>OU862926.1:26351691-26951691 GCA_917880885.1 Limnephilus marmoratus | reverse complement strand
TGCCTTTTTTCGTCTTTAAAAACCTTACCCCCCCCCCCCCTTAAAGCATTTGGTGAGGACATTGTTCAGTCGCCTTAAAGCCTTTTTTAGGATTTTTTGATCAAGGGAACATGGAGGTGTTTGGAAGCCCGGGGCGCCCCCCCCCCCCTCCCCCAAATGGTTAGTCCGCCACTGTTCTGAACGGTTGGCAACATATTAAAAATTTAAAAAAAAAAAATTAAATGCGGAGTCGCTACCAACAAAGTGCTAAAATGTTAGTTACAAAGGTTTGTAGAAAAGGTATGTGTAATTTTTTTAAAACCCCGATAAGGAACTAAAAAGGAGCTAAATCCTAATTTGGGAGCGAAAATTCATCATCCTGGGAGAGGGTGGGGTAGCTAGAGAAATTCTAAAACTGGCTAACTAACTAACCATCAAGCCGTTTCCCCGCAGGGGTAGGCAGAGAAGACGGACCGCCAAACAACTCGGTCTTGGCACGCACTCTTTGCCTCATTCACATTCATACATCGTCCCATACATACTCTTCTATTATTCTGACTCTTGACATGGCCCGTCTCAAATATCCGATTCACTTGATCGTGCCATGTCTTCCTCGGGCGTCCCCGACTCCTTCTACAATTCACATTTGCTTCATATATTATTTTTACACTACTTTCTTCATTCATTCGCTCTACATGCCCAAACCATCTGAGGGTCCCTTTCTTAATCTTACTCATTACGCTTACATCGGCCTTGCATTCTTTGAGGATCTCCACATTTCTCTCGCGATCATACATGGTTTTACCACACATTCGCCTCAGGGCGCCTCATTTCAACAGCATTCAGTCTGCTTTCATCCTTCCGTTGGCCAGTTCCATGTCTCATTGCCATACATCAGGGTAGGTACCAGGACTCCATTGTGGGCTGCTAGCTTCGCTTCTTTTGACAGGTTTTTACTAGCGCCAACTGCATTCAGTCCTCCATTAATGGAGTTACCTGCATTTACTCTTCTTTCAATATCTCTATCAGCCTTCCCATTTTCTTCATACTACCCAGATACACAAACTCATCCATCTGCTCCAAGTTTTCATCATTCACAACTATATTGTTTTCGTACTCGTACTCATTTCACACTGTTTTCGTACTCTCTCTTTCAAACACCATGACTTAAGACTTACTTACATTCATCATGAACTCATTCTTCATACATACTTCGTTCATCCTAGACACGAGAGACCGTAGATCTTCCATACTGTTAGAAATCAGCACCGCTTAATCAGCGTACAATAGGTATTTAAGATACTATCAGATTACTCAATTTCGCCCCCATTCCCACCTCTTTCAATTCTTTCATACAGTTATCCATGTACAGATTGTATAACCATGGTGACATTGCGCAGCCTTGCTTAACACCTTTTGTGATGTCAAACCACCCCGTAAAACCACCGTTCACTTACACACGCAACGCTTCTTTTATATAGAGGCAATTGCCTGTATGAGATTTGTATACACTCCATACTTGGACCACACCTTCCATAACTTTTTCCTGTCTACTCGGTCGTATGTTTTTTGTAGATCTACAAAGGCGCAGAAAAGTTTTTGTTTTTTTTGCCAGAAACTTCTCAGTGAGCATACGCAAAGAGAAAATCTGGTCCATGCACCCCCTTCTACTCATAAAGGCACCTTGCACATCCCATATTTTATCCTTTGTTTCATTTCTTACCCTTTCAATCAATGTTCTTCCGTACAGCTTGCCGACTGAACTTAGCAGGCTAATAGCCCTATGATTCCCACATTCCATACGTGGCCCTTTACCTTTGTATAACAGCATGTTCACAGCCCTTCTCCAATCTAAGGGCGTGTAATACTCCTCCTGTGAGAATAATATGGCTATCTCCTTTAAAGTATTCGGCAGCAATATTGTCAAAACCAACAGCCTTCCATTCTTCATGCATTTAATCGATTTTTTTTATTTCATCCATGCTGATTTTGATAACATTCAATCTGTCATCGTTCATACCTGATTCGCCGCTGTAATTACTATTACCCGGGTTGCTTTCGAAGACTTCCTCAAAATACTTCAACCATCTCTCTTTCATTTTTTCTCACTCGTCAACATTTTTCCATCTTTCGATTTTATCACTTTCAGACTTCCGTTCTCTGGACCATTCCGGGACCTTTTGACCTGCTTCCAAAACAGTTTAATGTTTTCTTGAAAGTGTTTCGTCATTTTTATTCCCTCTTCCTTTTCCAGGCGTTTCTTTCTTTCTTTCACTCCAACACTTACACTTTTCTTGCATCCATTATATACTTCCTTCGCCCGATCTCTCTCTTCGCTAGGAGCACTGCCAGCCGCTAAGAGACATAACCAAACTGTCTTCTTCTCTGAGACCAGTGTGTTTTGCAGTTTTTCTACTTTGACTCTGGTTGGAGTTGTTACCGTTTTCACTTTAGAGCGCCAGCCGCGAAAGAGGTTTACTCTTGACACTACCAAAAAGTGGTCAGTTTCAACCTCAGCTCCTCCGAAAACTCTTGTGTCCTCGGTAACGGCTCTCAACCTTATCAACCTTAATTAAGTACTATAAAATCGATTGATGATCTTTCATTTCCTCTTTCCCACGTATATTGGTTGATACCTTTATGATCGAAGAAAGTATTCGATACAAACAGGTTCCACTCCAAACATACTTCAAGTGTTCCATTCCCATTGTCATTCGTTCTTTTATCCCCAAACTTACCTAAGGCAGATTCAAAACCGTCACGTCTAATTCCCACCCACCCATTCAAATCGCCCGCCATTATAATCCTTTGATTCAAATTTTGTAATCTCATTACATCGTTCACACCAGTCCAAAAATCATCTTTCACTTCGTCGCTTTCAGAATTAACGAGAAATTCCTCCGAAGTTCTCAATTCGAAAATAACCGATTTTTAAAGAAATAACTTTTGAATTCGTATTTTTCTGTTATTTTTGCATACAAAAGAGAGCTAAGAATAAGAACTACCACTATTTTTGGAGCTGACGGCCTCATTTTGGAGCTAAATCTAGCTCTTAAAGATCTGAGCTGGCAACACTGACCCGCGTTGTTGCAAAATATATGTTGCCAGTATTTTAACGAGGCAAGGAGGTAACTACTTGTACTTTGATTTTTATTTTGATGGTAGCAAGAAAAGCAAGCAAAAATGTTGCCATTAGCTTTGATTTTGACGTTTCACAAGTTTTACGAGTTTATGTATGCACTTGCGAAGAAAGTCCGTCGTACTGCAGCGACATCCGGATATGCCGTAGTATTATTGTTTTATCATTAATAAACAAATCATAATCGAGCAGATTTACCGTTAACATATCGGCTTCGGCTCGCGCTACCGTCTCCAGCTAAATATCCATCGTTCACCGGCCATGGCAGACGATTCGGCGAATACTCTCTCCGATACCAAATGCTGTAATTTTATATGCGGTGTAGTTGAAGGTATACATTTATTAACATACTTTAATTTTAAACTATACTACGTACTTATTATAAACATCAAATTCCTCAGAGCGGTATTCATAAATGCATTCTTGTTTTAGATTATTTTCTGTCGTGTATCCAAGGATATTTTATTTCCTTATCGCCGATTGTTCTTTTAATGCTAGTATTATGTTTGTAAAAAATGTATGCGTGATATTAATGCTTTATTTATGTCCTTTAATTAAATAATAACAGCTTTGGCATACAGAAAGCAAAATTAACATCTCAATAAATTCTCTCTTATTTATTTATGAATGCTTTTAATTTTTGTCAGGATTTTACGGAAGGCCATGGACAACAGAGCAGAGGAAGGATCTCTTTCAAAAGTAAGTTATTATAACAAATAATCATTAATAAAATTACATTTTTATCAGAGAAATAAGGAAGCATTCACAAACAAAAAAAATAGGGTGAAATGCAGATCCTGCCAATGTCTGGGAATTTAATAAAAAGGCACTTTTTAGATGAGAAAAGGGGAGGAATGCAGATCCCGCCAATGTGGAGGATTTTAATAAAAATGCACTTTCTAGATGAGAAAAGTGTAGAAAAGTTGAATAAAAAGGCGCTTGGCAAAATTGAGGGAGATACAGCCGTTTAAAGTATGAATCAAATGACAAATGACACTTCGTGAACCGATACTGTCAGCCATTTTGAAAACTAAATATTACCTTAAAGTTGGTAGCACTCGTAATCGTCCTCTAAATCTGTTACAATGTAACATGGTTTGTGCCCCTTTATAACGCCTACTCGCGTCAACGCAAGAAAAACATCCCAGTTTTCAAGTAGTTTAGCGGCTATGCCAGGTTTGTGTAACATGGTTTGTGACCATTATTAATTCTGTTTTTCATAATTACGTGTATATCACACGAAGTTAGCTACAATCGTATCAACCTTCGTAAAGCAAGTCTGAGATACCAACATAATAGTAACAAAATGGCGTAGTATAAGTTCACGAAGTGTCATTTTATTCATTCTTTAAACAGCTGTAACTCCCTCAATTTTGCCAAGCGCGCCTTAATTTCTTTTTTATTCAACTTTTCCACACTTTTCTCATCTAGAAAGTGCATTTTTATTAAAATCCCCCGCATTGGCGGGATCTGCATTTCACCCGAGAAAAGTGTGGAGAAGATGAATAAAAAATAAATTAAGGCGCGCTCGGCAAAATTGAGGGAGATACGGCCGTTCAAAATATTTCAAATTTCACTTCGCGAACTGATATTATGACAGTCCGTTCGCCATTTTTTCACTGTTTATGTTGGTATCCCAGACCTAATACAAACCTAGATACGATTGTAGCCGACTTCGTGGGATAAATGATAAGGCGCGTAATTATGAAAAACAGAATTAATAGTAAGCCAGAATCACAAACCATGTTACACAAACCTAGCGTAGCCGCTAAACTACTTGAAAACTGGGATGTTTTTCTTGCCTTGACGCGAGTAGGCGTTATAAAGGGGCACTTTCTTTTGTATCACAAACCATGTTTAGCTGACTAGCTGTTGTTTGCATCAGGTCAGGGATACCAACATAATAGTGACAATTGATAAAATGGCGCGCGGGCTGTCATAGTGTCGGTTCGCGAAGTGAAATTTTACTTAACGCAATTGAAAATTAATTACTTATTCAATTTTTTTTTCTATTGCTTTCCGCGCTTTCTTTCACCTTCCAGATAAAAGTTCTCCACTTAAAACGCGGTAAAAACATGGTTTTCGGCATAAACCAAACATTGGCAGGATCTGCATTCCTCCCAAAAAATATATTTAAACCCTGCGTGATATCATTATATTCATCAAGTACTTGGTTCACAGAATTCATACCATATTTACTTCTTTGTGGCTCCTTAAAATTATAATAATATTTTTTCCAACCATTTTTTATTATATTTATGTGTTGAAACCACAAAATCACTTTTTTCTTTATTCGTACTGCTGAAACACAATATAATAGCTTTTTTATTTTATCCTAATAATTCAACTGTATAGCTTTTTACGTTAAATTCTTTACAAATTAGTACATTTGAAATGTCTGAACCTGTTAAAAGCCAAAGCTAAATATCCTCAGATTACACTCAATTATATTGTTACAGTAGAATTTGGAAATAATGACTTCGCTTATAACGGCTTACCGTTTTTAGCGACGACAATGAAACTCAAATTAGGTTTCGTAGTTAGGTACTAGGAAAACACATCCGTTTAGTATCCTTTTATGCGACCAACTGCTTAAAGCGACCTATTTTAATGATAATTTGTGCGGTTAGAATGACGCGTGGTGTTTTGTTTACAAAACCTACGCATCCATACCTCGCCGCCCCGTGCCTCGGCTACTCCCCGCACGCTTACACCTATCCTTATTAGCACGCGTAAATCAAAGTCAGTGTTTATCATCTGTTGTGATTAGGTTAAAAGCTCAACACAATGAGTTCAGTGAAGCAAAAGTGTTTTTCAATTGAAGAAAAAAGTGCTATATTACACCGTTTAGAAGCCGGTGAATCAAATGTAGCCCTCTCGAAGGAGTTCGTTTTTAGTTTACTCATAAAAACAAGCTTAAATCATCTGGCCGTTTTGTGCGTCGTCTGGTTAGTACGACAAAGCATCGCCGGTCCCTTGAGGGTCTTTATATACGGATTCTACTGAACATATATGCAGAACTAAGCAAAATTACCTCAATAAGTTATGCTCAAATATCGGAATAAAAACTATGATTTATTTTTTCTGATTATCAAATAATATATCTCATGTTTAAATCGTAAGATGTTTCCCCAGAATAGTTAACCTTATCTATAAATAAAAAATAAAAGTAAGGAAAAAAATATTTATGCCAATGAATAAACTGGTTTTATTATTTCTACATAAATCCTTCATGAAAAAAAAAACAATCTAAAGGTGGTTTTATAGAAATAAGTGATACTCTTGAAAATTCAAATATGTTTATTTTTGGAAGGTCGTCGAATGACTGACAAATCAAATGTAAAGCGTCGATGACACAGGGCGAGTTTACAAGCTACTATCTGGGAAATTCACTATCTGTTAGTAAACTTGCCCAGGGTCATCGCGTTAATTGCCAACTAGCAGATTGTTGACAATCTACGAAAAAAAGTTGAAAGGTCGTCAACTTTACTCGCCTACACGCTTGCTGGTGATTGGTTTATTTATGTTTCCAACATGGCTTCCGATAAACAGCTGATTTCGACTGTCACACTTCTGAAGAATTAGTTCACGCAGGCGTCGTTATTCTTGTTACTGTCTCTAGCAGCGACCTCAGTTTCCTTAGCTTCTGAGCGAGTGGACAGTTTTGTGTGTCATGACAATCTCACTCGCCGATTTACCCGCTTTTAAACTTTAGCAGATAGTAGCTTGTAAACTCGCCCTGTGTCATCGACGCTTAAATGAAGTAATGGTAGAAAAAACTATTATAAATAATATGATGAGCACCATGACTTTCTTTTTGTGGACTAGCTACTTTCTGCACGACTATGCTCAACTTATCCTATCGATATTACTTAGTTTTCTTAGATATAGTCGTTCTAGGTCCCAAGAACTGTACAGACTCCAAAGAGTATTTGATTCACTTGATCGTGCCATGTTTTCATCTGGCATCCCCGACTTCCGCGCCTTGTATTCTCCTCACACTCCTGTCTTTAAGCATTCGTTTCACGTAACCAAACCATCTAATCTTATCTTATCCGTCACCCCAACTGGTTCGCTACTTTTAGTGATTTAGCAAGGGTGCTTGGGTTCACGGGATGAGGTTTCTCTGAATCTTGAATGCCGATGCATCTGCCTACCAACTGCGTGGCAGGCCGAATCGGGAGAGGTTGCTTGAGGGAGGCCTTTTGACCTCTTCGCACAGCGCCCTTGAGGTGATTTTCCACGAAAACGGCGCTATATAAATTAGCCAATTATTATTTATTATTATTATTCGGCAGGGCCCTCTCGGAACACCACCTTGCATCGCAGTGGGAGGGATGTATTCATTCATCTGTCACTCCTGGACACACTGACCCCAGATTTCTACCCACCTCTCATATCTTTTTCCATCTCGGAACATCCTCTCCTAAAAGGACCCTCTACACATCATCCCCAAAGATGACATAGGCCCTGGGGAGAATTATTTTCTTCAGGGCCTCCTATGTGGAGCTAACGTAAAAAAAAAACACTTGCCTTGCATTCTTTTCGAATGTTCACATTTTAATATTGTAATTCATTGACATAAATATTTCGTTTCAGAATGAAGCGCTGGGGCATGGACTCGTACGTGTATGCCCCGAAAGATGACTACAAGCACCGAGCGTACTGGCGTGAGCTATACACAGTGGAGGAGGCGGAGCACCTGACTGGCCTGATCTCCGCAGCTAAGGCCCAGGGGGTAGCCTTCTACTACGCCCTGTCTCCGGGCCTTGACATCACCTACAGCAACCAGAAGGAGGTGGCCACCCTGAAGAGAAAGCTGGAGCAGGTGTCGCAGTTTGGCTGTACCGCTTTCGCGCTGCTGTTTGATGATATTGAGCCGGAGATGAGCGAGGCTGATAAGGAGATTTTTCAGAGTTTTGCGCATGCACAGGTTGGTTACTTTCTTTTACTTATGCGCATTGTATTTGTACTGTATCAAAATATAACTAGCAGTTGAAAATTACAGCTAAACATTTATGGGTCAAACAGCCGATTATCGTTAGAGTAAATTTGACCCTTTTAGGGGTCAGCTCGTCAGGTCTCATAAAAATCGTTATGTCTCCCTTACTATAATGACGAGAAATGTGATCTAAGCAGTGTTAGAAAGAGAAAACACTACGCTACGATTTGAGTTCCATAGATATCTGCCAAAAAAATAAATTATTCAGATTTATGACGTAAAACTTCCGCTAGAACGATGTAAGGTGAAAATTTTTAATGTTTGCATTCAAAATTTTTATATTTCAAAAATAACATGCTTACTTCTAATTATACAATTTGAATGCGTATTTAATCGCCTTTCAAAAACAGTTTTTAGTTTTTGGATATGTTCAGAAATATTCAAATTATTTTGATTTTGTTGGAATGCGGAAATACTCAAGAATTCGCCAGCCATTTTTTATGAGTGGTATCAGTAATTTAATCTCAAATCTAAGGGGTTAACCTATCATGCTAATTTGGTCACTTTTCAGAACAACTCATATATGTCTAGTGAGAAATATGATCTAAACTGTATTAGAAAGAGAAAATACCATGCTACATATTTAAATCATCACAAAAGGATTAAAATGTACACATATAAAACCAAAGCTTCTGACCGCAAATTAAAAAAAAAAAATTTGTAAAATTTTCAAAAAAATTTTTCATGAAATGACAAAAACGTAAGATGATGACAACATTTATAATATATTTGGCTAATAAAATATGTGTGTGTTTTTATTTAGTTTAATTACCAGTAATTTTAGGTTAAAAAAAAAATTCAGATACATTCACAAATACTTATTTTTTTTGGATTTTAATGCAAAGCGGAAATATTCTGACCTACTGACAAAATATGGTTGAGGCCTGAGATGTTAAACAGTTGGATATAATGATAACATCAGTAACTACATGCAAATATAATTCAACGCAATGCATTCTATAACTATGCGCATTGTCCGGAAACTCGTAGATAGATAACGTAAAGTGTTTCTGCTAGTGGCAAGTAAAATATAGCTGCTATATAACTGTCCCAACAGTTAACTTTTTCCACGCGATCGTAACAACAGTTGATACGGCAAAAAGCCATGCCTCACACGCGCCCGTATCAGCCCTTGTTATGCTAACTTCGACTGCCGATATCACAGCGCTCCTATGTCACAGTTTTTTCTCTCGCTCGCTAGGACATTCGTGTAACTATCACGATGCTGACATCTTCAGGCATATTTCGAAACTAAAATTGTATTTCGTAAGGAACATCCATAATCAAGTGAATGTGTCCTCGTGCCTTTGAGTGCCATAGTTCACAATTTAGTCGACAGATGGCGCTAGTAGTAATTCGCAGTTTGCGCATGCGATTCTGATTGACCATTGAAACTGTGATTTTGACTGATATAATAATAAGTGATTGAGGTACCACTTGTGTCTATCAACGCAGTGTCCTGAGTACAAGCACGCGGATAAATGGCGCCGCCTTTAAGATAACATGGGTATGTTTTTGTATGGAATTTAATGTTTTTGTTTTTATAAACATCTAGGAGTGTTTACAGACTACGATTTGGTTTCAAATAGTAGATAATAATCTCATCTGTTTATATAGTATGATAAATCATGCCATACTATGCTGTAATTTGACATACAATTGGATGGATAGGTATTTGAAAACATGTACCGCGTATGGGTATTGAAAAAACGGAGTAGTTCAACGCGGGGAAAAAGTTAAAACTCCCCTAAGTGTTAAGCAAATTTATCAGTGACTAGTAAAATATAGCTGTTTTAACGGTTCCCACAGTTCGAACTCCTAAATTATTATATGGTTATTGATTTCTATTTTTTTTGTGTTCTCGTCAACATCGGCAATCGGCAATGTTGACAAATACATCCAATTTGACAACAATAGCGGCATTGGCGTTTTTTTTTTTAACCTGTGACGAGCCGGGGGTGAAGAGGCATCCTTCCTTCCCCTTGCCCTAACAAAGCACCACTTTGAATTTTGAATTGAATGTTTTGTTGATAAATTTTAAGCTATGGTGTATTTTATTGACTGCAACACGTTCACAACACAATAAACTATCCACTAAAACCACATTACTTGCATTTATTACGTAAATTAATAGGTTTTACGACGTTTTATTCACGATACACACAGTAATTGCGACCGTTAATTCCGCGCCAAAATCTGACAGCGCATCATCATAGAAAAAATCGTCTTAAAAATAATCCAGTGTGGCAATTCGACTGAAATCTTTAAGACTACCAAGAATAATGATGGCGCAAGCGATTTAGACACTGTTTTTCATACAAATGTCGTACATATAAGGGTCAAAATCGCAGACCAAAAGTTTTTCACAGACAATTTATTTCAAATATTTGAATTATTTTCTCGTGCATGCGCAAATGAGGCCCGTGTTTTCGAGTTCCTGGCACGTTACCGGTTAAATTGTTGTCAATGCCCAAAACTGTAGATGTGATATATGTATTTAATCTTATGTTGTTGGCTATTTTAAAAAATTAATTTTGTTGTCTCCTCAGGTGTCTGTGACCAACGAGGTCCAGCAGCACCTGGGCGGGGGCGCCGTGCGCTTCCTGCTGTGCCCCACACAGTACTGCGGCACCCGCGCCGTCCCCTCCGTGTCCAGCTCCGAGTATCTCATCACCCTCGGGGCCAAGCTCTCCAAGGACATTGACATCATGTGGACAGGTAAGCTTACTAGCTTTATTCACTCGGGTCTTTTTTTTTTTACATTAACTCCACACAGGAGCCCTTGAGGAAAATAATTTCAGGCCCTATGTCATCTGGGATGGTGTGTGGAGGGTCTTTTTGAGGAGAGGAAGGAATGAACATTGGTCTTGAAGAGACCTATGTTGTAGGAAGGAGGAAACACAGAGGCCGGCAAATCATTCCACAGCCGAGCTGTTGAACATAAGAACGAGTCGAAGAAACGACCCGTTCTCATGTGGCAAATGTCAACTGTGTACAAATGTTGGGCACGCGTTTGGCATGTTTCCCGACTATGCACCAGTGCCGGAGGGATCAATGATGCTAGTTCCTCGGAGCATCTTCCATTGTAATACCGGTAGAACAAGGATAGCATTCCCACCCGACGCCTGTGCTCTGAAGATTGCAATCCGTCTGTTAAGATGTGAGAATCTATCAAACGGACCGCCCGTTTCTGCACAGAGTCGAGGGTGTTTTTCCGGGTATTTTGGAGCTCCAGACCAGAGGTGGCTTCCAAATTCAACCGTGGGGCGCACTTGCGATTTGTACAGGGTTAGCAGTTGTGCACTATTAAAGTATCTGCGGGCCCTATACAGTACGCCTAGTTTCTGTGAGGTTAACTTTACTCTGGCTTCGATGGAGCCCCCATACCTGAGCTAGTCACTTAGGGTTACACCAAGCATATCAATGGAGGGCCTGTTCGGAAGATTTCTTCCGTTGAAAGAGACTAGATTTTCATTTCGATCCCTTTTAGACGTAATCAGACAAGATTGGGTCTTTGAAACATTAAATTCAACGAGATTATTTTTACCCCAAGAGAAAACACTCTCGAGGTAACCGTCCATTCTTTGCTTCAAAGCCCTACGAGCTGATGGAGTTTGTGAGCCCTTTGGGGGCTTGTCAAACAAAACGCTATCATGAACTGTACTGTCATCCGCATAACAGGGGTCTACCACCATTTATTGCTTAACCAACACCAAGGTCACCCCAAGTGACAAACTACTTGTTTGGTAGCTTAGCAGGGATGCACGGGTTCATGTGGTAAGGTTTGTCGATGTCTTGGCTGCGGTTGTGTCTGCCCACCAATTGCGTGGCAGGCTGAATTGGAAGAGGCCAGTTAAGAGAAACACTTTCACCTCTCCAGCCGGAATCACGAACCATTGCCTTGTGCCGCAGTGGGAGAGATGGATTCATTCATCGGTCACTCCTGAACACTCCTGACCGCCAGATTCCTATCCACCCCTCAACCCTATATTTTTCTTCCCAGTGCCTCCTCTCCTTCACTTCATAAACCACTCACACTCCTATATAACATATTGTCACTCTTTTATTTTACTTTGGCTTCGCAGAGGTGGAAAATTATTTTATTTACGGCCTATGTCATCTTTGGGGATGCTGTGTGGAGGGTCTTTTAATTAACATGCATATGCATTGGAATATTTATTTTTAATATGGTGTATAACTCTATTGACAGCCCATTCCTCTTGGAGTGCTCTGGCTTGTGTGTGTCTGAAATCTTTGGAGTCGTCACTACAACTTGTTCAAGATACCACATGGCCGAACAGTTGTTCTAGCACAGCTTAGCAAGACATGTAAAATCGTGCTTTTAAAGAAAATTGCGGTAATTTTTTGGGATTAGTGTCCATTATTATTACGAATAATTTTGGCGGCGGAAAATGATGCATTTTAATTTTCAATTGCGTAAAATTAAATTTCACTTCTCGAACCGATACGGCGATAATCCGGCGGCCATTCCGTCACTGTTTGTTATGTTGGTATCCCTGATACAAACAAGAGCTAGATACGACTGTAGCCGACTTCGTGGGATACATGATAAGGCGCGTAATTATGAAAAACAGAATTAATAATATAATGTAAACGAACCTCTAATCAGGCACTGGAATGGAGACAAACCATTCAAATCCTGGGATGTTTTTTAAAATAAAGATAATATACACAAGCCCGCTACACAAGCCCTGCTTTGCCAGACAAACCATTCAAAATATGAGATGTTTTTTAAAATAAAGTTAATACACACAAGCCCGCTACACAAGCCCTGCTTTGCCAGACAAACCATTCAAAATATGAGATGTTTTTTAAAATAAAGTTAATACACACAAGCCCGCTACACAAACCCTGCTTTTCCAGACAAACCATTCAAAACCTGAGATGTTTTTTAAAATAAAGATAATATACACAAGCCCACTACACAAACCCTGCTTTTCCAGACAAACCATTCAAAACCTGAGATGTTTTTTAAAATAAAGATAATATACACAAGCCCACTACACAAACCCTGCTTTGCCAGATAAACCATTCAAAACCTGGGATGTTTTTAAAAATAAAGATAATATACACAAGCCCGCTACACAAACCCTGCTTTGCCAGATAAACCATTAAAAACCTGGGATGTTTTTAAAAATAAAGATAATATACACAAGCCCGCTACACAAACCCTGCTTTGCCAGACAAACTATTCAAAACCTGAGATGTTTTTTAAAATAAAGATAATATACACAAGCCCGCTAAACAAACCCTGTTTTGCCAGATAAACCATTCAAAACCTGGGATGTTTTTAAAAATAAAGATAATATACACAAGCCCGCTACACAAACCCTGCTTTGCCAGATAAACCATTCAAAACCTGGGATGTTTTTAAAAATAAAGATAATATACACAAGCCCGCTACACAAACCCTGCTTTGCCAAACAAACCATTAAAAACCTGGGATGTTTTTAAAAATAAAGATAATATACACAAGCCCGCTACACAAACCCTGCTTTGCCAGATAAACCATTCAAAACCTGGGATGTTTTTAAAAATAAAGATAATATACACAAGCCCGCTACACAAACCCTGCTTTGCCAAACAAACCATTAAAAACCTGGGATGTTTTTAAAAATAAAGATAATATACACAAGCCCGCTACACAAACCCTGCTTTGCCAGATAAACCATTCAAAACCTGGGATGTTTTTAAAAATAAAGATAATATACACAAGCCCGCTACACAAACCCTGCTTTGCCAAACAAACCATTAAAAACCTGGGATGTTTTTAAAAATAAAGATAATATATACAAGCCCGCTACACAAACTCTGCTTTGCCAGATAAACCATTCAAAACCTGGGATGTTTTTAAAAATAAAGATAATATACACAAGCCCGCTACACAAACCCTGCTTTGCCAGACAAACCATTAAAAACCTGGGATGTTTTTTAAAATAAAGATAATATACACAAGCCCGCTACACAAACCCTGCTTTGCCAAACAAACCATTCAAAACCTGGGATGTTTTTAAAAATAAAGATAATATACACAAGCCCGCTACACAAACCCTGCTTTGCCAAACAAACCATTAAAAACCTGGGATGTTTTTAAAAATAAAGATAATATACACAAGCCCGCTACACAAACCCTGCTTTGCCAGATAAACCATTCAAAACCTGGGATGTTTTTAAAAATAAAGATAATATACACAAGCCCGCTACACAAACCCTGCTTTGCCAAACAAACCATTAAAAACCTGGGATGTTTTTAAAAATAAAGATAATATATACAAGCCCGCTACACAAACTCTGCTTTGCCAGATAAACCATTCAAAACCTGGGATGTTTTTAAAAATAAAGATAATATACACAAGCCCGCTACACAAACCCTGCTTTGCCAGACAAACCATTAAAAACCTGGGATGTTTTTTAAAATAAAGATAATATACACAAGCCCGCTACACAAACCCTGCTTTGCCAAACAAACCATTCAAAACCCGGGATGATTTTTAAAATTATGATGACATGCAACTTTCGTAGTTTAACCTCAAAGTTCCGCATTATCCGTAAGGTGGTCTAAATGCAAATTGCGCGCCTTTTCATATATCCCACAAAGTCGGCTACAGTCGTATTTAGCTCTTCGCTAATATTATCAGAGATACCAACATAACAGTGACGGAATGGCCACCGGATTATCGCCGTACCGGTTCGCGAAGTGAAATTTAATTTTAAGCAATTGAAAATTAAAATGCCATCATTTTCCGCCGCCCGTGATGCAAAAAGTTTCCTTTTATAGTGATTAAGGCGAATCTAAAGTTTTTTTCTAAAAATTATTCGTAATAACCATGGACACTAATCCTGAAAATTTACCAAAATTACTAAAACAATTGATGTATTTAATTATTCTTTAAATAACCTTAAAACTTTGTATATGGTATTATGTTCCCAAATAATGTCAAAATAAGAAATCTTTTATTGTAAATCAGGGTTTCCCAACCAGTGGTCCGCGGATAGTCCGCCGGTCAATAAGCGAGCCAGCGCGCGGGCGATCACTAGTCGAGAAGTCTGAATTAAAAAAAATCGGAACAATATTCAGTTTATCATTATTGTACCTTGTGGTCAGTGACCATTATGGTATTCCGTTTTGCCCCACCACCGTTCTATCACCCCCCTCAATAAAGTTGACAAACACAAATTTCGACTTCATAAAAAATTGGTCCGTCCGGGGGGGGGGGGGGGGGGGGGGGAATTGTGCTCTTGGAAGGTGAAACTCTGTCGGGTGCGCCACCCCCCTCCTCGCTATACCACTGCTTGTGGTCCCTGTCGAAAAAATAAACGTACCAGTGGCCCGGGTCAGAAAATCAGAAAAAGGTTGGGAACCACTGCTGTGAATGGATGATCAAACTGTCATTGAATAATTAAAAATTCTATATAAATTGCATTATTTTTTGCAGGACCTAAAGTGATATCAAAAGTACTGACAGCTGCCTGCATTGAAGAGATCACACAGGTGTTAAGGAGGCCCCCTGTCATCTGGGACAATCTTCACGCCAATGATTATGACCAGAAGAGAATGTTCTTAGGTAAGATTTACATCACAACAATCTGAATTATATCCCAAATACTTTGCACCTCCGCAAGGAAAGCGTCACAGTTCAAAAGAGTAAGTTTTTAATTACTCATAACTATTATATAATTTTTTTTTTACTCAACTTCAATAGACTTCTATGTAATTAAAAAGTTTAAAAACTTTCATATTATTCGAATGAGACAGTTTTTTATTAGCTTAGACTGATCCGGATGTCAACAATTATACAAGGGGGGACCCAAAAGTAATGGAACTTTCTTTATAACTTTTTATTTTTCAATATTTTTACAGCAAAATTTGGTCGCCTTCAAAATGTTCACCATTACAGTGTATGCACTAGTCCAACCTTTTTTTCCACTGTCCTTTATGGCCTCCAGCGATTTTTGTTTCACTTCTTCAACAGTATGAAAACATTTCCTTTTCAAGTCCCTTTTCATCCTAGGGAGCAGAATGAAGTCACAGGGAGACAGGTCGGGTGAACAATCGGGAACATTCCATGCTTGCCTAAATACTGCTTCACAGACAACGCGGTGTGAGCAGGTGCGTTGTCATGGCGGAAGAACCAGTCCCCTGTGCGCCAAAAATTCGACCTTTTTTGACAATTTTTCCTGTTGCTCTCTCTTTAGTGCCTCCATGTAGAACTGTCGATTAACTGTTTGGCCTGGAGAAACAAACTTTGTATGCACAAAAAACCAATGAGCATCGTCTTGATGTTTCATTTCACCTGACTTTTTTCTGAAGAGGATAGAGAGCACTCTTCCATTGGCTTGACTGTTGCATGGTTTCGGGATCTTACCCATAACACCATGACTCACCACTCATCACCAATAATAACCTTAGAAAAAAATCTGGGTCCTCTTCCAGCTGATTTTTTTATTCGTGGCAGGCTTGAAGGCGACACTCTCTTTGATCCTCAGAGAGGAGACTTTCGCGTTTTCGCCGAAAGAAGAAATCTTAATTTACTTAAAATTAAACTTTGGACGAATGCATGGACCCACAGCGACGCTCGCACACTGACCGAGTAAGAGTTTCCGTACAACAGCTGACCACACAAAACCCGTTCCCCCTCCACCTCTCCCCTCTACCGCCTGAGTCCCGTTACTTTTGGTTCTCCCCTTGTATATTGTATGCTTAAAATGTCTAAAGATACATAACCAGAGGGTAGATACATACATAAGAGATACATACATAACCGGTCCAATCCCGAATAAATAAGTGAATAAAGTTTTCTATCATAATGTTTCAATGAAATTCTCCAAATAACATATGTATTCAAAAATATTTATTTTTACATTGAAGAAATGCTGCCTCCGGTTTTTTCTTGTGTTTTTCCCTACTGATGTAATTCAAATGAACTTCACATTCTGTGTAAATTTGTTGTACCTGTTAATAAAAAGTGCTTTTCCTTTTTTAGGACCCTACACAGGACGATCTCCCGAACTGATTCCCTTACTACGAGGTGTCCTGTCCAATCCTAACTGTGAATACAATGCCAATACTGTCCCCATTAGAACACTAGCTCACTGGGCCAATTGCAGTGTTGATGTTTCAACAAACAGTAAGTCAACAATTAGTTGTATTTTTTTATTAGTTGAATTACTTGGACATCAACAGGATACTGCGACCTCGGGAGACACACACAACTGTTGGGAGTACAACAAAACCCTAGAATAATAACCACTCAGACTTTTGGCATATTCTAAGGTAAAATAAATTAGTAAAAAATTCACCAAGTTTCATAAATTTTTTTCATGTTGCAGTCGGAAACTTTTGTTTCATAGAGGTGCAAATCACAAATCTGACATTAAGCGCTTAAAAAATATATTTGTAATTTATTTTCCAGTTGACAGTGTTGCCGCCGATATTAAATTAGAGAAAGAAGGTGGAGGAGTCGAAGACGAAGGAGTTACAGTAAATAAACACGTCTATCATCATAGACAAGCCCTTAGGTAAGCTGTCTCACATTCATACAGTTTTACCTTCTATTTTTTTCACTTGTCTATGGTTATTTTTATTTATTAATAAATTTAATTTTCTGAATTTTCCCTCCATTTTGCAGAAGTGCCGTTCTAGATTGGCTTCCAGAGTTCTCAATAGAAAAAGATGCCTCGGGACCTATAGTTAAACCCCAACCTGTGGTCAACAGTAAGTCTTTTTAAATTGTCAAATGAAATAATCAAATAATTACATTAAAAAGTAATCCATATTTAATTGAAGGACTCAAAATTTAAAAAAAATCTGATTGACTTTTTCTATTCAAAAGTTCTTACCATATTAAGCTTACAATCCACCAAAATCTTTTGAATAAAACATTTACAGCTTGGCAAAAAGCCAAACTTTCCAGTCGTGGCTAGATTTTGTGAATACAAAATGTATTGATTAAAATAATTAGTTCCTCCTTTAGCTACCCGTAAAGTTATTTGTGCCAAGCTGTACTTGATTGTTGATTATTGTGATTGATTTATTGTGAAGCTGACAAATATTGCTTGAAACAACACTTGACCGAATAAATTCATTTTTGAACCATATTTTAATAATGCACGCCAGTCTGAAAATTTTCAGCAATTATATTATTAACCCCTCAGAAAATCGCCAATATGCACTTTTAATGTCTTTAACGAAATGACATTCTACGAAAACTTTGTATTATTACCGCTTCACAATTAAAGCTCTATAAATGAAACATTTCTGAACGTAGCCGAATAGTAAAAACTGTTTTAGACAGGTTACAAAATAAGCTTTCGAATGGTTATATTACAAATAAATATTAATATTTGTAAATATTAAAATTTAGAATGGAAACATTAAAAAAATGTGAAAATGACTCACGTGATGTTTTTTTGTGAAAACGGTACTAAAATCACAGATTATGTAAACAACAATACTTATTCTATTGTATAAATGTGTAATAAACACTTTTGTCACCTCACTTTTTTATCATTTCATATAAAAATATTTAATAAAAATTAACAATGTCGGGCGCCCGTAGGAAATTTGGCGGGATAAATTATGTGTCAGACTGCGCGTCTGACAGAATGTTCTTTTTATGTATTTCTATGGACAACTTGAATAGAGATGTGCAGCATGATTCACTATCGACCTTTCACTTTTTATTTTACGGATGTAACTAAAACAATAACGGAGTTATAACGGTTTCTATGGAGACACACGCGCTGACGTGTAAACACGTTTATTGTACTTGACTGCTGTCGTATTTTTAACGCATATATCTGCTTACGTTGCGGAGGGGTTAAAATGGGATGGATTCTTAATAAAACGTTAGCAAACAATCGTCTGATGTCACTTCTTACTGTTTGGTATAAGAAAATGGCTTCCAATTGCATCAAAGCACTTAAAACTTGGGTTTATTTCTATTACTTTTTCAGTTTGTCATTTTGCACTGAATTTCTGTAAATTATTTTCTTATTTGAAAACACTCATAAGGTGCACTATAGTTCATAAACAAAAGACTGTTCACTATTATCGTCCGGAATGAAGTGCGGTGCGGGGAGGTGAGTGTGATGAGTAGGGCTCGGATAAATATGTATTAAAAAATTCAAAATATGTACATATAATATGGACTAAAAATGTAAAATATGGAGTATAAAATAAGAATATCTTTTATTAAACAATGTTTATATTGTGAAAAATTACTATGCAGGAACAGTTATAAAAAAAATTATAAAAAGATAGCGAAATGTTCAGGTAATTCAAATAAAAACATTAAGTTTTATTCATCTTCCTCTAAATCTGTCTTATTAAATTGATTGCAGTACACAATCACATGCTTTTTTAAATTATCGAAATTAAAACCTTGTCGCTTTGGTCTAAATATAGCCTTATATTGGCTGAAAGATCTTTCCACGTTACATGATTAAATAGGAGCGTACTTAAAGACGCCTAGTTCCGAAATTGTGTAAGGTACGTCTGCAGTACCCTCAAAGCTTCCGCTCAGAACTTTATTAATTGTTTTTAGGGTGTCAAATCCTTTATTTTTGTCCAAAATATGCTTTACTTGATACGCAAAGGTTATTTTATCCTTGGTTATTTTTAAATTAAACTGATAGGTACCTAGACAGTAATAGTAGGTGACTTGAGTACGTAAAAATAAAAAGACGCCAAGCAACAGCAAGCAAGTAGAGGAAGAGAATCAAAAATCAAATTACGACGAATAATACGCTAGAGAAATGAAACACACGCGGCCGTGTGGTGGCGAGAATACAAACACGTAAAATTATATCAATTTTTGTGAACTAACTCTTGTTTTATGATATAAAAATCGAAAATATGGATGATTGTGATATTTTTTATAAAATATGGACTTAACCATGAAATATGGAAAAATATGGAAAATAAAAATTAGTTTTTCACAATCTATATATGATAATCTAGGTAGAGAACATATACAAAACCGAAAATCTTGCAAATTAAAAATATGTATTTACATATTAATCCGGTTCTTAGTGATAAGCTACCATCGAACGTTAGCAAACTACTAATAAATCAAGTCCTTTCTGCATATTTATAGAGATTCCACCTTCATTTAATTGCAGTGTAGCTAATTTTTTGTGTGTAAATTAATACAAATGTGGCAGACACATTTATCTAGGGACATTTTACACTCATTATCAACTATTTTTGTAATTCTAGTATATTTCATAAATTTCCTGTTTGTATCTCCAAGAAAAAAATAAGCAATAAAATTATGCCTGAAATATGCCTCCGTATGTAGTAATGACTCCAGGCTTATAGGCTGTCAGTTTTGAGGGGTGTACTAACATAAAAACGCAGTTATTAGTTGGATTAGCATATGTACTAAACATGCATTACGCAACAACCATTCCCTAAAGATTACATAAGCCGCAAAAGCATAAATTCAAATTAGCGAAAAATATCAAGCAATATATGTCAGCCGCAAGCTGGTGCTCCCATTATTCGTCTGGATGATGTGTGCGGGTGTGTATTAAAACGTCCAGTGGCCCCAGTTGCTATCCTGCCCATCATCCCCATGCTGAACACGTGCATGTCGCTGACGGCGCCCGTCACCACGGCCACGCAGTCCTCGGCCGTGCCCACGCTCAACACCACGCACCTGCAAGCTCTGGCCGAAGTCTGCACCACGGTATGATACATATCTATTACAATGTCGAGTTGCCATCTTGCCTATCATTCGCAAGCTGCACAGATTCATGTTGCTGAAGGTTCACGTCACCACAACCTCGGTCACAACAATTGGAGATGAAAAACCCACCCTGACTATTGCAAAATTGAGTGCTTATTTTGTATTTTAACAAGTTGTTCTACAATGAGACACAAAGTGCAAGATATGCTGTCTTTAAAATGATTAGATTAAAGATTATTACATTATTAAACAGTATAGTATAATTAGTACATTTTATCATTGTTGCGTTTACTGTATTTTTTTTTTATGAGCTCCACACAGGAGGCCCTGAGGAAAATAATTTCCATCAGGGCCTATGTCATCTTTGGGGATGCTGTGTGGAGGATTTTTTTTTAAGGAAAGGAAGGAGATGAGAGTTCTGGGAAGGAAAAGGGTTTAAGGGATGGGTAGGAATCTGAGGTTCAGTGTGTCCTGATCATCCGCCTCCAAGACCTAAACAAACCTTACCCCATGAACCCGGATAAATGTTACCATTTCCTTTTGTTTAAGATGCCATAGCATGTTTCATCTGAATACATTTAAAAATAATGTCGTCTATTTTAGCCCTCTGACCCAAATGTCTCGACTATATAAAAAGATGGACAATAAAAATGAAGTAGACATTTTCATCGTTAATTTATTCAATTTCAGAAAAAATTTACATATTTTTTTTTAAAATATAGGCAAACATTCCCAGGCTCGAATAACCTGACAATATTTGAATTTCTCCTACCACCAGCATAGTAAGCGTAAAATGTTGCTTGTGTCGTGATGGAGGACTTAGCCAGCCAGGAATCGAACATGCGACGCCTGGGTGGGACCTAAACGCGATGCCAACTCAGTCACTGACCGGAGGCTGCTATTGCTCAAAAATATGTAACCACATATTGTTGTTGGGCTAATTTCATAATAAATCTCTTGTGTCTCTCTTTGTTTCTCTTGCTTCTCTTCGTATTATGTATTTGTAATTTGAATCAGTTTTTATATAATTTTGTTTATTTATGTGGATTTACCTATTATTTGTTGTAATTAGTAGGTTTTTGTAAGTTTATAAATCTATTTGTATAATAACTGAATTGTTCCGTAAGAACCTATTATAGTGAGGCAGGACAGCCATAAAATATCATTTTTACACTGTGGTATCACCGGTCACCACTCTCCAGCTAGGTGCGTTACAACGCAATTTTCATTTGTAAATTCATTCCGTTTCTAGTGTTCACCCTCTCTACTTGCTTTATTTCTAAGCAAAAATAATATTAAACTTGTACAAATTATTGTAACATAAAGTTTCCGTTGTAAATATATTTTGACTCGCATTAATATCAAGAGTTATTATTTAAACACCTCCGCAATCACGCATCTAGTTTACAGACGTGGGCAAGGTCTGTCGGCTGTCAGACCTGGGTGAAACATTTAAACAAACACTATATTGCCCAAACTATTATAAATATAAATTAAACAATACAGTGGCGGACTAAGGGGGGGGCGGGGGGGGCGGCCCGCCCCGGGCCCCCGGTCCTGGGGGGCCCCCAAACGCCTCCATGTTCCCTTGATCAAATCCTAAACAAGCCTTTTTAAGGCACCAGGATATTGTAAAAAAATTTTAAGCCATTTTTTATTTCTATTTTAGAAAGATGCACTTGTTAAAAATGCTCTCACCATTTTTTTAAAAGAATTTAGAAAAATCGACGGATATACAACATTTTATGTGAAACCGTTTGAAACAGTTTTAAAATATCCTTCAGCAAAACTTTGAATGCGTTTTTCTCGAAATTCTTTAAAATTTTTCAACCTAGTTGACAACATATTAAACAAACTACATCCGATTTACATTCACCAATAATTCTTAAATTGTTTGAAAATTCAGTGTCAATGGCACCACGCAGGCGAATTTCGATATCTAAAAAAAGATAAAAATGGCGGACCAGCGAATTTTGTTTTCAATTTTTTTATGATAAATTTTCGTCTTTCATAAAAATAAAAATAAATTAGAAGGGGGCCCTTTATTAAACAACCCCTACGTGGTGTTACAGTCAGATCCTGATTAAACATGTTGGGGCCCCTAGGCAATGCACATCTCGGGGCCCCTTTACCATAGGGGCCCCTAGCCGATGCGTGCCACCTAGGCAGTGGCCTAAGCTGCTTTGTGGACAATACGGCCCTGTCAGGGCCCCTAGGCAATGTAGGTACGTCTCGGGGCCCCTTTACCCTAGGGCCCCTATCCAATGCGGGGCCCCAAGGCAGTTGCTTACACGACTTATGGATAATACGGCCCTGGCTATAGTGACTGGATTTTCAAAGGCAGTGCCCTATACTGCCTTACGAACAATACGGCCCTGCCAGGACCGGCTTAAACATTTTGGGGCCCCTTTACCCTAGGGGCCCCTACCCGATGCGGGGCACCTAGACAGTTGCCTACACGTCTTATGTAAGCAACTGCCTATCAATACTACGGCCTTGGCTATAGTGACTGGATTTTCGAAGGTAGTGGCCTACACTGCCTGACAGGGCCATCTTTAACATGTCGGGACCTTAGACAATGCACGTCTTGGGGCCCCTTTACCATAGGGGCCCCTAGCCGATGCGTGGCCCCTAGGCAGTGGCCTACACGTGCATAATACGGCCCTGCCAGGGTGGGCTTAAACATGTCGGGGCCCCTAGGCAAGCACGTCTCCAGGGCCCCCTTTCCCTAGGGGCTCCTACCCAATGCGGGGCACCTGGGCAGTTACCTACAGGTCTTATGGATAACACGGCCCTGGCTATAGTGACTGAATTTTCAAAGGCAATGGCCTACACTGCCTTATGGACTATACGGCCCTGCCATGGCTGGCTTAAATATGTAGGGCCCCTAGGCAATGCACGTCTCAGGGCACCTTTACCCTAGGGGCCCCTACCCGATGCGGTGCTAATAAACAGTGGCCTACACTATCTTATGGACAATCGGGCAATGCCAGGGCCGGCTTAAACATGTCGGGGCCCCAAGGCTGAGCATTGCCTTGGGGGCCCGACATGTTTAAGCCGGCCCTGACATTGCCCGATTGTCCATAATCTCGGGGCCCCTTTACCCCAAGGGACCCTACCCAATGCGGGGTTTTTCTAATATGTTGTTAAAGTTTTGCTGAAGGATAATTCAACACACAAACTGTTTAAAACGGTTTCATATAAGATGCTGTATCTCCGTCAATTTTACGAATTTTCTTACAATATTTGGTAAAAGATTATTAACAAATGCATATTTCAGAAAATGCCCTTTGCTAAAGGTTATCTTATCATTATAGATAATAAAGATAGTAATGAAATAGAAAAGAAATTAAAAAGAATCAGTGATGGACTAAGGGGAGGGGAGGCAGGGGGGAAGGGGCAGCTTCTGTTCCCCGGGGCTTCCTTCAGCAAAACTTTGAATGTTTTTCTCGAAACTTTTTTAACTCGTTTTTAAATCTGGTTGACAACATATTTAAAAAAAAACTATACATCCGCCTGTATGTATTTTTATTGCATTTGTATTTACATTTGCATGTACCAAGTCTTAAACTGTTCGAAAATCCAGTATCTATGGCGCCACATATGAGAATTCTGAATTCTAAAAAAAGTGACTTGATTTTCTAACAGTTTAAGACTTGGTGCATGCAAATAGGATGTACAGTTTTTCTAATATGTTGTCAATCAGGTTGAAAAGCGTAGTTTTGAGAAAAACGCGTTCAAAGTTTTGCTGAAGGATAATTCAACACACATACCTACTGTTTGAAACGGTTTAATATAAAATGGAGTATTTCCGTGAATTTTTCAAATTTCCTTAAAACATTTTATTAACAAATGCATCTTTTAAAAAAGGAAATAATAAATAAAAGTAAAAAACGATCAAGCGAACACGGAGGTGTTTGGAGCCCCCCCCCCCTCCCAAGACCAGAGGTTCGTGTGAACTGAATAAAAACCTTGTAAAATTACATCAACTTTTACTAGGGGGGGGGCCTCATTCAGCTTTGCCGCCCCGGGCCTCTGACAGGCTTAGTCCGCCTCTGAAACAATACGAGTTGCCACAGAGAAATATAAAAACCTCCTTTGCCCCTGAAAAGTAAGTTAGTTGTCACCTTCACAAATTTTAACTAACATGTGCTACGTCATGTATCTATACTTTCAGGTATCAGCAGTAGAGAACTTCAACCCCGTCGCCAACCCCATCATGAACTCCTTAGTATCTGCCTCCAAAGTCGTCACCAACGAATCTATCCCCAACCCGATCCAACAACTAGTCACCTCCAACATCCTCATGCCGGCGGAAATACTCGTCTCCACGATACCCGTCCCAATCATGGGAATGAAAGATTATCAAGATGCTCTCAATAATACGGACAACAATATCGACGCCGCTTCAAAAATGAACTTCACTTCAGATATGCTAGAAGTTACTTCCAACGATCAAGGTTCCGAAAATTCTAGTGTTTCAAACATGCCGAACATAACAGTCATGTCAAATAACCAGAATCAATCAATGTGTACGGTATCGGACTGTTTGGAAGTGAGGGTTTCACATATGGAAGAAAAGGATAAAGTTGTTTTGTCTAATTCTGGAGACATGGGAAATTCGGTTATTGATGGAGTCAAGGTTTTGGTCAATGACGAAGACAGCACGGCAGATATTATTGTGGACGATTGTGATGAAAGATTAGAGAATAAAGAGATCCAGAATGGAGCCATGAGTGTGGGAGGTATGTATTGTTTAATAAATATAACCACAAACCACGTAAGGGGGCATTCATTATGTGAACTCAAAAGGAGGGGGGGTCAAGCAAAATCTCACTTTACTCGAAAAGAATACACGAAGTGGCCAAAATTTTGCTCACGTAATTAATGTATGCCCCCTAATACTGAAATAAATCTAATACATACTAATTTCGGTTGTGGGTCTGTCTGTGAGTGATTTCTCACCGATTGTATCAATTCAAAGAAGTATTTATTACCTACCTATAAATATACAGAAAATTCATTTTAATTGCCATTTTGAGTTCATGATTTTAGACAGCTGATAAAGTACCTACCTAAATATAATATTTTTTACCAGAAAATTATTTTAATTCCATTGAAATATGTATTTCTTTTGTTTAAATTTCTTAAGGCAGAAACATACTTGCGTGTCATGGCGTGTCGTGACGCGCCGGAAGCACATTGGTTTCATACATTTATAATGGTTAGAGACATGTTTGTAGGTCGTGGCGTGTCGACAAGCCACGACGATGATTGGTTAATTTGTAGTCACAACACGCAAGTATGTTTCTGCCTTTAGGGTTAATCTTAACAAGTGAAGTCAGATTTCGTGGTTTTCAAGGGTCTGAACTATTTGGCTGATGTGAGTCTGAGCTTATCGATTTGTTTGTGCTAGGAGGCCAGTACAAAGTTACAGCAATTTGCTTGATCGGGTTTTGTGTTGCCTTTTCTAAAAGATGCTAGTTCAGTGCTTAATACATATATTTAGACATTTATTTATCGTTAATTTTTATAAGAGTTACAAGACTCTTCCAGTCTAAAAATTAGAAAAATTATTACAATCACATCCATAACTCATTGACAACGAGGAGACGAAAAATACTATGTTAACCAACTCAATGCTGGCCTTTTCAACGTGATCTATTCCAACACGTGGCATGTTTTGCCACAATTTATCTGTTTTAGTAAAAGATAGGCGACAGCCTCGTAGTCGAGGTTATAACAATAAAATAATGAATATATGGTGTTTGTCCAGAGTCTCCTTGCACAATGAGTCCTCCCCACACCGATACGGACATGGAATGCACCCCTGAGAATGAAACAGCCGCCGCTATTATCAGCAGCCTGAAGAACTCTCTCAAAGTGGATGCTGTTTCTCCCACCTTGGAGAGCCCTAGTAATGATATTGACGTAGTTATGACTGACACAAATGAGGTTGGTACAGGCTATTCATTATAAAATTTCACTGTACTTTAACTTCCACGCTAGGCACTGAACAATTTATTTTGATATATTGGAAATTACTTTTATGTAGAAGATTTTAAATGCAATCTTAAACAAATTAAATAAATTCTTTCAGAATGGATCTATGCAAGTAGAACACTCTGGTGGGGAAATTGTGATGGAAAATAATGATTCTGGTGACAGGTAAGTTACTTAGTTTTTTTTGTTCAACGGTGTAAGAATTTCTTCCCGCAGCTGGCCTGCTTGCTTCGGACTGACATGCGCTTTGATTGGGTCCAGACGTCAGAGGATAGGAGGCGATAAGCACTCAACTGCACTGTGCGATTAGGTGAAATCCCTGGTTGCCTCGGAGGAGGTGTAAGCCTCAACTGATTTAAAGTCTGCCTTTTTGACTCAAACATGCCCTCCGGTTCGTTCGGCAGTCCGAATGTTTGTAGAACTCATGGTTGGAGGTTGCCAATGTAGAACAATGAGGTTGCGTGTTAGAAGTCTTTATTGAGTTTACCAAAAATTACAATTTGCAAATCAATTCAGGAATGGACAGCGAAACAGATTTATTACGCTACCGGCACTTAAGTAAAACAAAACGAACATTGTGTCAAGGTTAACTGCGGTTGCTTGAGGCGAGCTTGCTGAACGCTATGAAAAACACCGTAAGACTGAACTCTGTGTGTGTTGCTGGGTGCCTTTATATAGTTCGACAAGTCAGAGTGTTGCTTTGTGTGGCAATAATTCTTCATTCGACGAATTTCTCGAAAGCGCCCGAACTGTGCATTTCAGGCGCGCAATGTTTCGAACCTTTTCTGGAACGCGTGAGAGGTAGGTAGAACTGCAGCTCAATACCGGAACGTTCTCGATGGTCAATCAGATCAATAATTTTCGTAAACAATCCAGAGCATGAGGTAGCAGAGGCTGGCTGCTACATGTTCAAGTCGGTGGCTTGTCAATTAAATATAATTTTGAAATAATTTCATAACGCCAGATTATATATATAAACCATCATGTGCATGCACACATCAAATCACCAAAGTTTCATCGAAATCGGATGTTTGGTTTAGGAATGCATGAGATAAACAAAGAAACATTCATTTTTATATGATTACATGTTACTTGAACCAGCGAAGTTTCCCCGTAAAATTCATATTATATACAGAAAAACATAGATGATTAACCCTTTGAGCAGTATTGCCGCATGTATGCGGCGGCACAAGAAAATGACAAAATAACACACAGCAGGGTTCATAATTAATAATTTGATATACGATGTTGTTTCTTTTTCAGTTATACAGAAGACTCTTTGAATATGGACGATTTGATGTTGCTCTGTGATCTATTTTATCTTCCGTTTGAGCACGGGAGCCAGGGACTGAAACTGCTGCAGGAGTTCAACTGGCTCAAGTGCAACGCCCCCGTACTGCTGGCTTCCCCCACCAAGGATATAAAGAACTGCGGAGTTAACAAGTCTGAGGTTGGTATTCACAGCATTAACACTTGGGACCTTCGCTCATGGAGAAACCGAAAACTGGTTTGCAACTCAATTCACGGCGCAACTCAACTTTACGATCAACCTACGACTAGCACTGCGAGTCGCCGTGTCGTCCTTGACAACTGGTCTTTACAAATTGCCTGTTTGCGGACCGCCAATGAAATTTGCAAGTTCCTTTCCTGTGTATAGCGATTGAGTTTCCAACTGGTTTTTTTTCAGTTGCCTCATGAGCGGATGGACTTAGCGTGACAAACGACTCAAGTGAAAAAATTGAGAATTTAGAAAGTAATTTACTAGGTTTAGCAATTTTTCTCTTTAACCACTCGAGCGATGGAGATTTCCGGATGTGCGGTTTTCGATTTGGTCATTCGATTTAATTAATATCTTGTCTCCAAATATTACTAAGGAAACATACGAACCTTATGCTGCATTTTAAAGCCAATGAATCTGCAAGATTTCACCATTTATCCCAGATTTTTAGGTTTATAAAGAAAATTATAAATAGTGAAATTTACAATTAATTTTATTTTGTAAAAATCACCTGCCTTAATTTGGGTAGCTATCGCTGGAGTGGTTATCTTACAAGCGTTGTATTTTCTCATTTTTATAGAAAACTAAACTTATGAAGCGAGTTTCACCGTAATTAATAAACATGCCTGTGATTTTCAGTCGCAAGAGTGGCACTTTCGCGCGCGTCACTTTGCCACCCTGTGCGGCCACGTCACACGACTGTCACGCCGCCTTGGTCTTTGCCGGAACAAGGAGCTGTCACACGACCTTTGCGGTTATGTGTGGGACCTCCGCGCCGTGGTGGGCCTTCTCAACTCTTATGTACAGTGGCTCGGTAAGGCTAATATTGTTATCCACTTACATTAAACACTTAAATCCTATTCAAGTATAAATGATTGCATTAAACAATTTTTCCATTCTCAAAAAACCTACACAAATTTCATTACAACATTAATTATTGTCTATCCCCAAAAGTTCACCTCAAACAAAGACCTCAAATAGGATGTTAATTTAAAACAAAAGTGTGCATCTATTTTTAAAATCTAAAATTATAGATAAACTTTAAAAACATCTCATATCCTGTTCTTTCATCTCCAAACTTTTTTTTTTATATTACACGTCTTCTGGACTGTGTTTTTAGAGTTTGGCAACGTAAGCCAGATAATATATCTACCATCTACTATTACTGAGGTTTTTACTATTATTACAGGTATGTAATATATAATTTACTCTTTTGGGATACTGATTGATACTTTTTTCTTCCAGCACTTGCTAAATTCCCACCAAATATTGCCAACTTCACTCAAGGCAGCTACACATGTAAGTACAAACCATTGATTAATTTAAACCTAGAAATATTTTAGTTGCCACCGGCAGAATCACTCGATACTAGGCACCTACTGATCACATTGGATCAGAAATTACACAATGATGTCTAGTAGAAAGGTACCATAACCAAGGGACCATTCCAAACTAATAATAATATCAATCAAGAAGTGTAAACACCTTTTTTTAATTATTTGACTCCAATGCTGCTAAAACAATATGTAGTCAGCGGTGTGCAGTCCACAAGAACTGATAAGCTGTACCTACTATGAGAAAAACAAACTAGAAATACAAGGGGGACCCAAAAGAGACTCAAGCGGTAGAGGGGAGAAGTGGAAGAGGAACGGGTTTTGCGTGGTCGGCTGTTGTACGGAAACTCTTTCTCATTCAGTGTGCGAAGCCGCTTCACTGTGAGACTATGCGTTCGTCCAAAGTTTTATTTTAAGTAAATCAAGATTTCTTCTTTCGGCGAAAATGCAAAATGGCATTCTTAAAAAGTCTTCTCCTCCGTGAGGATCAAAGAGAGCATCGCCTTTAAACCTACCATGAATCAACTGTCAAGCCAATGGCAGAGTGTGCTCTCTCCCCATCTGAAAAAAGCAGTGGAATCGAACATCTAGATAATGCTCATTTGTTTTTTTTATGTATTTGTAAAAAGCATTAACTTTGTGGCTCGCCATAATTTACAATTAAAACACATATAAATTTGTTGTACGCCACTTTTATTTTATAAATACTCTATCGGTTTCAGAAGCACCCTTCCTAATAATATTCTCCTGACGAAGGAAGGGTGCTCCTGAAACAGGTAGAGTATTTATAAAATAAAAGTGGTCTACAACAAATTTATATATGTTTTAATTATTTTTTTTTATGTCTGAGGTGTTGTGCATACAGAGTTTGTTCCTCCAGGCCAAACAGTAAGTTCTACATGGATGTACTAAGAGGTTGTGAGAGAGCATCAGGAAAAAAAGCCGAATCTTTGGTCGAAGTTTGGACAAGTGCATACACTATAATGGTGAATACTTTGAAGGTAACCAACTTTTGGTGTAAAAATATTGAAAATAAAAATTTTAAAAAATCTCAATACTATCGGGTCTCCCCTTGCATACATAAAAATGGACACATTTTTTATCAAAATTATCTTTTTGTTAAATGAATTTGATAAGGAACTTCCATGCTCATTTATGTACTTGTATTTGGCCATAACCAGCAGAAGATGGTAATAAAATGGCCATTTTCAAATATTCTACACAGTCTTCTTTTGGTCATAGGCCATGGCGCAATACTTAATTATTCAATTGTTATTAGCCAGGAGTCAGCCTGTGGGCATCATCGACTTTGCTGGGGAATGAATAGAGCGGCTATTCGCTGACCATATGTTCGGTGGTCTGCACTACACTACATTCATACATCGCCAAACCTTTAAGCTCCATCTTATGTGTGCAGGCACAACATCGATTATCTACCTCGAAATATGGCAAAAGAAGCATCCTTGACTTTTGATTCCAGGGTTCTCCAAGGGCTGGAAGGAGGCCTTCATGTCAGGGGACCAGGAGCCGTGGGTATTCCGAGGTGGGCTGACGGCCGACCTGCAGCGCCTGCTCCCTATAGACAACGGCAATGACCTGCTCACATACAAGCTGCCTGCCTCACCCACCTCACAATTGTGCACCATTCGGCCATATGTGGACGGCGATAAGGACCAAGTGAGTTTTTTTTTTAAATTTAAATGCGTTAGTATAAATCCCTCGACTTTATTTTCTCTTCTGTCAAGAAAATAGTCTGTAGTCCATTACCTCTGTTCATTTCATCTGTAGTCTATTACTGTTGAATGTATAAACATAATCCATCCCATCCAAAATTATTTTGACTGAAACTGACCACAGCAAATAAATTAATTCTGGTCCTAACTCGCCCTGCTTTATTGATTAATGATTTTACCCTACTAAAAAAAACTGTAAGATATCAATGAATACTACTTTTTTTACGTAAAAATAAACATGCTTTCGGGAGCCCTAAATTATGGCGACTCGGACGGCATGGGTTAATGAAGTCACCCTAATGCTTAATATATTCCCACAATACTAATAATGATGGCTGTTAAGTTGTTTTTTGTCATTGTGTGCCTACATGCGAAAAATAACCACTCTCACGTTAAGTTTATCCTACGGTAAGGCTTATTTTGGCTCAAAAAGGACCATGGATGAGAACCGTATGTAAAAATTCAGATCAAAAGATTCAGACTTTTTGTCTTTCGAAAGTCGACCGCTCTTCTCCGATAAGAGTAAGTGGTAAAAGTCTTAATTGGAACTGGAAAACAGCCGATATGGGAATCAAACTACACAACCTGAGTGGCTCAGTGAAAAGTTTTGCAGTAAGCTCCTTGGCCCCTCTTTGCAAAATAAGAGTCATAATATGAATGAACAAACCTGCTGGCTCTATAGCAGGTGTACTAAATTGAGCAGTTAATTCTCTGGGTCTTTATGTAGGCATACCTCTTTGCTTCATCCACATTCATATTCATGTGAAAAATCCTTGAATGGTACTTAATTAATATTTATATGAATTTAAAAACCAAGGTGTTATAATGAATACCATCACTGATATAATTAAAAATAAATTGTTGAACCAAACCTTGGGATGCGGCCATTTTCGCTGAGACTCTGTGTTTTTGTTCTGTGAGACTATGTATTGTTTTGTTCTAGTTGTGCTCCATATGCCACAGAACTTGTAGAGATGGAATGGATTATTCTGATGAATGTATTGTTTTGTTCTAGTTGTGCTCCATATGCCACAGAACCTGTAGAGATGGAATGGATTGTTCTGACCAATTCCCTCCTGAACTTCAAGCATTACCAGCCGACAGGTAAATTATATTTTTATTCACATTGAAGAAATTCTACTATTTAAGTAATATGCTTGAAATTCATTGAAAGTATGGTTTATACAAATACAGTGAAATTCTCTTAGAAAATCTTCCAAGGAACCGAAATAAAATAAATAAAAATTTAGGGTACTGAAAAAACAAAACTTCTTACGTGGGAACTTCTTAAGTTAGTTAAGTGGGTTTCACTGTATCTACTCTGAACGCCTCTAAAATATAGTTTGTCAATTAACCTGTTGAGGTCCCGGCTTTTTCCAGAAAAACACGGAAATTTCACGATCTTCAATTGAATGTTTTGTGGATTAAATTTAACCTATCGTATATTTTATTGACTGAAACACATTCCTAGAACAATAAACTATTTACCAAAATAACATTACTTGCGTTATTTACGTAAATTGATAGGTTTTATGATGTTTTATTCGAGGTACACGCATGTCACGCATCGGCAATGTGACGCGGCCGCCAAAATGACAGTTGGAGATGCCCACAGACAAAAATTATTTTTAAATATTGTGTGGCTACTAAGCGAATGAAATCTTTACCCATACCATAGGGAATGTTGGCGGCAGTGATTCTGACACTTCCTTTACCGATTTTGTACATAGAAGGGTCAAAATAGTAGAAAAAAGATATTTTTTTTTCGCGCATGCGCAGAATCTTTTTACATCCAAAATTGCATTTCAAAGTGCCGCGCCACCTCGCGGACACCGGTGTCCGAACGGCCCACAACGAGTTAAGAGAAAATATTAAAATTGGAACTACATACAAAATTTGTAGGCTGGCGACACCAATTTAACTGTCAAATATTCTTTCAAAGCACAATGACACTGAAAATATACAACGTGTCCGGAAACTCGTAGTACAAGCGGGAAACTGGTGAATCTACATCACGTAGAGAATCCAAAAAACTTATTTTTTTTTTCGATCTGAGCATTTCGATTTTAATATTATTTTTGTTCTATTTTTCCATTTTTTCGGCGGAGTTTCATTCCAACATGACGTGTTTTTTTTTTGCTCCGCAGTATTATTTTTATATCACGGAAACCTTTGGTGCAATCTCTTTGAAAATGTGTCAAAATACGTGGTTTAGTTATAGCTTCATAATTTGATTACAAAATTTGGTTTTGCATAGTTGCAACAGTGGTAAAAATGACAAAGTTTGCAAGTGAATTCGAGTGAACACAAAGGATTTGACACAAAGGCCTGACATCAATACTGAAAGATAAGATCCACCTTACTTTTGTTTATAAATATTAGTTGATGGCGTAGATTGTTTATATAACATAATATTTCAGAGCATTGAATTCGGATACCAACATAAACAAACCACTTAAGAGAGTCGTTCTTGAATTTTTTTCTTAATTGTTGTTTTTTTCCAGTCAGCCTGATTTTAAAATATTTATTTTAATTGTTTATGTTCATTAAAAGCATTCAATTTGGGAGGCGGGAATGGGTACCGCCGCCCCGGGAACCTTTATTGGATAACCAACACCTCTGCCATAGGTCACCCCAAGTGGTTCGCTACGTTTGGTGATTTAGCAGGGGTGCCCGGGTTCATGGGGTGAGGTTTGTCTCGGTCTTGGAGGCGGATGACCAGGACATACTGAACCCCAGATTTCTACCCACCCCTTAAATCCTTTTCCTTCCCAGAACTCTCCTCTCCTTCCTTTCCTTAAAAAAACCCTCCACACAGCATCCTCAAAGATGACATAGGCCCTGAGGGAAATTATTTTCCTCAGGGCCTCCTGTGTGGAGCTCATGTAAAAAAAAAAAAAAAAAAAAAAAAAAAAAAAAAAAAAAAAAAAAAAAAAAAAAAAAAAAAAAAAAAAAAAAAAAAAAAAAAAAAGCTTGTTGACGCGTTTCGTCCCCGTATGAGGTCTCTTATTCCTGCAGAGATTATTTTGATAATTTCAAGTGGGTCTTTTGTCATCACATTTCGGAGGGTGTCCCTTGTATTGTACACGGAATTAACAGACAAGTTATTTAATTTTTTATTTTCATTCTTAGGTTTTTATTTTATTTTATTTAGATATTGTTCTTGCACTGAAATAGATCCCGACTTACAGCATTAAGTGCAACCCGAGAGCTTGTCAATTCAAGCAATTCTGTCTTTGATATATCGAAGAAATTCGAATATTAAGAAAGAAAGAAGAGGCTAGAAGAAATAAGTAGAGACAGGAAAAACCAAGAAGAGCCGCACGAGCCACGAATAGGCAGGGGAAAATATGAAGAACTAAGAAAAATCTGTAAGATGCAAGAAGAAGCGAGAAAGGCCACGATAAGAAAAAAAGTCGAGATGAAGCAAGGAAATGTCAGCAGAGACTAGGAGAGCCAAGAAAATCAAGAGAAGCAAGAAGGAAAATGAGGATGCAAGATAAAGCCAGAAGAATCATAAAAAAAAATAATAATAAAAATAAAAAAGCAAGAAGATGAAAGCAGAGACTACGAGATCCCAGAAGGAAGATACGATAAGGTCCCAGAAGATCCAAGAAGAGACCAGAAGAGCCAAGAAGAGTCAATAAGAGACGAGAAGAAGCAAGAAGAGCCAAGAAAAGTTGAGAAGAGACAAAAAGATTCAAGAAGAGGCAAGAAGATAGAAGCCCAGCCAAGAAGGGACGTGAAGATCCAAGAAGAAGTAAGAGTCAAGAAGAGACGATAAAACAAGAATGAACAAGGAGGGTTAGTGAGCAGTTGGAAGACTCAAGAAGAGACAAAACGAGCCAAGGAGGGGCGAGAAGTTAAAAGATGCAAAGAAGAAAAGGCAAGAAGATGCAAGAAGAGGCAAGAGGATCCAAGAAAAGAAAAGAAGAGCCAAGAAGAGACAAGAAACGCTATGAAGAGCCAAGAATAGCCGTAAAGAGATAAGAAGATCCAAGCAGGGGCAAGAAGAGATGAGAAAAGCAGAGAAGAGACGAGAAGATCTGAAGAAACATGAAGAGCCAAGAAGAGACATTAAGAGATGAGAAATAGCAGGAAGATCAAAGGAGGGCAAAGAAGAGATAAGAAGAATCAAGAAGAGGCAAGAAGAGACTAGAAGAAGTAGAAAGGGCCAAGGAGAGACAGAAAAATCACAGAAGGGACAAGAACAAGCAAAGAGCAGAGACAAGAAAAGCCACGAAGGGTCAAGAAGAGCCAAGAAGAGCCGGAAGAGACAAGAAGATCCAAGAAGGGACAATAATTGGGATCAATAAGAGACAAGAAGAGTCAAGAAGAGACGAGAAGATTCAAGATAAGCGAGAAATAGACAAGAAGATCCAAGAAGAGCCGAGAATAGGCAAGAAGAAAGAACCCATAAAGAAAGGATTTAAAAAAATATCGTAATGCTCAATCCATTCCTTTATTCCTGCCCAGCCTAAATTCCAATATTGGCTTATTAGGTTGCCATGTATACCGGTCGATTGAACTCCAACCTCCTTCCCATCCTCAGAGCACGTGTTCCTAGTCCTAACAAATCAGTGCCCCCTGGTGTACCGGTCTCACCGGGACAGGAGTACTCCTGGCTGGGGTGGTACAATCGTATCGTATCTATTTTTCCATTTTTTCGGCAACTAAAGGGTTAAAAAAATTTTTGAGCCTGGTTTACCCTTCGATGCATTTTATAAGACATTACACAGCTGAAATCAACCCCCTAGTGAAATTTTTTTTCTAATTTAACCAAAAAAATTCCAACTTCGGGCCCGATTTACTCGAAAACGAAAGCTCAAATCAAAAAAGTTATATCACAAATCGACTCCGAATGTGATGTAGGTTTACCAGTTTCCCGCTTGTACTACAAGTTTCCGGACACCGTGTAGAACACTGTAAATCACTTTTTTTTAAATTCACTCTTATGCCTTTTTATTTTTTTTATAAAAATGTTTCATTTTCAGTACACAGTTTTTCATTTTCACCATGAGTTATATTTTTAGTATTGCCATTTGAACAACAGTGGTGCCCTTCTATGCTTTTTTACTCTTATTTGACAAACTGTAGGAGTAAAGATTACAGCGGACCAGATTTTAATCCAGTTGTTGTATTCTAGACTGGTAGCCCCCTACCTGTCCCTGTACCCTGAGCTGTGTATGGTGGTGGAGGAGGAGGCGGGCCCCTGCGGCAGTCCCCCCGTGAGGCTCCTGGGGTACGCCTGCGCAGCCCCCGACACCAAGGTGTTCTGCAGGAGGCAGGAGAGGGAGTGGACCCCCGCTATGATGGACAAGTATCCTAATCATGTTGTACAGGTATACCTTTTTGTTTGGTTTTATATTTCACACATTTGAAGATTTTCACTGTTTATAAAGTTTCATTATTCTTTATGCATTCGTGAGAGATGGGAAGGCTGATAGAGATATTGAAAGAAGGGTGAATGCCGGTAACTCCATTAATGGTGGACTGAATGCCTTTGGCGCTAATAAAAAACTGTCAAAAGAAGCGAAGCTAGCAGTCCACAATGAAGTCCTGGTACCTACCCTGATGTATGGCAGTGAGGCATGGAACTGGCAGAGGAAGGATGAACGTAAACTAAATGCTGTTGAAGTGAGATCCCTGAGACGTATGTGTGGTAAAACAATGTATAATCGTGTGAGAAATGTGGATATCCGCAAAGAATGTAAGGCTGATGTAAGCATAATGAGTAAGATTAAGAAAGGGACCCTCAGATGGTTTGGCCATGTAGAGCGAATGAACGAAGAAAGTAGTGTAAGAAAAATATATTACGCGGATGTGAATAGTAGAAGAAGTCGGGGACGCCCGAGGAAGACATGGCACGATCGAGTGAATCAGATACTTGAGTCGGGCCATGTCAAAAGTCAGAATAATAGAAGAGAATGTATGAGACGATGTATGAATGTGAGTGAGGCAAAGAGTGTGTGCCAAGACCGAGTTGTTTGGCGGTCCGTCGTCTCTGCCTACCCCTGCGGGAAACGGCGTGATGGTTAGTCAGTTAGTTAGTTAAATTCATTATTGTCATGCTGGTACCGTATTGGTTAGCACTGTTTCAAAATATAAATGATGCCGTCAACACTTAATGCCATTGATGAAAATTTGCCTCAACATTTCAATATACATATTTGAATTCATAATATCAGTACAACGCAACGTAGTCAATTGACCATGGGCAATCTGTGCTCAGATAAATATAAAGTTTCAACAATTTATATAAGTGACAATATTATCCATAATTTGTAATGGTCTTTTAGTTATGTACCTTTCTACTATAGGCCAGTGCAATTAGCGCCAAAAAGGGGGTCGCGATCGGAATTATTCCGGTAGTCCCAATTTTTTTATATGTTTTATATACTCATCTCCTGACGTAAAATCTGAGTTTTCGACCTTAGGTCACTTGAGCTTTCACCGCCATTTTGAAAAAACCAGCCAAAATCGCGCCAAAATCTAGTTTTTCTCAAATATCTCGTTTCCAATAAAAAATTTGGATAAAGTAGCTTTACAAGTTTGGTAGAACATAAAATTACCTACAATTTTCATGAAAAGAATTTTCTTCTAACTCTAATAAATATCGAGATATGCAGTCGTAAAAACGTGTATCAGTTTTTAAAAACGCGTAAATTGCCCGACTTGGTTTGGTTTTTAGTGCGTATCTCTTTTCCAGTACAATTTTGTGAAAAAATTACTGATATGAATTTTGTGGAGAATAAAATTTCATAAAAGACGTGATATTTTTAATGTTTTTATCACAATTAGGTATCCAGGAGCGCGATTCCGGTTCTTTTTAACGCAGTGATCCTTTCCTTTCCTTCAAATTAACGTCAATTGCGATTCACGTTCTCTCGATGACAGTTCAATCCTTTCCTTTGCGCTTCGCAAAGGAAAGGATCTAAAGGAGACCGTACGGGCTGTCATTAGCGAGGTTTTGATTGACGTTAAAGTGTGACATTGACGACAATTATCGATATTCACGTATTTTAACAAAAGAAAACTTAATATTGTCGTAAGTTTTGACTGTAAAACTGATTAGTGAAGTATTCTTCACATAATAATGGTATTAAATTTACCAAATTACCGTAATTGCGATGTTTGAACTAGTCAGAACTCGGGCCTATTTTTTGGAGGTCAAAATGTTTCTGCTTCGCATTAAATTCCAAATTAATGGAATATTTGAGAACCTATCCGAAAACTAAAAACTTTTTTTGAAAGGTGATGAAATACGCTATCAAATTTTATTATTAGAAGTAACCATGTACTTTTCTAAACATAAATGTTTTGAATACAATATAAAAAATGTCTAGCCTTACGTTTTTTCCCACTAAAATTACTGGAAATGAAAAAAAAAACACACACACACATATTTTATTAGAAAAATGTATTATAAACGTTATCACCACCTCACATTTTTGTCATTTCATGTAAAATAGTTTTTAAAAAATTCACAAAGTTTCTTGTTTTTTCTTTCAAATCGCCACTGGCAACTTTGGTTTCATAATAAAGGTTTACATTTTAACTATTTTGTGGTCAACTTTTAGATTTAAATAAAAATCAAAAGCGAGATATTTTCTCTTTCCAACACCGTTTAGTTCATATTTCTAACCATGATGGTAAGGGAGATACAATGATTTTTATGAGTCCTGTGTGAGTTGTTCTGAAAACCAATTAAATTAGCCAGAGCCTGAGGGGTTTTAAAGTACATAACTTGCAAAATGTCTGATTAGAGTAATTTAAATTACAATAAACTACATGTTTAAAGTATGTGTGATATTATGTTTAAAGTAGGTATGTGTGATATATTTGGCTGAAGGAGATAGGAAAACATGGTTCACAGGTAAAAATAATTAAAATGGCATAAAGTGAAACATATATTTTATTAAAAATACTCAAATTGCAAAACACAAAAGGATAATAAATAAAATAATTACTTATAACTTTATTTTGTCTTAGGTTTCCCTACATAAACTTGAGCCTTTCTTATGTTTACTTCTAACTTTGTCCTTCCCGGAAAGGTTTTTTTGTTCAAACCGTTGTAGAAATACAAAAAAAATTGGGTAAACCTGAACTTTTATATTATCATATATAATTACTATATTCTAATTAATAAATTCACTAATTAAAACCCAAAAAATGTCATGAAAATTATATTAAAAGACCTTAAAAAAATTGGCGCCGAGGAAATATTCACATCGTTTCAATTAAACAATTTTGCTGTGAAGCAATACTACTTTAATGAACTCCACTTTCATTTAACAATCAACAGCAACATTATAACTCAAAACTCAAATAAAAAGCTGGATTCAAAACATACAATTCAATTCAATTCAATTTATTCATTTAAAAAATACTACAAAATTACAATTTCACAGCATTTTTAAAAGAAAAAAATAGGTATCTACAGCTATTAAAATAAACAGATTTAGACTACCAGCAACAAAGCTTGTCGTTTGAATTGTGCTTCATTGATGTTAAACATATCGATATTCGAAGTGATTCTATTTAACAATAAGACTGCTCTCCCGAGTGGCATAACCATCGGCAAGTTAGTTCTGCAAGCGGGGATATAAAACAGTCTATGGTGTCGGTGACGGAGATAACCATTGGGAACATAGAAACTAATGCTCTCCATGTTAGCCGAGTTTTCGAACCGTACATGAATCAGTCTGAAGAAATGTGTTACAATGAGCACATCCCTTTATCCGGTCATGCTCAAGAGAAAGTCGGTAGGTAGGGTAGAGCCACGGGTAGTAGTCATACTCCCTCAGGTAAAGAAATCTCGGAAATTTCTTCTGAACCTTCTCCAACAGCAGGGAATACTTCAGTTGGTGTGGGCTCCAAACCACCGACCCAGTCTCAAGCCCACTCCTAACCAAACTCCTATACAAACACTCGACCGCGCTAAAAAAACACCACATCATATATTTGTAATTCTTTCAGTAACTTCATATTATTTATATAATTAAATACAGGAGATCCCAGTGAAGATATCATCGCCTCAGTCACCAGCATTTCTTCACTACTCTAGAGCAGTCATCAGCGACAGTACCATACATCGACCACTGCCCTTTTCCATCAGAGTAGGAAGAAATTTCTGAAAAAGAAATAAATTGTATCATATGAAATTTAACCAACTAACAGGGCAGAGAAGACGGACCTCCAAACAACTCGGTCTTGGCACACACTCCTTACCTCGTTTACATTCATACATCGTCTCATACATTCTCTTCTATTATTCTGATTCTTGACATGGCCCCGACTCAAGTATCTGATTAACTCGGTCAACGGAACCTAAGTTATAATCTATGCATTCACGCGGCGCAGACACAGGTCGAGTCAATTTAATTATTTAAGGTTAAAACACTTTTTGCAAGTTATGTTTTAAAATATTAAGGTAAATTAATTGTTTGTGATCGTACGTATTCAATATGAATAAATAGTTTCGTCCATAAACAAACTCAAATCTTTCAATAAAGGTTAACAAATACAATATTGGATTGAGTCACCGATACAAAATTGGATTTGTAAGTGAAGCCTTTCTTGAAATATTTATTATTATTATTATTATGTAATGAGCAGGCAGCATTCTGCTGATGCGCTCATATCTAATTTCACAATAGTTTGACAGTAAATGAGTAGTAATTTGGGTTGTTTATGGATAAAACTATGTATTCATATTGAATACGTACGAGCACCAAGTTAATTTACCTTAATATTTTAAAGCATAACTTGCAAAAAGTGTTTTAATATAAAATAATCAAATTGACGCAAACTGTGAATGCGTAGATTATAACATAGGTTCCGTTAAACCACCAAAAACAATTCAACACACATGATCAATATCAGTTGAGTACCGACATAGAATATACCATAAAAAAATATTAAAATACTTAAATACTTTATCATTGGGAAGGTCTTTGGCCACATTTGAGTCCCTCGACCGCCTCTGTTCATGAAACGATTATCCTAGTTGACGTCTAGAGAATTATCCTCGTGCTGTCAGGTAGCGGGCGTCAAAAGCAGTCATAAGCGACAGCAAATTTCAATGCCACTCGCATCAATATCGGAAGAGATCTCTCTCTGTAAAAGAAATAAACGTATTTTCAGCCAGCTATCGGGTATACAAACCAAAAATACACTAAGTACAATGATGTTAAATACCATTTAAAGTTGGTAAAAATAACTTACGTTTTGGGATTGGATGACTTGTGGACCACCATTATCAAAGTATTTTGTTTCTCCATTTCATGAACAGCGGGAAACATGTATTTAAATTGCTTTTGCAGCCTGTTGAGTCAACATACTGAAATAGAAATTACGTCAATTAGTGTCACAATACTTAATTACATACTTTTCTTATGTTTCTTAGCACAATAATACAGTACAAAAAATAATAATTTATGAGCTACATTACAAAACCTAACCTCAAACGCAAAGCGTTTACTTGTTAACAGACATAATATTGCTTCGAGTTCGCTAATTCAGTTCGAGTCGGAGCAAATACATATTTAAAGCGTTTAGTTACATTATATATTATAGCATTTACTTACCTAATGTTATTACTTTGTCCAGCAATCAATAAGTTATCGAATTCCAAACAATCGAACCGACAATATGACATATTTTGATGAGCGACATCTGTCATTTCACTTTTAAAGCAGTGAATGAGTAAAAAAGTTACTACCATCAAATAAGGTAGGTACCTTTTTAAGAAACGAAAATCTTCAAAACGGTTTTTTATGTTATTTTAAAATAGAATAAGATGTGATTAAAATGAAATACAATGTTAAGTCATTGTTTTAAAAGTTTTGGTTGACAACCTCGCGTTATTAGATTGGATTTCATTTATCAGTGTTTTCAAAAAAACTCTAACCCAATTTTTTAGGATTTTTTACTAGGTCTCTCTCCTTAACACGATTATGTAAGGATATCGCTTCACAGCGGGAGAACGGGAATCGCTCGGTTCTAAGGCTGCGCAAAATGCGCAACCTTACATCGTTGGCGAATGCTAGCATTTAGGTTAGCGCAAAAGAACGGGAATCGCGCTCCAGGTTCTAATACAAATTTTTCACAAAAATTAGGTCAAAAACTGAATCAGAAGAATAGTGTTGACATAACTTGATTATTATTATTTTTTAACACAATTAGTGTTGAAATAACATGTAACAGACATAACAACAACATTGACCATCAATGTAATCAAAACATATAAATAAAATTAATAATTAAGGTACACAGATGTGGTAAAAAAACTATAAATTAACGAGAGTGGGGGTTACCCCAGGGTTGAATCAGGAACGTCAGAGAAGCACGTAGAGATGAGGCCTACATGAATTAAGAGGGATGATAAAGATGTCCAAACTCTCATTGATTGGTTTACTTGCCATGAACCATTTTCTCAAACAAACGTGATTAAGTCTATAAGCAGAGACACGATCGGGGATAGAAAAGTAACTTGTCACATGGCTGAAAAGATGGGGAAATTTGCTATGTCTAAAGTTATCAACCAGAACTTTGGAAACCTACAATTTAAAACGTAAGGATGCTATAGTTTCTCTTGCGGCGGTGACCAGCAGAATACTAAATCAGGGTGTGACTGTGACAATAGATCCATTAATGCTATTCTATCGTATGTATATTGCCAAAAACTGTGAAATTGAACATAAAGAATATTTCCAATATGAACTATCTCCTGACCCATTGTCTCTATTCTCAGAGGAAGGCATGCGCCAAGGCAACCAAGTCCATATTTTACTCACTGTTCAACCCTCTACCAAATACACAGAACGGGAAAGCAGTAAAATACACGTAGGTAGTTGATGGAGGATATTTACTGCACAATATAGTATGGGGTCATATTCAACCCTTTTCAATCATTTTTCAGCAATATGTCAGGTATGCACAAAATTATTATGGAGCCAATGCAGTAGTGGTACTCGTTGGATACCCGGATTTGGTTGAATAGAAAAACACAAAGGAAAAGTTTCTGGGAAATGAGAAGAAAAAGTCCCAATTTATTTACTTACTCAGAACCTCATTTGAACGATCGCAAATAACGACAGTACAAGCTGAAGAGGATGCTGATGTTCTCATAATAACCACAGCAAAGTCGTTATCATCTCAACATGATGCAGTCATAATCATTGGTCAGAATATCGACCTGTTGGTACTCCTCACAGCTCTCACCTCCGAACGCATATTACCAAAAAGTTGGTAAAAGAAAATCACCCAACGCGTTGTGCTCCAACATGTTTTAAACACATTGAAATAGTTGAAAATATTTTATTCATTCATGCCATAAGTGGCTGTGACACAACTGGTGCTCCGTTTGGTCAAGGTATATACAAATTTTGTAATATTCTTCTCAAAAACCACTCAGTGAATAAAACTTATTCGTGTATGTATTTCAAGATTCAAAAGCAAAGCGAGAAACAATCACTTTGCCTGCCGAACAATTCTTTGCACTTTTGTATGGTTGCAATGAGAAATCAAGTTTGGAAAATTTAAGGTACTCGTACATTCTTAATGTCAAAGGAGTGAAAAAGAATAAATTCAATTTATCCAGGGTACCACCCATCACGCAGCCCAGCAAACATGCTTCAAGAACATACTTACAAGTGCAGACTTGGCTTTTTCACCATTAAGATCCAACTGAATGGGAGTGGAAGGACGCTGTTGGGGTACTAACTCCAGTACCAATGATATCATGCTAATCAAAAAAGGTTGCGCTAGAAAGTGCACTTGTAGTAAGTCAGGTTTGAAATGCTCCTTACTCTGTTTTCACTGTAATGGCAGCTCGTGCGAGAATGCTGTTGAAGCCTTTGTTCATGATAATGACGAGGAATTTGTGACCTAGTCGCCACAAATTCGGCTGATGAGCCATAGGAAGACTATATTGAAGCTGTTCGGGACCCGTAAGTGGCAGTAAGAAGCTTAAGTCAATAGTCGTATATTTTTTTCTTTTTTTTACCACATGTACCTTAATTATTAATGTTATCTATATGTTTTGATTACATTGATGGTTAATGTTACTGTTATATACGTTACATGAAATTTCAATAGTAGGTAATTAATTAAAAATAATAATAATTAAGTTATGCCAACACTATTATTCTGATTCAGTTTTTATACAAATTTTTGTGAAAATTTTGTATCAGAACCTGGAAACCTATTTGCGATAAAAACATTAAACATAATATACCTACGTCTTTTATAAAATTTTATTCTCTACAAAATTCATATGAGTAATTTTTTCACAAAATTTTACTGGAAAAGAGATATGCACAAAAAACCAAACCAAGTCGGTCAATTTACCCGTTTTTATAAACTTTTACCCGTTTTTACGACTGCATATCTCGATATTTATCAGAGATAGAAAAAAATTCTTTACATAAATATTGTAGGTAATTTTATGTTCTACTAAACTTGCAAAGCTACTTTATCCGAATTTTTTGTTGGAAATGAAGTATTTGAGAAAAACTAGATTTTGGCGCGATTTTGGCTGGTTTTTTCAAAATGGCGGCGAAAGCTCAAGCGACCCAAGGTCGAAAACTCAGATTTTACATCAGGAGATGAGTATATAAAACATATAAAAAAATTGGGACTACCGGAATAATTCCGATCGCGGATTGCTAATTGCACTGGCCTACTAGACGTATTTGTGTATTTTCCTAACGATACTGGTGGCAAGTAAAATATAGATATTGTCGTTATAAATAACTTTTTTTGTTGTCTTTCAGGAGTGGAGCTCACACTTTGAGAGCGCCAAGCACACGGTCCCCGAGGAGGTGAGCCGCCACCACCCCGCCGTCATGAGCGTCAGTCTCCTTCCCCACTGCTGCGATCCCTCCGCACCCAAGCGCCTCGTCACCTGCCTGCTCGCTGCTCTCAGGGCTAACGGTTAGTTTCTCACAATCTCTAGTTCTTATCTCTCTGGACTATGATCCTGTAGCATAAGTAGTGCTTAAATAATAAAATGTTATCATTCAATCTTTATATTCCAGGTTCCTTCGGTGTCCATGTGTGCATAAACTCCACCGACAACTATATGCACCAGTTCTACAGCAAGCTGGGCTTCGTGGAGTTGACGCAGGACACGACCAACAACAAGATCTATCTCGGCCGTAACTTTTAGCATACAATCACCTCCAAAGCGATTTGCGTCCAGAGGAAATCGTCCATCGTAAAATCTGCCAAGATGGCTACCAGAATAATGCTCAACACTATTCCGTTGCAGAACCTAGCCATCAAATGCAAAATCATGAAAATAATTCCGTCAGCTTTGACGTACAGTATCGATGACTTGACCAAAAAGACTAATGTTACTAAAGCTGTGCAGAAACGTAACGGTGGTTTTTTTAAATTTGGCTGGGCTAAAGGTAATCGTGTCTCCCCGAATTGTGATGCCACGAAGAAATCAGCGGAGAATTGTTCCCAATTAGTGAGTTCTCATAATGTAAATCTTAAAATATTTAATATACTTAACCGTGATAGGGAATTTCATCAAGAAATTCCCAAGAAGGTGAAAGATGAGAAGAAAAAATCTAAATCTATCTAATTATCATAATATTATGTATTGAAAATATCAATATATTTTTTCGTGTAAGCAGCATTTTTTTGTATTTTTGTAAGTTAAGTAAATGTATTCTTTACATTGTTTGAACATTAAACCTATTTATCATGACCTTTATATTATAAATACAGCGATGCATTATTATTATTTTGCATTACCATTAATTATATATTATGTAATTGATTATGATTGAAAACTCTGTAATTAGTCTCATTCATTGAAGTGAACGCATGATTTATTTCTGTGTCCACATATAATAAATTATTTTATAAATAGTGTTGTACCATCTTCATGTCGCTAATAAAAATTAAAATTAACTGGATCTTTAGTTGTGTAATTAATTATTGTTTTGTACCCCCCTGCAGTAGGACCCCAGATCAGAAGATGAACCCTAGTTGACTCCAGATACTAATATCTTCAGCCTGTATGTCGGACGAATATCTACAGCTCATATGTTGAACTATCTACGAACTTCAGAGTGTTGACTAATATCTACAGAGCTAAGGTCGGACGAATATCTATATCTATGACGGTCCCGGTGTTGACTAATATCTACAGAGCGTAGGTTGGACTAATCAGCTAAATGTGTCCAATATTCCGATATTAGGGATTTTTACATACATACTTACATAAATTAAGTTTTTTAAACTGCATACGCAATATTACGTTATTCCAATATTCTATACATAATTGCAAATCCAACCTCTGCCAGTGCTGTAGATATTCATCAACACTTTGGTTCTCATAGATATTAGTCAGCAGTTTGAGCTGTAGATATTCGTCAATACTTTGGTTCTCATAGATATTTGTCAACAGTTTGAGCTGTAGTTAGATTAGTTCATTTTTTTCAGTTTTTGGAATTCCTGTAGATATTGTAGACGCCTCCCCCTAGTTTCCAGTATCCTATCTCTACCACCCATAGATAATAGAATAAAGGAGGTAAGCCATGTACAATGTAAAAGTGTCGCCAATATCGTTTACCCATACTGCTGCAAATTGCATCTGCACTCAGTGGGACCCTGCCTTGTTTTTCTACTAATACACAAAATTCTTAACTTTCTTTGCGTAGTGGGGGGAGTTTGGTTGAAGCTCGCCGACAGTTGACACATTTGCTTACCATATTATTCCTTTTTTATATTATCTATGATTGATTACTTGATAATTGACACTGCTTTTGTTAAATGCCAATCTGAACTTAGTATTAAGCATTCACTTTTCACTATCTGTCTTATTTTTTAAACCTTTGGTACTAACACCATTGCACATATTAATAATGCAATAATTATTTCAAATTACATGTTCATTATGTAAATAATTTGTAAGTTGATACATATATATATATATATATAATAAGTAGTAACGTTTATAACAACATAAAGTGTTTTTGAAAATGATACCCTTAAGTCGGGTCCAAAGCTCGTCATTTGTCTTGATAAAATCATTGACAGTCCCAAAACAAGTCAATGATTTTATCAAGTTTGCCAATGTTTCGAGTTTAGTTGTGCAGTGTGCTTCCCATGTTCGACGGAAAACATTTCCTAAACACTACATCCCGGGTGGAGCGGGAAGGCAGGCAGGGGGGGGGGGGGGAATTCATTTTTTGACAGGAGCCGCGCGGTGTGGTCATATTTATGGAAGAACAAACGGAACAAACCGAACGGCTTTTTGAGGTTACGTGTTATGTGTAATGAGCGAGCTTAAATAATCACGAGTTTAAAATATTATTACACTTACGTATAATATTATAATAAATATATTTCATAATAAAATTATAATACCTATAATAACAAATATTAATATAATTATTCGGTATCGAGAAACGCCTGGAATATACTCCGCGCGGGAACGTGGATGCGTAACATGTCTTTGTACAGTGCCCTTAAAATGATTTTACACAAAAACGTAAATTTCATAAACAGCCATACATTGTTATTATTTACTTTATTATTATGTTATGTACTACTTGTCAAATTGTGTTGACCATGCCAACTTGAATATCAGGAAAGATTTCTGACTAATATCGATTATGGCACGACCTAAAGTTACTAGAATTTAGAGCACGTAAATATTTACGTCAAAAACAGAATAATTATAAATATTTGATACTTATTATATTATAATTTTATTATCGAATATTTTTATTGTTATATTATATTTACGTATAATAATATTTTAAACTCGTGATTATGCCCACTCATTGCACATAACCACAAAAGGCGGCCGTTCCGTTAATTCTCCCCACATGACCGCATTGCGTGGCATCTGTCAAAAAATGAATCCCCCACTCCCGCCTGCCTTCCCGCTTCACCCGGGATGGAGTATTTAGGAAATGTTTTCCGTCGAACACGGGAAGCACAACTAAACTCGAAACATTGAGAAACTTGATAAAATCATTGACTTGTTGTGGGACTGTCAACGATTTTATCAAGACAAATGACGAGCTTTGGACCCGACTTTAAGCTTATTTGAAAGTTAATTTCATTGTAGCTATAATATTATTGGTTTATTAACTGATTTTTTTCTTGAGATGTGTAATCATTTGCTAGTGGTTTTAACACTTTTAAAATTATTTTTCTTATAATTAAAAAAATGTGGAAAAGCCAATCTGGCGTTTTGTTCTCTCTAAATTTATTACAGTTAAATGTATGTAACCTACAAAAATTCGTAATCAGCGAAAACATCATCCCTTTAGGAATGTTTTTATACTTTGGACGTACACAACAACGCAAATAATAAATTTTCTGTTTTATAGTTAAGATTAAAAAGTAATTATTCTATGCACAACTTTACTTAATTCTGCACAAAATCATCACTAGTTTAGTGTATCTTACCACCACTGTGATGTCATTTTGGCATAGTTCTTCAAATACAGCAATCTCATAAAACCCAGACTGCCAGAGTTCACCCATGAACTCAAAAATACAAGTCAATTTTTCCTAAAAATATATTTTAAAGTAAAAGTTCCCAATTTAAAAAAGAATTAATAGTACCAACCTTACTAATAAACATTGTGAATATTTTATACAATGGATAAACAACAGTGTATGTAAATACCTCATTATTAGAAACGTAAAATAGAAACTGACGTTCAACAGCCATAAAATAGTTCCTGGAAATATATACATTGTTTATACAGTCAAAGAGGATTGTTTATCTGTTGTATAAACTGTTAGTCCATCCGCTCATGGGGCAACTGAAAAAATAACAGTTGGCAACTTAATCGCCATCCACAGAAAAAGAACATGCGAATTTCACTGGCGGTCCGCACGCAGGCAACATGTTAAAGACAAGTTGTCAAGGGCGACCCCACAACTCACAGTGCTAATCGCTGCGACCTGCGCATTTCAGTTGCAAGGTTGACAGGTTGCCATGGTTGCGTTTCATGACCTGTCAAGTTTTCGAATGATTTTCGACATGTCAGAGTAGGAAAATATCGATTTTGTTCAGGAGGTTAACTTATTATAAGATAATTAATAAATTTTATTTTTGTAAATTAAGCTGATATAATTACTGAGACCGTAAAGTTAAGTTGCGCCGTGAATTGAGTTGCCAACCAGTTTTCGGTTTCTCCATGAGCCCTTAATAATAATAATTTCTCATTGAATTTTTTAATTTTTCCAAGGTATTTCAAATGTCCCGTTTATATTTTTGAAGATGTCTTACAAAAAACAAACAGAAACTAAATAAAATTACCTTTTATCTTTTAATATGTAGGTACTTATAAAATGCAATACATATTTTATTTTTAATTATATACATACTGCTGAAAATAGCATAAATGGTAATCCTAAACTCTTCTGGAATCATTTTAATAACATGAAAAAAACACAATCGTCTCTTCCAAGGACGATGCACCTAGATGACAAAAAAGCAGAAAATGGCCAAGACATATGCAATATTTTCATGGAATATTTCCAATCAGTTTACATAAACGATAATAACCTACCAGACTTCGACATACCAGAAAACACAAATAACATAAATATCACCACGGTCAAATTCACACGAGAAATAATCTTAAAAGAAATAAAAGCTCTTGACATAAACACAAGCGCGGGGTGTGATGACATTCCCTCATACTTTATAGTTAATTGCGCGGAAACACTTGCAAAACCTCTCTGCATTATATATAATAAATCAATGAACGAAGGCACGGTACCTGAAATATGGAAAAGAGCCTATGTAACACCAATCCACAAAAATGGTGAAAAAAATAATGTTAAAAACTATCGGCCGATTTCAAAACTAACAATATTCAGTAAGTTAATGGAAAAAATTGTTTACAAATATCTAAGCCCACAACTGAATCACATCATTACAACAAAGCAACACGGTTTTACAAAAGGCAGAAATGTGGAAAGTAACCTCGTTCTTCTTACTGAATTCATTGTCGATCACATGGACAACCGCACTCAAGTAGATATCATTTATACAGACTTTGCCAAAGCATTTGATAAAATTAATCAAAAACTATTACTCAGAAAACTTTGGTCATTAGGTATACGTGGTAATTTATTTCGTTGGGTTACATCTTATATACTCAAGAGATCACAGGCAGTAGCAATAAAGGGTTTCGAATCAGATTTCAGTGAAATTTCCTCTGGGATCCAACAGGGTTCACATCTCGAACCATTATTTTTCATTTTATATATCAATGATTTGGTCAATGTTGTTAAATACTCTGAAATAGAATTATTTGCTGATGATGCCAAGCTATACAAGCCAATAAAAAGTCTAAACGATTGCGTCAATTTACAACATGATTTAAACAATATATTTACCTATTGCCAACAAAATCAACTATTTCTAAATGTCTCAAAATGTCATCATATTACCTTTTCAAGAAATAAAAATAAAACATTATTTAATTATTCTATAAATAACAACAAAATTGCAACAGTCTCAGATATTCGTGATCTTGGAATAACCCTTGATAGTAAACTACAATACAACCTTCATATACAACAAATCACAAATAAAGCTGCTAAAATGTTAGGTTTTATCATGAGAAACACAAAACTTTTTAATAGTATCAACGTCATTAAGCAACTCTACTTTGCCTACGTACGAAGTCATTTGGAGTTCGCGTCAGTTGTTTGGTCTCCATTTTATAAAATCCATACGAACAAAATTGAAGCAATTCAAAACAAATTCCTCAAATATCTTTGTTACAAGTCATATGTAAGATTTAATAATTATGCAGAGGCAGCTTCATACTTTAAAATTGATTCATTGAGTGTACGAAGGCATCATAAGGATGCAATATTCCTGTATAAATTAGTTAACAATAATATTCAATGCCCAGAGTTGCTAAATAAAATTCAATTTAATGTACCTGCGCGTACAACACGCTCTTCTGTCCTGTTCAGGGTTGATCAATGCAAGACAAACTGCAAGCAAAATTCTTGTCTGAACAGACTATGCAATAGTTACAATAGCATATTATCCAAGGTGGACATTTTCAATTCCGAACCTACCAAATATAAGGGGTACATAAAAGAGTATTTCTCTGATGTTTCATGAATATGTTATGTGTCTATGTTTCTATCGTTTATCTTTAATTCTGTTGTGATTTGATTTATATGTACAATCTGGCTTCTTATGGTTACCAATGTATTGATATTTTATGTTTTATGTAAATTTTAGTTTTATATACTTAATCTTTTGTTTTATAAAATTTTTGATCTCATAATGCTTTATTATAAATTTATTATTTAATTTTTTTTATTATGCTGTTAATCAGAGGTAAAGTCACATGGAGGAAATCCATAATTGGTTTTATTTTGGCTATACAAACATGTACAAACTGTAAAAATGTAAACTGTCGATTTCCCGAAAATAAATAAATAAATAAACAAAAAAAGTTGAAAAAAAAAAGCTTACCACAAACATTTTTTAAATAAAATTGATGAAAATAAAAGCACAGTCCTGAAAGCTGTCACTTCACTTTTTATCATTTTCTATTTAAAAAAAATTTAAGTGGCTTTTAATTCCCAAAAAATTACAATAAAAAACTGACAGTTGAATGCATCGCAAGCACATCTTAAAATGTTTATTTCTTTGATACATGTTTACTGACACGTGCATTAGACATTTATGTTATAAAAACATAATTTTCATGAAATTCTTATAAAATTATTGCCTAATTACTTGATTAAAACTGACTAAACATAACTCAAAGTTATAATTTTTTTTCATGTTTATTTGAGATCTGTTAAATTATCCGAATAAATATATTGAATTAGACAAACATAATAGTAAATTGATAATTTTATGAACAAAAACGTGATGTAGACTTTACAGAAAGTGTCACCCTGAATAATTAATACAACACGTCTAGTGCACACGGCGGGAAAAAAATTAAACACAGCTCATGTGTAGAATGTTACCAGATTTAAAAAATTGAGTTATTTTTTTTTTGTTAGTACCAAATCCAGTCTAAAATTGTATTCTTTATACAATGTGTAACTAAAACACCGTTTAACGGTTGGGCAGTGATTTTTTTTATTAGTAAGGCTGTTAATATCTAAATATAATCACAGCTACTAACAAAATGACTAAATAAAAGGCCAGTAGAATTGGATTTTTAGTTTATGTATTCCTTATAATTTATAATAAATACATTTCAGATTTTTAAGTGTGTATAATAAGTTAACTCTCATTTCGCACCTAGTGACTTTGGTTAGCCTTTGAATGATGAAACTGCTATCAGTCACAATAAACAACCATTGTGCTCTTTCTCAGCAAGGGTAGGCAGGCAATATGAAACACTGCACATCTCTGACTTGTTGCATCGCCTCGCTTCATATTATATTAATTCATACTATTTCTTGTTATTCTGACTCTTGGCATGACAAGACTCAAGTATTGGACTCACTTGATCGTGCCATGTCTGACTTCCTGACTTCTTCCATCCACCATACAAGTGAATTCGACAATTGTTTACAATTAAAAAATGTGTATTTTTTAATTGTAATAATTTAATTTTTAATTTCTGTGCATGACTGTAAATATATACGACTTATAATACATAATTATATTTAACTGAACTAGACATTAATATCATAGTAATGTTATACTTTTTATTCCATCATAAAATATTAAGAATTGTATTACCTTAAGATTATCAAATACGTACTTTGGTACATTTGATATATAAGATGACTTTTGATATTTTCTCCTGTATACATAAACAAACTTATTGACATACAAAATCCAATCAGTAAATAAAAATATAATTTAGTTTTCTGCAATTTATTTCAACTTTTTATCATTGTCCTGTTAATTTGAATGATTTGGCAAGTTGGGCAATAGAAGAATTTATTGACTTGACTTGAGGAAAATAATTTCCTTCAGGGCCTGTCATCTTTGGGGATGCTGTGTAGAGGGTCTTTTTGAGGAGAGAAAGGAGTGAACAGGGGTGTTGAAAGAGACCACATTGTAGCATTAAATGGAACCCATTTCTTAAAGATACATGAAATAGCTTGTTGACCAGAGAACCTGCTTTTATTATTATATAATATTGTATTATATGTGCCTATTTCAATTTATTATTGTAGGTAATTAGGATAAACCTAGTGTCCGGACGAATTTATTGATTTTTTCAATTTTACAGCATGTTTGGATTTTTATGTGAATACTTAATAAATACATAATGCATTATCATGAGATTTTTATTGTTTTGTTCCTTTTTATATATATATATATATATATATATATGTATAAATAAAGGTGGCGCAAAGTTAATCACCCTATCGGAAGATGTTATAATTTTTGCAAATGGCGTTGTACGTCAATCATATTTGTGAACTAGACAGCTGCAGAATACAAACAGACAGGCAATGGAGTGCTATACTCCGCAAGAGCGTGGAATAATAGAGAACTCCAGTCCAATTTTTTAAATTTTTTTTATGAATAATGACCTTCTAACTTAAATAACTGCGTTTTTGTTTTAATTTTTAGAGTTAGTTTTAATAGTTAAAATAATTGTCAAAGTTTTAATTTTTCGAAACCCCCCGGAAATATGGTAAATCGTGTGACGTCATCACTCCCGAAAAATTAGTATGGGATTGGGCAATCAGCTGATCTACTACCGCCATTTTGAAATCCGTTGTTCCGTTGTTCGAAGTATTCTCCCTAGAAGAAGCATTACTTTTTTCATTAATTATTTTTTTTGTGCAGTAGTTTTTCAATATTTTAAATAATAGAGATAAACTAATAGAGATACCTCTATTTTTGATACTGAATTATTTAGGCTTAAATATTGTTTCAATAAACACTACAACTAAATCTCTATAAACAGTACGAAATAAAGAATAACATGAAATGTTTTAATACTGATGGCTTGTGCCATACCTACATGTCAATTGATTTCAATACAATGTAATACAATGACTGGTGACGCGTGACGTCAGCACTAACCATTCAATCGTACCAACTTTACAGTGTATTTTAACGAGACGTTAAAAATGCACTTTTTAATATTTTTTTACGAACACTACGTTTAATATTATAAAAAAAAACTTATATATTCAGAATCAGCGTTTATTGGTCTGTATGAACATATTTTTTTAAAGTCATAATATTTTTTACTGGAGTTCCTTATTGTGTCGATTTTAGCTTTAACGCTTTTAGCGATTTTGTGTTGAGTCTCATGAGCGACGAGGCGCATTTCCTCTAAGCAGTTACGTCAATAAGTAAAGTCTTCATTTCTGGGGCACTGAAAATCCATGTGTGATGCACGAAGAGCCATTACATCCACTCGGCGTGGTGTGGTTCGGCATTCACGCGGGAGGAGTGATTGGGCCGTATTTTTTGAGGACGCTATTGACACTACAGTCACTGTTACTGGCGAATGCTACAGGACCATGATTATCGACGTATTACTGCCGGAATTAGATGAGCGGGGCTTGGTGAACATGTGGTTTCAACAAGACGGTGCAACCGCACACACAACACGAGCCACAATGGATATTGTGAAGGAAGCATTTCCTGGTCGCATAAACTCCCGATTTGGCATGGCCAGCAAGATCGCCCGATTTAACCATCCCAGACTTCTTTCTTTAGGGCTACTTGAAGTCGCGGGTTTATGCCAACAAGCCTCAGACAATCGCAGCCCTTAAGGAGAATATTCGACAGGAATGCGAACAGTTATCACCGGAAATCTTGCGGAAAGTCGTGGAAAATGTGATAAAATGGGCACAAATGTGTATCAACACTGGCGGCAGCCACTTGACAGATATCATCCTCAGAAAAAAGTTATTCAAAAACAGAATTGGATGATTAATTTTGCGCTACCCTGTATATACACAAGAGTTCCAACTGTCTGGAGTCAGTGGGACTATGGCATCCCTAATTAGGGTGAGTTGTGAGGCTGAAGAGAGTGGGGCAGAGAAGGAGATGAGCAGGGGAAAGTTAATAAAAACCTGGACATTCAGATCTGGTCACCAAACACGGCTTAACCCTTTAAACACCAAACTCCCGCAACACTATTTTCCAACTTACTTTTTTTTTTTCAAAATTATATTTTTATAAATTGCACCATCTCACTAGATGTATGACATCTGTCTTATAAAAAAATATAATACAGGTAATGAAGAAATATGAAAATGTCCTCGTTTTATTATATTTTTCAGCTAAACAAGCTTTCTTTATAATAAAAATAAGTCATATGAGGCTCTCCTGTAAGAAAATACGGTACTACGATTTTTGAAAATCCTGAATTTCACACCCAATTGGGCTTTTAAGTGTATATATTTTTTTTAATACAAAGAAAATCTAATTGAGCATAACATCACAAAATTAAAATCCTCCACCGTGCAAGGAAAAATAGTGGATTGGGAATAGTACAATAAATAAATAAGTCAAAGCAGAGCTAACTAGTTTGTGTGATTTAATTTGTTGTTCTGCTTTCCAATATATATTCTACTAAGGCCTGTTTATATTTAGAAATGGATAAGTAAAATAAACAACAACAGTCAACAACATCCTTATAATCATTACCCAAATTCTGTACACAGCGAACGGGAGTATATAATTGTGATTCCGCATTGGAGTTGTCACAATAAAAAGTCACACCTTTATCCTAATAATGCTACAGCTCTTTCAAAATCTGAGATACACAATGTACATAGGTCTGTTTCTTCCAAAGAAAAAAAATCATTTTCTTGCATCTCTCTCACACACCGCACCATGACGTCTCCGTAGACCCTACAAAACTACTAGCTGTGATGATAATTTTGAAATTATGGAATCTAGTTACAAGGATAATATTGAAGTGTGAGTGAATTCCAAAAATTCAATTATCGCTAATGGTTTTGATTTTGTTTTTAAATGTATAATGCTGCAGCTCTTTCTTACACACTAAATAACAACAGTCGAAAGTGAGACAAACGATGAATGTATGTCTGCACCTCTCCAAAGGAAACAAAATCATTATCGTACATCTCCCTTGCACATAAAAGTTAAAAAATGGAGCAAAAAACAAAGGAACTACCAACGCAACTGGCATAGCCCCTCAAGTGTCACTAATTCGGCAATTTATGGAACCTCTACAACCAAGCTGTGTTCGAAGGATAAACAGATAAGCAATATTTTGTTTAATATTTTTTTATGTTTTTTTTTTTAGATGATTTGTATATGTAACTAAAATATGTGTGTCTGAGGCAGTGGTATATAACCTGTGGGTCACTAGACGATCCTAGTTTCAGTGCTTGAGACGGGAAATGACAGGAGCCGCTAGAACTGGGAAAGAAGCATGAGACGATGTGTGAATGCGAGTGAGGTGGGATGCGAGTGATGCAGCAGTCTGTCCCCAATGCATGAGGATTACTAAGATCCAAGAAGAGTCAGGAAAGGCAGAGAAAATACATAAAGATGAAAAAGGATCCGGGGCATGCCAAGAAAGGGCATGAAGATGCTAAAAGAGCCAAGGCAAGCAAAGGAATGCCAAGAAGAGCCAAGGCGAACTAATAACAGCCAAAAAGGAGAGAGAAGAAATAAGAAGAAGGCTTGCCAAGAAGGGGTAAGACAAGCCAATCGGAACCAAAAAGAGTCAAGAAGGGGCAAGAAGAGCTAAGAAGGAGTAAGAAGATGCAAGAAGAGACAAGGCGAGAGTCAAGAAGGGGCAAGAAAATGCAAGAAGAGGAAAAGTGAGCCGAGAAGAGTAAAAAAAGAGCCAAGAAGAGTTAAGAAGGGCCAAGAAGACACAAGAAGAGCCAAGAAGAACCAAGAAGAGCCAAGAAGAAACAAGAAGAGACCTGAAGGACCAGCAAGAACCATGAAGAGCCATAAGAGTGAGAAGATGCAAGACAAGTCAAGGCGAGCCAAGACGATCCAAAAAGAGTTGAGAAAAGACAAGAAGAGACAAGGTGGACCAGGAAGAACCATGAAGAGGCAAGAAGAAGAAATATATAAAGAAAAAACATTGCCATTGTCCTTCCCTCCCTCAGAGCATGTGTTCCAAGTTCTAACAAATCGGTGCCCTCTGGTATACCGGTCTCACCAGGACGCGAGTGCTCCTGGCTGGGGATACAATCATTATCATATATTATGTAAACAAGTTAAGTCATTAACGTTTGGATAATATATATATTTTTTTTTTACATTAACTCCACTCATGAGGCCCTGGGGAAAATAATTTCCCTCAGAGCCTACGACATCTGAGATGCTGTATGGAGGGTCTTTTCGAGGAGAGAAAGGAGTGAACATTGATCTTGAAGAGACCCATGTTGTAGGAAGGAGGAAACACAGAAGCCGGCAAATTATTCCACAGCCGAGTTGTTGAACTCAAGAACGAGTCGAAGAAGCGACCTGTTCTCACATGACAAATGTCAATCGTGTACATATGTTGGGAGTGCGTTTGGCGTGTTTCCCGATTATGCACCGGTGCTGAGGGGATCAATGACGCTAGTTCCTCTGAGGTTCTACCGTTGAAATAGAGAACAAGGATAGCATTCTCACTCGACGCCTGTGCTCTAAAGATTGCAATCCATTTGTTAAGATGGGAGAATCTATGAAACGGACTGCCCGCAGCAGAAGTTGACACAGTAGATAATCATAATTTGACTAATTATCTTATAATACCCATTCTGAAGTTAATTCTTAAGATTTTGAATCCTGTCTATCGTGAGTGAATGAATAACTGTTGAGTTGTTCTCAGAAAATATATACATTTATGATTACGACATTCGACACAGAATTTGCGGTGCGCTTTTTCACAGATAAAACAAATATGTTTGCAAGTGATGAAAAGACAAGCTAGAATAACAATAAAATACGTTATTTCCTTTCCAAGCGAATAAAATATATCTTTGTATGCAAGGAGCATTTCAGGTTCAAAATACCATAAAATTGAGGAAAGTGCGATGAGCTACTAGGAATAGGCCACTTGCATGGATTGGAAAAAATCGGATGAATAGATTTTTTAATCGGATTTAAAGATCGGATAATAGTTAGTAAATTTTTTTAGAAATGTTTTTTTTTTTCTTAGTTTTTACTACTTTTATTGTTTAAAAACAAAAAAGTGGTAAAAACTAAGTATTTTATTAATTTGAATTAAAATGGTGCCACAAAATAATTTTTTTATTTTTTCTTTTTTTAAAAAGAAAAGCTAACATTCCCGGGTTACGAATAACCTAACAATGTTTGAAAATCTCCTACTACCACTACAGAAAGCCGAAAATGTTGCTTGTGTTGTGATGGAGGACTTAGCCAGCCGAGGAATTGAACACGTGACGCCCGGATGGGATCCAAGCGCTATGCTGTGTTAAAAGTTTTTTTTTGTTTCATATCATAGTGTTTCCATACAAACGAAGTATTGAAAATCCGTAAGTCTAAGCTTTATAACTTTAGGGCGCACAGTGACGTCCCTACATGAAAATGTCCCGTCTCCGAAAATGTTCCTATTGATTTTGTAAAATTCCACACTGATTTATTTTTTTTATATGGCAACAATTTGATTTTAGGCGAATTTTTGAATTTGACATTTAACGTTCATTAGATTTATTATTGGTTCTCTGCGAACTTATCATTTGGTTTGAATTTTTGACAGATGTTATGAGGAGAACCAGGGCCGTATTTACACTTTTCTTTAGTATAGGCCACTTCATTTGCGCCGCCCCTTCCTCATTCATAGAAGTTACCTACAATGATCACTCACTTGTAGGCCTTTATTAGGTGACGCACAATTTTAAAAATAAATATTCAAATACAGGTTAAGTATGTAGGTATTCAAAAATGAAATAAAGAATGAATTATTCGTAAAATAAAATGTAACATGAAAGAAGAATTTTTTTATTTGACAAAATCATTTATAATAGCTATAGTTGCTTCTATGCACAGAAGATCCGAAGAGTAAAGTTCTTCTTGTAATAATGAAGACCTTTGGTATTTCTTCACTCACTTTTAACAGGAAAAATTCCTTTCTCCAGAACAATTTGTGGCCGGAGTGCAAAGTGCGACGCGGAGAGCTATATCCAAGTTTGGGTAAACGTTGCACAGAGGTGGTTTCTTCAAAAACTTTGCTTAAAAATATTCAGTAATGATGTAGATTCAGGTTTCTCTGCCGTCTTATTAGAGGAAATGTGACCTTGAAAGTGTACTCATTCCTGAACTAAATCGTCTTCTAAATCATTGCACAAGAGACTGAGCTTTTTCGGAGACTCTTTGTGTTGAAAGTTCACCCATTTTTTTTAAATGTTTTTTTTTTCTTTTAAGTATTATGCCTTCATAATATGCCTTATCTCAGTCAGGAAGTTGTTTCAATATCCTCGTTTGATGTTTCATCTGCTAAAGTGCTCTCATTACAATTGCACTTTCTTCGAAATAATCAAGTTTTCTTGCTCTGGTATAATAAACTCGAGAAAAGATCCATAAAAATCAGATACCGTCAGTACATCAACTTGAATTTGAGCACTCATTTTATTTAATCTTTTCAAAATAACATTCCAAAATACGATTAGTAACCAAATAAAGGTAGCCCACTGCCCAAGCATTTTTTGTGAAATATTCGCACCATAATCGCACGACGCAATCCGCGGTCCCGTACGGGATCACTGGGCGTCTGAAGGTTTCTTTATGGGGAAAATAGGCGTAGAGGCTTCAAAATTTTTTTTTTCATAAATCGATGGTACAACTATTCAAAACATACTTTCTGAAAATTTCAAACCAAAATTCCATGACATTTAAAAAATGCGCTTGAGTGAGTGTCCCTCGGTCGAACTACCACTCTTATTATTTTCAAACGCATTTTTCTCGAAACTACTTTTTTCGAATTTATGTAACACCTAGCTCCTACAGTTTTTGATCAATCATTATCAAACTCAGCACATAGTTTCTTTATAAAAATGCGCTCTGTTAGAACCTCAATCATAAACAATATCTTTGTTTTAACTATTTTGTTTTTGCAAAAAACGTTCAAAATAATGGTAAAAATAAGTACTAAATTTTCACATTTCTCAAAAAATATTAATTTTCGATATTTTCTAAGAAGTGAGGTTCAAATAGAAAAAACACTTATAAATTATTTTTATTAAATTCATTTCGGATGAAAATTGTGACCTCCAGGAGTTACACAAATTGTCCAGCCGGATGGCGACTTACAATGCGTTGCAGTTCATTTCTCCGTTATTTTTTGAGGAAAATATTTGAATATTTTAGAATACTGTCTTCAATATACATGTGTGAAATGACCGCAAAGTATTAAAAAAATACATATTTCCTTATGTTTAAAAAAATTTCTTGAAAATCACTAAAAATTCGAGGTCCTACACCTATTTCTCCCCTTAAACGCTCGTGCAATAAAGGTAGCCCACTGCCAAAGCATTTTTTGTGAAATATTCGCACCACAATCACCGGTCTCGTATTGAACCGTTAGGCATTGAACGTCACAATTCCGCGGTCCCGTACGGAACCACTGGGAGTTTAAAGGTTAACAGATAGAAAACTCTATCTATCCACAGTGACTTTTTTAATGTTGTTTATAATCGTACACAAAATTAACGGTTTACCAAAGCGAGCGAGCGCCGCCCCCTGAACTGTGCCGCCCCTAGGCCGCGGCCTATAAGGCCTATTGACAAATCCAGGACTGAGGAGAACCCTGTACATTTTATGCTGTCTGTACGTGTTTTAGAAGTATAATGGTAATGGTGCTGATTTTGACAAAATCAAATTTTACAATATTCTTATTATTATTATAATTTACAAGTACAATCATATAACATTGGATTTAGTAATATAGACGTTGAACATTATAATGATTTATTATCAATAAGAAGGATCAAGGAAAAAATATTTATGAGATGTAATATTTTTGGTATGCCTCTTTATTCTCCTGTGCCATTCGTGTGGAAAACGTTATTTTTTTTTAAGTGATTTTCGGCTACGAAATTATCGTTTTTTCGCACCCATAAAATTATGTCCCGTCTTTCCGGTTTATAAAAAATTGTCTGATTTTTCAGATTAAAATTTTCAAAAAATCGCCAGGGTTTCAAAAATACAATTAAAAAAAAATACAGAATGTCTTAGAATATTTTCCTAAACCGGATTTTTTTTTTAAATGTGATGCAAGTGGCCTATTGCAAAACGTTGGATATCTTGGCTTTCAAACTGTTTCAATTCTGAACGCTGGATTTTCAGCAGGGCGATACTGAGAGTATCATCTTATACTCATATGAATGTATGTATTTCTATTCAGGTACATTTGACTTAACCCGTCAAGTCTATTTGTTCAGTTTTTTTAACAATCATACAGGTCTCATAGAAATCGTTGTGTCTCCCTTACTATCATGGTTAGAAATAAGATCTAAACGCTGTTAGAAAGAGAAAATTTATTTATTTTATTTATTTATTTATTTATTTATAATACAAAAGAAAGTACAAATAACATATTAGGCAGCTTTGTCTGTCCAACTAGGAAAGTTTCCCGTTCCAGGACAGACAAATTGACAGGTTTAGTTCATAATATTATTCCAATAAATGTACATAATTACATAACCAACAAAATAAAAATAGAAAAGGTAACCTAGCATATAATATTATACTCGGATTTACCGAATTAACCTGGTAACGCATAATATATTCGGATTTACAGTGAGATAAGCAGGTAAGTTAGTTGTAAGTATTGAAAAGAATAAACCAGGTATACATAAAGATTTACAACATAAAGAGTTATTATAAACAATATTATAAAGATATGAAGTTATGTTAGGTTATGTGTTTGAAGTGTGAACCTATAGATAATACATAGTACATAGAGAAACTATATTAAAATTTACAAAATCAGATAGAATTTGTGTATGTAATAATATATTTTTTTTTTTATTTGTTTATGCGTTAGAACTACAGTGATTAGTAAATTATGTGCAAACATGATTACATATTTTCACTGATTTAAAACATGTTATCAGTAAAAATTATATTATACAACAATACGAATACACTGCGCTCATGTCTAACTACTCCTGCTAAAATATGAAAACAATATAAATATAGATAGAGATATAAAAAGAAACTATGAATATACATAAATCTGATTTAGTGCTACTTTGATAACGATGTAGTGAAATTGGTGCATTACTTCGAACGTCATATAAACGTCATATTGTGTTACGTACCTATTTCAAATTTATTATAAATCATCACCGCTATGAGGTACCAAGCATAAATGAACTAATACCGTACCGAGTTTCACACAGCGAGACTTCTAGTGTAGCATTATGTTAATGAGCGATGTGTGTCTTGTGTCGCTTGCAGCAGTGTTGAAGCAAACAGTCTTCAGGGGCGCAAAACCATAAATCCCAGGTATAAAAACATCAAAAAGATGTCGAAACATTGTGAAGCAAAATCAGAACTCAATGAAGTGTGGTAGGAACTTTGGTCTAGTGATCAGGAAAGTTAGGTGATTTTGTTTATCAGTTAAACAGCATACGTTCACTTTCGACTCTCCCTAAGTCCAGAATCCAATCATTGACTAATTTACGCATGACGCTTGAACTTTTCAATTTCCAAGAACCAGGTATAAGGTTGAACATTTTTGGACCTAGGTAAGAATATTGTCTTTGAGCAAGGGATGTCATAGTAGTAAGTGGAACTATTGGATTCCTCCCTGCATGTCGAGTGTCATGATAATGTTCTACTGAGTGGAAGAGGTGACGATATTTTTTTGTGTACAATATAACTTTTCTTATGAATAGTTGCCTAACATCCAGAACTCCTATCTCTCTGAATAAATCATTACTGGGGTATCTGTATGGTTTTTTAAGGATTACCCTTAGTAAAGATTTCTGTGCTTTGGCTAAGGGGTCCAGAATTGATTTGGTACATCCTCCCCATCCTAAAGATGCATATTCAAGTAATGAGTTGCACATGGCATAGTACATTAGTTTCAGATCTTTTGTGCTGAGAATATTTCTAATAGCCATGAAAAGATGCGTGAGTTTTCTGACCTTTGTGGAAATTGCGTCGATATGTTCATTCCATCTCAGGTTCTTGTCTACGATAATTCCTAGATATTTTATGCTATTCACATATTCTAAGGTATTGCAATTGCAAGTGTTTGGGTCATTACAATGGTGTATAATAATTCTGTGAGTTTCTCTTGGTTGTCCCGCTTGAGTTGCACTGAAGCGGATGAATTTAGTTTTGTCAGTGTTGAGAGTGAGAAGATTATTATCCAGCCATTCTTTTACTTTGTTAATACCAATTTCTGAATTATTATGAACTTCATTCCAATTTTTGCCTTCAAATAATAATACTGTGTCATCGGCAAAGGTGATAATGTGATCGGCAAATGAACTGTTACATAATTCATTTATATAGATATTGAATAAAAGTGGTCCTAGAGTGCTTCCTTGAGGTACACCAAAGTTAATATCAGCTGGATCGCTTAGAATATTGTTAATATTCACTCTTTGGCTCCTATTTTCCAGATAACTACTCAGCCACTTTAGTAGCTGACCCTGAATGCCGATGCGCTGTAGTTTTTTTAAGAGAATTTTGTGTGAGATAGTATCGAACGCTTTGGCTAGATCCAAGAAGAGCGCAACGCATTTTCTTCCTCTATCGATATTGTTGGAGATGAATTTCGTCAGGTTTGTAATGGCATTTTCAGTGCTCAAGCCTGGTCTGAAGCCGTACTGTCTATTGGAAAGGATGTTATTTTTTTCAAGGTAATGACTGAGCCGATTCTTTACAATTTTCTCTATAATTTTCGAGACAGAATTGAGCAAAGAAATTGGCCGGTAATTGTGTATATGCGATTTATCTCCATTTTTGTGAAGCAGTATAATGATAGAGTGTTTTAAATGATTTGGAAATTTTCCTGAATCGAAGCTTAGATTGGAAATATACGCGATTGGAGTTGCTATGAAGGATTTAATACTTTTTAGCAGAATTGATGAGATATTATCAGGACCACAAGCATTCGATGACTTGAGTTCGTCAATTATTTTCATGACTTCATTTGAAGTTGTTTGGATATTGTCTAATTTATGACCGAAATTAGAGATTGTTAACTTAGCGAGATCGGATTCTGTTGTATTAAGATTGTTGAGAATTTTTTTCGCAAGTGTGACTCCCACTGACGTGAAATAATTATTGGCAAAATTCGCAATGATTTTTGGGTCTGAGGTGTTCACGTTATTGATGTTCAATGATTTAATATCGGAAGATTTATTTATTTTTGTTTTAGTTATGTTGCGAAATGCTTCCCATAAACGTTTTGGAGTACAGTTATTATCGTAAATGAATTTTTTTAAATAATTTTCTTTCGCCGATTTTATAAGTTTTTTGCAAAGGTTCCGATACTTTTTGTAATGAGCTTGTACTATAATATTCTCAGGGCACCTATTCGCCTTCGCATGAAGTTGGTTCCTAATGTTAATTGATTTGATAAGGCCAGGGGTGATCCATGGCGTGAGTTTTATTTGTTTATGTGGTATAAGTTTATTGCTTGAATGTTTAGATATATATGAATGTAATTTAGTGATAAATTCATTCATTGATGAGTCGGCATCAGTTTGGTCTAGAACATTTTGCCAGTTTTCTGAGCTCAAGTCCTCAATTAAGTTATTGTAATTTATTCTTGCAATGTGTTTGATTTTAGCAGGATTAGGAGGTTTGCTTTTGAGGCAGAGTGCTGTTGTGTAGTGATCTGAGATTGTAGAGTGAAAGACAAATGAATCAACATGGTTAATTTTTTTGACATTGATGTGGTCGAGACAAGATTTACTCCTGCCCTGCTCACGAGTAGGGCTCATAATTGTCTGAATGAATCCATTTTCGGTTAGCAAACATAAGTAATCGTTGGATTGGCGGTGATATTCGTTAATCGTATTGATGTTGAGGTCGCCTATAATTATTTGTTGTTCTATATTTTTTGAGCTGTTAATAATTGATTGGAGTGAACTCAGAAAAGTGTCAATATTTTGAAAAGAGGGTGATCTGTAGATTGCAAAAATGCATAAGTTATTATTCAGTACAATTTTTAGGCAGTTGGCTTGTGATAAGAATATTTCCTGAACTTGACATTGAAGTCCGTCTTTTATGTAGACAACAATCCCGCTAGACTTATTGAGATATATGTTTGTGTGGTGTTCAGAGTAATTGCAAATGACTTTTGAGGTGTAATCTTTATTAAGCCAACATTCCGATAAAATTATAACATCAAATTGGTAATTGAATTGATCCAGAAAAATTAAAAAATCGTCAATATTAGAAATGCTTCTAATATTTTGGTGTATAATTTTAACGTTGTAAGCGCACCATTTGTAGTTATTTAGATTGTTCAGATCATCAATGACATTCATGTTAAGATCTATACCGGAATCATTTCCGGTATCAAAATGTAATTGAATCATAAGTATGTGTTGGTTGTGTGTTGTATAGAAGTTGGTTCCCGAGTAAAATGTGATTAAATGCGAATTCAAATGAAGTTATAGTGGTAGGTGTGCTTAATATAAATAATATAGTATAAGCGATGTGGTTAGATGTAGTACTATGAATGAGATAACAAGAAGCAAAAACAAAGAGGAAGCAGGAACTGCGTGATATCGAATGAAATCCATAACTGTAGTAAATTATACAAATATGAGTAATATACAATAATATAGTATAAATAATGTAATTAAATGTAGTACTACGAAAGATATAGCAGGAGGCAAAAACAATAATAATAATAATAAGGTAGCAGGAACTGCGTGATATCAAGTTAATTCCAGAAGGGTAGTAAATGATACAAATACAAATATAAATATGAGGGCGAGACATAAATGCACGGGTCAAGACATACCTCGAAAGAATAGCCATTAGTTCAAATTTATCAAAGTTATCAAAGCGCAGCCAATTTGCTTTCGTCGGAGATAATAATGGCATTAGTACCCTCGTTTTTGCGAATATAGATCTGCCCCCGTTTAGTCCAAACAAAGCGATATTGTTTCTCCTTCGCCGCAGTTCGTGTCTTGTACCACAGCTGTTTACCGCGAAATGTCAGTTGTTCTGAAATGAAGATTGGTGAGCAGGAACCAGCTATACCGATGTTTGAGGTGTTCAATTTGTCTTCTAGATTCTGTTTGTTTTTGTTAAAAGTTTTTACGTCTGTTAACAGGTGTTCTCTTGCTATGTTCGTTTTGAATTTAACAATGATTTCTCTCGGATGACTATTGTTGTGTTTTTTTGCGGCGCGATGAATGGCATCAATGTCCTTTGTATCAGTGGAGGACTTTGTTGTTTTGCAGATATTAAATAAAACGTCTTGCAGATTTTCTCCTTTGATTTCTGGGATGCCTCTTATTTCTATATTGTTCGCTTTGAGTTCCCTTTCCTGCATGTCCACACATTTTTCCAAGACATAAATCCTCGCTTCCAAGGTTGAGTTCTTTTTAGTAAGTTCATCGTTCTTTAGTTCAATGTCACGTATTCTAGCCATGAAATCCTCATATTGAGAACTCATAAATTGAATACTTTCAAGTATTTTGTTGTTTTGGTCTAGAATATCATTTTGGGTTTTTTCCAGATTAGAAGTCTTGTTCATCACTAGATCTTGAATATCTTTTAGATTTGTCGGTGTCTGAGCGCCGAGCGCTGAACTGTTATCATTAACTTTTTTACTCTGCACCAAAGGTTCAGTATCACTGTTTGTCTGCAGTGAGCTAGCGGCGCCGGGCGTGGCTGTATTGCATTGCTTGCATATTTGTTGCGATCGCCTTTCTTGATTAAGTCTACGGTAAGTATTCTCGATAATACCTCCGCAAACTAAATGAAATGTGCCTTTGCATGCGGCGCACGTGAATTTTAATTCCTCAGTACGTATGGTTACTGAGCACACTCGGCAATGCATCTTGAATTAATGTTTTTTTTCGTTCTACCCGCGTTAAAGCAAATTGTACTGATATTGTTTTGCTGATTAAACTCGGAAGGAACTTTAGATCACTCGGATATTATAAAAATATTATAGACCTTTGTAGTACAAACACGTAACACTCCAAGTAACTTTTTAATTTGAGCGTTATAGTTTTAAAAATACACTTTTCTGCGGAGCAAGTTAATATGAACTAGTCACAGGTAATAGATTATTGTTGAATACCACGCTTTATAAAAGTTAACAGCAAAATAATTAAAATTTACACCTTTAGAGCTCGTTCACATTGAGCATATAAATATAAAAGATCATAGCACGCCACATATCGCTCTCCATACAATCCCTTCAGACCGTTCACACCTGAGCGCTTTATGCGCACATCAACCATAGACAATGCACATCTTACGCCGTAACCGCTCCTGAGGCGATATGCCAACAGTTAAGGCCCCCCACTCCGACAAAAACAGGAGAGGGGGTCATTTTAATTACGGAGCTGCCAAGACCGGTGGATGACAGATGTCAAGTTGATAGATTCAGTATGAAAATGCGCACTCCGTGGCCGCTCGCTAATTCAACTGACCCCCTCTCCTACCATAGGAAGAAATATTTTATCTGCGCCGTGTGAACGGCACGAAACCTAAGCGCTAGCGGTTCAACAGATACCTGCTAGCGGTTATATTAGATGTCTGAACACCCCTTTACGAATCCAAAGTTTCTGAGCACAATTTAAAAAAATATTATGAAATTTTGAGGGTTTTTTTATAAATTATTTTTACATGAAACAACAAAAAAGCGAGTTGACGATAACATTTATAATACATTTGCCTAATAAATTATGTAAGTACATATGTGTTTTTTAGTTAGAATTTTAGTTAGAAAAAACGTAAGGTGAGCCATTTTAAAAACTTTTTTATGTATGCATGCAAAAAATTTACATTTCAAATATTATATGTTTGTTTCTAATTATAAAATTTTAAAGCGTATTTCATCACCTTTCCAAAACAGTTTTTATTTTGGGATGCATTCAGAAATATTAGGTTTATTCGAATTTAATTGCAAAACGGAAATATTTTGTCCCTCTGACAAAATACAGTCAAGGCCTGAGGGGTGAAAACACTCAAAGAAAAGTCAATTTATGATAAACTATTTATTTTTCAAATGTTTAAATTTTTTGAGTATCAAAATATTGTCAGTTTAAATTGAGGTAGATAATAATACATAATTTGTACATTGTTAATATTGATTTGTATAATATCTGTTATTATTGATTTATATAATATATGTTAATATTGATTTGTATGATATCTGTTAATATTGATTTGTATGATATCTATTAATATTGATTTGTATAATATCTGTTAGTATTGGTTTATATAATATATGTTAATATTGATTTGTATAACATCTGTTAGTATTGATTTATATAATATATGTTAATATTGATTTGTATGATATCTGTTAATATTGATTTGTATGATATCTATTAATATTGATTTGTATAATATCTGTTAGTATTGGTTTATATAATATATGTTAATATTGATTTGTATAATATCTGTTAGTATTGGTTTATATAATACAGTGGAGCGTCGATTATCCGAACGTCGATCAACCGAACGACTGCTTATCCAAACTACTACGCGCCACTTGTTAATCACTGTATGGCCCTTGATTGCCCAGCCACCGATTGCATAAGCTTGTAATTGGTAAAAGCAAGAAACCACATTGTTTCAAACACGTTAATATATCTGCGATTCCTATCGTTTACACTTCTCAAAAGTCAAAAGAGTGCTCGGGCGGATAGTACAATTGAAGATTTTTTTAAACGTTAATTTTGCACTTTTTCTGTTTAATTCCTATTTGTCATTAAAGGTATAAATGTAAAAATGGTTTTCATTCACCTGTACATAAATATGTATGGCTCGATTATCCGAAAATACCGGTTATCCGAACACCCAAGTCCCCCAATTAGTTCGGATAATCGACGCTCTACTGTATATGTTAATATTGATTTGTGTAATATCTGTTAATATTGATTTGTGAAATTCATCCGCCTATTTCATTGTCCAATTTCAATCTCAAAATTTTTAGCTTCAAATCAGTCAACTGCAAAAAAAATATTTATTAATTGGGAAATAATTTTTTTTTCATATTTTGAAAAGCCGGCTTGGGATTGGGACCTACAGTGGTCCCTTACATTTTAATTTTTTATAAGAATACCGCCCAAGAATCTCAACTGCTGTCAACATTCTCTGTGGAACTATGACATAATACGGTATGTTGTGATGCTGAAAGTAGTAAGATTTAGATTGTCGCCATTTCAAGCAATGTTTTGATTCTGAGTGGTGTTCTTTCACCAGGGCGATAGAATGCGTAACAAATGATGAATTAAGAAAGGATATTGATTATATATCTTACCTTTTTAATTTCACTGGCTGCCATCTGTTGTACTGTTCTCGGAGTTTCTTCAGAATGTCTATCATTAATGGCCTCCATCCTATTGGCCACTTCCAAAATCCTCATCTGTATCGGTGCCTTCTCTCTGTGTTTATGATTCGATATCTTACTTTTATTCCTGATATTCTTTTTATATTTATCGGGCAAGTCTTGCTCTATGTCTGCCCTTGTTAGAATTTTAACTCTTTCTACGTCTGTGTCGTAAGGAAAGCTCGATAAGTTGAGGGTGTAGTACATGTGCGTGGTATTATTGTCTTTTTCCTCTTTATAATTAGTCCTCCAATGTTTAAGAGCATCTAATGACCTGGAATTTTTTTGTGAAAAATTATTATAACTACACCGAGTGAGAAATTATATTTTTTGTGAATGGAAATAATTACATAGGTATATGTATAGTTGGAATTATACGAGGGTGGTCTGAAAAGTTTCCGACCTAACAATGAAACAAGAATTTTTTTCTAAAGTTTTTTATTTATTTTTCTACATAGTCTCCTTGTCACTCTACCAGCGATGCTCCCATCTCTCTAACCCGTCCAAATAATACTCGGCGTTTTTCTCTGCAAAATAATTGTTCACGACGGTGATTGCCTCCTCATTTGACGAAAATCTCTGTCCTCCGAGCGCAGTTTTTAGATAAGGGAACAAAAAGAAGTCGCTTGGGGCTAGATCTGGTGAGCAAGGCGATGGTCAAGCAGTTCAAACCGTAATTCGTAGATTTTTGCCATGGCAACCGCTGAGGTGTGCGACGGTGCGTTGTCTTGGTGAAACAGGATTTTCTTTTTCTGCAAATGTGGCCGTTTTTCCGCAATTTCTGCCTTCAGCTTGTCAATTAATGATGCGTAGTATGCTCCTGTAATGGTTTTTCCTTTTTGAAGATAATCAATTAAGATAACTCCATGACTATCCCAAAAAACAGTCGCCATCACTTTCCCAGCCGAGAAAACAGTTTTTGCTTTTTTTGGAGCCACCTTTGCAGTCCACTGTTATGACTGTATTTTTGTTTCGGGCGTATAACCCTTTCCGACCGGGAAAAAATGTCAAAATTTTGATGGGCCTCACCAGTAAAGCTCTTAATTATGATTTCTTGGGGCTGGGCGACTTACTGATTTAACCATGTGCGCATGATAGCGCCCTGCATAAGCAGCTACCGCACGATCGATCGACACCGGTGTGGTTCCCAAAAACAGATTTATTTTCTGAAAAGATTTTTTTAAAGACAAACTCACGCTCGTATGAAGCCGGTCGGAAAGGGATAATGGTGTATCCAAGTTTCATCTACAGTAATTAATCGGCGCCAAAACTCGAATTTATTGCGCTTAAACTGCGCCAACAGAGCGTTGGAAATGTTCATTCGAACACGCTTTTGGTCTAACATGAGCAAACGCGGCACCCAACACGCGGACAACTTTCTCATGTCTAAATCTTTATTTAATATGTGACAGACACATTCTTTGGACATTTTCATAACCTCCGCTATCTCTCTCACTTTAATTCAGCGGTCGTCTAACACTATTTGGTGAAGTTTAGCAATGTTATCGTCAGTAGTTGCAGTTTTTGGAAGTCGCGAACGTTCATCATCTCCCAAGCACGGCCACGTTTAAATTCAGCTGCCCAAAATTTCACTGTGGTAAATGTTGGTGCAGAGTCCCCATACACTGAGTCCAACTCATCTTTGATTTGCGAAGGCGTATTGCCTTTCAAATACAAAAATTTAATAACAGCTCGATACTCAATTTTTTCCATTTTCACAAAAACACACACATCGACTCAAACGACTGTCAACTAAAAACTGCACGTCCAAAATGGCCGAAACTTTGGTGAGTCAAAAGATGCACAACTACATTCACTAGCTTTTATTGACGAGTGCTACCATCTTCATGTTCAGGTCGGAAACTTTTCAGACCACCCTCGTATATTTGAAAGACTTTTTGCACATGTGAGTCAACATTGTATTATCACATTTATATCCAATGCTCAGATAACCAGATAAGATTTAACAATGTTTAACCGGGGCAGAAAATAGTGAATAAACATTCCTGAAAGTTCAGGTATTCATTTTATTTATGAATGATATTTAAGTAACTAATACCGTTAATATTATTTATCTTCATGTAAATAACTAATTTCAAAATAACAATGGAAGTGGTGATATAGTTTTGTAGAAAGTTAGTTTTTCAGTCACGTGTATATTTGAAAATATCTAGATAGAAAAAAATGGGAGTTTTCAGTTTCCATAAACGCAGGTATAACTTGCTTTTTTCATTGTATTTTAACTACCAGTTCAGGCGGATAGTCATTTTTGTAATTTTGTAAGGTTATTTTTGTGTTTAATCTCGACTGAAATTTCTGAAGGTATTTTTTCCATGATTTTTTTTATGTATTTTTTTTTAATTAAAATTTTTCGAATACAATATGATTTGTTATTTTATTTGAGATACGCCCTCTGATAAATGTTCAAAAAGTAGCAATAATAACTTCTAAATTGTTGAAAAAGGTCAAAACAATATGCGCTTTTATAATTACCGTGATGATTCACCGTTACGGTACCGTGATGGCAAAAAGAGGCAATAAACATACATTCCTTATCGCTATAATGCTGCAGCTCTTTCTTACACATTAAATAATGGTGAGACCCAAAATATGCCTAACGTTTCCTCCAAAGTGTGGTTTTTTGCAACGAGAATTGCTTTTCATTTTCTTTATGCATGTGAGGGAGATGTATGACAATGATTGTAGATTTCCTTTGGGGGGGCGCAGACATACATTCACCATTTGTCTCATTTCGACTGTTGTTATTTGGTATGTAAGAAAGATCTGCAGCATTACATGTTTAAGAACAAAACCATCAGCACATTGACATTTGACGTTTTTGCAATCACTCACACTTTAAAATTATCCTTGTAACTATATTCCATACTCTCAAATTTATATCATCACGGTAAGTAGTATTATTAGGGGTCTAAGGAGACGTCACGGTGCTGTGTGTGAGTGAGATGCAAGAAAATGATGACTTTTTTCCTTTTGAGGAAACAGACCTACAAACAATCTGTATCTCATCTTTTGAAAGAGCTGAAGCATTATTGTATTAAGGAACGTATGTTTATTGAGTTTTTTATGCTGTCACGGTACCATAACCATAAATCGTCACGGTAATTATAAAAGCGCACATTAACTCTACCAATTATTATCTAGCAACAAATATGTTCTACCATTTCCAGTTTTAATGTACGTTTCAAAGGGCCAAGTACTTTCTCACTGTGAAATTGCAGCATAGAATTGAAAACTGAGTATAGATAAACACTTACTTTCTATCTTGCAACACCTTTTCTCGCCTTGTCAACAAATCTTTTTTCTTCTCCAACAACTTTTCCTCCAAGGCGGTTTGCACTATCTTCAAGGATTGTTCCTGCTTACTCAGCACCTTTGCTTTCCTCACATACTTATTGCTGTTAAAGTATTTAAAAAGGGTTGAATCTGTCTTGTGAGCCTCATTACTTCTATTAGCTTTTTCATATTCTAAAGAACAAATGCTGTGATTTGGCGGATGGTGAAATTTATCCAAAGATTTGTTTTTATTTGCTTTGAGTTCTTTATTTAGTTTTTTCACACTCAAAATCGGAGTTTTTATTTGATAAGATTTAATTTGATTGCTTTGTACTTTTTTAATATCAGATTTAATTTTTGTTAAAAATTTATCATCATCGTTCACTTTTAAAATGTCTTTATTCATAATTCTAGTTTCAAAATCAAATTCTTCATTGTTGCATTCAATTCGCTTAACATTCAAATTGATTTTATGTGTTTGACCATTTTTTGAACAGTTTTCTGAGCTTGGAACTGATTTAATTGAAATAGCAGTAAAGTTATCACAAGTTTTTTGAACATCATTAGCGGCATTTTCACTTTCATAATAAAAATTTAAAAAACTCATTATGCTGTCAGTGCCAGACTTAACGACATCCATTGGGGGGAAAAGAATTGGATTTCCGCTCAACTTTAAATGTTTCAGACTCTTTGCTGTGCTGAGGTAAGTCGGTAAATGTGTTATTTTATTATTTTGAAGCAGGATTGTCTCTAAATACTGATGATTTATTATCGATGCTGGTATGTTGATCAATTTATTATTTCTTAAGTCGAGCCAACGCAGATTTGGTGCTTCAGTAAACATATTCTTCGGTAATTCAGTTAGTAAATTATTCTCCAAATATAATTGCTGTAAATTTAAAACCACAAAAGTAATTAAAAACTAAATTTATAATTTTAGTGCTAGTCAGTGTCCATTCGCCCACCAATTCACTGGGATAGTGGGATACCCCAGCTTACCTACTTGGTGGGCGAGAAACAAAATAATAATAATAATGAACACCAATCTGAAATAGCAAAATAGCAATGACATTTTCTTCTCTTGTATGAATGCATTTTACCTTAAGATTTTTCATTTCAAACTTTGGCAGAACAATCAATTTGGTTGAACTCAAGTCAATAAACGTCCTGCCTTCAGAATTAATCTCACTTTCTTTTGAATCGACGCCATTATCATTGAGTATGGTAAAACTAGTTTCAAATTCACTCATTTTGTTAGATAAAAAATATTTTTAAATGTAAAGCTCACTATTCATTATTTGATCAATATAGTATTCAAATTTTGAACTGTGAGTCAATAATATGGCCATTGCCATGGTAAATAATACATAATTATAATCAAGTAAGTCATGGTAAATAATACATAATAATCTTTAACCGGTTACTATGAAGGTACCAATTAGGTAGGTACCATCATCAAAAAAAGTCATTCTCAAAATTTATTCGCCACAGGGTCCACAAAATAGGCCACTTGCAAGCATTTAATAATAACTTGGAAAAAATCATGTGGATAGATTTTTCTACTAAGTTTAAGTAAATGTTACTAAAAATTTTTTGAAATTTAGTTGTTTTTTTTTTTTTTAAATAAATAAATCCTTTTTTTGGGCTCGTGATGTCACTACATGAAATATTTCATCTCTGATAATATTCAATTAATTTTATGAAATTCCACACAGATTTTTTTTTATATATTGCAACACTTTAATTTCCGGGGAATTTTTGAATTTGACACCAATGGTACGGCCACACTGGGGCCAACTTCCAACTGCGTACTTTTGGACGATTTGGCCCAACACATCAGTCTGCGCAATATTATTACGGGAGAGTGGTAAAAAAATATTATTGTAGCGGATAAAAATTGTTTAAAATAATAATTTTTTTAGCTTTCGAAATCAAAATCAATATTATGGAAACCGAAGCATCGCCTGCCCAATTGTAGGTAACTGATAAGATACAGCGCCGGATCAGCTGTATGTCCGCCATTTTGCAGTTAGAAGTTCGGAGTTATGGCTTTGGTGTGGAAGTAGCATAAAATTCACTTACTTTATTGCCTGCGAACTTCGTTACAGGTACTTTCGTACGATGGTTAATCCATTTTTAAATAACTTAACGCAGCGTCAGAATTTTAATTTAAATATTTTGGTTTGTCATTTTGACAGATGATATACAGACAATTTTTTTTAAAATGATTTTCGGCTGTGTAATTATTGTTTTATCGCACCCATAAAATTATGTCCCGTCTTTCCGGTTTATAAAAAATGGTTTGATTTTTCAGACTGAAATTTTCAAAAAATCGTCAGGGTTTCAAAAATACAATTAAAAAAAAAAAATACGGAGTGTCTTAGGCTGGGTTTAGACTCTTAAGTTTTTTCCTGTAAATTGCTCTTGTAAGCGATTTATGGCCAAATTACCAATGTAATAAACAACACCAAAAGTCACTTATCGTAATTTAAAGCAAGTTACAGTACTTATTCTTTCGGTTTTTGACAGGTCTAATCGCGCCCGCGAGAATTTCCAGCCTTCTTACAGCTTATAAAATCAGTTTGATAAGCTAAGAGATTTGCCGTAAGAAATAGTACCTAAATGCGCCATTTCAAGATGTCAAAAATTAAAAGACAGTTGTTTTCGTAAGATTTTTTTCCTACAAAACTAGTATTTATTTCCACTTATTTAAGTTTTCTGGAAAACGAGCATCCTTCTATTCAATTATCTGTCCAATCCTTTCCAATCTTAATGTTTCTGTTTACATTTACGTATTTGAAATTTTGAATTCGAAGTCGGTTGCTGTCAGCAGCTGTCATTCGGATAAAACTAAATTAATTGCCGCCTTTGATGGCACAAAAGCGCGTGGAGAATTGTTACTTAAAGCCAAAATATATTTCAACACTTTATTTGGCCTTTTCGTCTTTATTGACAAAATCGCGTAAATTGGACAGTAGCAGGTCGTTGTCGACAGGAAGCCATCTTACCGCAAATAAATTTACAGATGTAAACAGTCGCATGAGCATTTCCACAAATCGAACTTCCGAACAACTTCCATGATCATTAATTACCAAAAGTCGGATGCATATGTAAACGCTCCTGTGAGTGACCTGTCAAAATCTTACATAATCTGTAAATTTTAATTACGAGTAATTACAGCAGTAGAATATTTGCCTAAAACAGTTTTTTTTTTTTAAATGATGCATGCAGTCTATTTACAGCCCACAGGTACCAGAGTGGACAAATGCGTTGGGTTCCCCACCCAGGCATTGTGAGTTCAATGGACCGTTTACAGGCGATCCTCCTGTCATAAATTTGGGTATGATATTTATGGATTGTGGACTGTGGATTGTCATTTTGATTAGTTTGTTTACCACCTAGATTACACTTTGATTATTGATTTTTGCTTCAAAAGTAAAATGAACAAGAATAAAAATTTACAGAACTGTCTGAATATGTATGTAATTATTTCTGACAAATATTTTTTACAGCGATACAAAATATTGACAGACACATATCCCTATTTATAATTTTATTGATTTTTTAATATACTTCATATAATGAAAACTGTAATACATAATAATAACCAAATTTGCACCAAATTGACTGCTAAAAACAAATGATAAGGTGTGTGGACCATTTAGAATTTGATTTGGATGAACTGATAATTTTATTAAAATAACTCCTCTCTGGAGACTCTAATAAGCTCAGGATAATTAGAACTGACATCTAAATTTATTTGATTCACTTGATCGTGCCATGTCATAGGGGTCACAGGGGGTAGGAGTGAATATAACAAATTACATAATAAGTATTAAAACCTAGAAATGGATTGTCTTACACCATAGGATCTCAACCTTGGGCGGTGAATGTATGATCTTACTGTAGTGCTCATCTGTTCCATAGTGGCTAAATCATGAAAGCAGTATTATAATACGTACAAATGGTGGGATGAGGAGGGTGAAATGAAAATAGCGAAATGTTTGCTCAATCTTTTATTTCAAATGTATGTGGAAGATCAAATCCTAGACTACAATCTTCGCTTATTTATTTTTTAGCTATCTGTTGTAACCTTAGCTTAACACCTAAATATAATCAATATTAATTTCTAATGCCAGAAAAGTCGGGAACATTCTTTGTATGCTTCCTACATTTATTACTTTAATTATATTTAATAGTTGAAACACTAATCGGCCCGACAACAACATTATTCCAGTCAACATTCCTCCGTACGTCTGTACTAACCAAATAGGAGAAACTAACTTAAATGCATCAATCAACCAAATATTCACACAGCGCCCTGCAATGTGCCGCTAAAGTAAACGCTTCTAAACAAACCAACCAATCAACCAACATCCAGTCAGTCAGTCACACAAACAAACCAACCAACCAACTATTACACTCTCACTCTCCAAGCCAACCGAGGTTGATCAAAATAGCTGCTTCCGGATATGGGTTTAAATCATCATCATTTAAATATATACACGCAAGTATTGCTTTGAAACAAAGTTTAAATTGAAGTGATCCGCGCTTATTCATAGCAAAGGCGGGAAAGTTTTCTATATTGTTTTAAGTACTGCCGAAATTATCGTGGAATTATTGTGGTCAGTTTTAAAAAGGCCATGTTCATTTTAAAGTTTCTTTGAGCAATACAAGAATATAATATTATCATTTGCGCAGGATTGATACGGAAGTAATCGACAGAATAGAAAACTTTAACGCCGATAGAGTCCGGCAAGAAGGATAATAATTAATTGCGAAAGAGGAATAATTGATAGATAAATTTGATAACAGGGACAACACTCGCCCTTGTATCTTGTCGTACTTAAATTGTCTATCCATAATACTAAAATACTAAACTTTATCCTAGCACTTATCATTGAAATGTTGTGGACATTGATTTATACATTGATTGGAAGAAAATAAAAATAGTGAATTCACCATGTACGCGTACGCCAATGCGATACATTACTCAAGTAATGAATAATTAATGATAAAAATATAACAGTAAGAATAATATAATTATTATTCAGATTCAGTGGAGTAAATGGAGCAAATGAAAGCCACGGGATATATTCTACCAATAACATACTGATGGAACAAACGTTGAATCGTTGAAAGAACCAGAGAATATAACATTAAACTGCCGTATTTCTGATGTTACTGCGTTGATAGAGCAAAGAAAGATACTAAAACAACTCAAGTCATAAACATTTGTACCATAAAATTACTTACAAAAATATACTATTCCAAATTACCTAAATGGCACCACGTACTAAATACTTTTTAAAGAATCTGAAAGCGATATAAGAACATTGTAATAGAGCTATTTCAACAATAACAAATAGTTTTATTATTTGCGTGCAGGTATCAAGTGGCATTGTACTAATAAGGTTCTCTCCGTCCTTGCTCTCTATAACCTCTATTCTGGGAATCTCTGGTTCTCTCAGCGGGAAACATCTCAAACACCTCCTCTCCATACTTCTAATTAAATAATAATGTAATGTTGTTTCTTCGGAACATTCAAATTATAAACTAAAACCTAGACAGCGGTCAAAAATAAGCATAAACAAACTGTTAAAAATACACCGTTTCAAGGTCCCAATATACTCCAAACTCATCATTTAACAGTCTGAGATGCGTTTCAGTGTGAGAGGCTCGTAACATGATTGCATTTTGTAGGTTATGAAATTTGTCAAGCTATTTGTAAAATCAAAAAAAGGAAAAATCGTCATTCACATGCAATGCAAGATCTCATATTTATGTGATCTTAACGATTTTGTATTTGTTCCAATGATACTAATAACTTTTCACCTACTTTGTGGGGGGTGACATTGTACATTTTAAAGTTGTTTGGAAATATTGTTTTGATAGTAATCATTTCTTTACAAGTGCTGCTAACAAAAATCACAAGGAAAGAGTGCACATCCAACAACGGCTCAATCTTATGACAATCTCGTATAGTTAAATATAGAACTAATATTATTCTTATGAAAAAAATTCAAGCTATAAAGGACTCTCAAAACACACTCAAAAACACTTCTTTCGACACATTCATGATTATGTACTTACAATATAATGTAGAGGAAAAATTAACACCAACTTTTTAAATATTCACAAGTTTACGAAAATACAGGATGTTGTTAAATTAATGTCTCCTATGAACGACAGCGGGCAATCTCTCAATTTATAAAAAAAACTCTCCTTCACTCTGCGAAGATCACTGTCTCTTTCTTCACTGTGTCCCGAAGCACTTTGTAACACGTGGAAAAGCCCGCTTGAACTAAGGGCTATGTCAAACTATTGTTCACAGTTCATATTCACAAGGAATATTATTCACACCTCTCTATTTTTTTCTTTTTCTTTTTGTCTAGTCTTTAAAGTTCAAAAAGCGGATCTCAAAAGTTACACCGATACATCACACTCAAAGACATCAATTTGTAATACTCAAAAAGTGCAGTAAAACAACAATTTACACACGTAAATTCTTGCACGACGGCGAACTCAAAAAGTAAAAAAAAAAAAAAAAAAAAAACCACCTACATTGAATTTTTACAATATCAACCCATCAACGACGACGATACGTAATAAGATATCAATATATTTTTTTTAATTTTCAAAAATGTATTATTTTTTCTTAAATGCTAAAATTCATTATTATTATTAAATCTATCCTCATCATTTGCTTACTTATACTAGAATAATAGATCGCTGATGAAATCATTAATAAAATAAAAAGAGAGAGAAAACAATGCAGAATTGATGCGCGAATGACTGAAGTTTGTTTAGTTGAGGAGTTGGGACGACCGAGTCGCACGTATGTTGTGTTCAGAAGATCAGCGGACGAATGTGTTTGTTTGTTAGTTGCGCTCCCTGCTGCCCCCTGGGGGAGGGGGTCTTGCGGGGCGCCAGAGCTCAGTGCACCTCGGAGCTCTCCGGTTTAGGCTGGAGAAGGTTCGCCGGATCCGATGTGTTGATCGGCTACAAAGGAAAACACAATATTCATTAATAATTACGTAAAATGCAATTGGAACTATAATATTACTGTCAATTCATTTATTATCAATGAAAAATATCCCAAATCCACACTAAGCATTTAAAAAATTTATTACGATTCATGCAAACACGCTTTTATTTACAAGATAACCATGCATTATTGATTAATTTAATTTAATTAATTTAATGATATGTTTGGAGTTTGACACTTGAAATAATTCAAATAAAAAAAATGGAAAAAAAAACTGTATGTAATTCCAAATATGCCCATGTGGGATCTACAAAATATGACTAACACAATAACTAGAAGGAATACCAAATCAAATAAAAGTACACATTTTTAGATTACCAATATACTTTTGGGGGAATTGGGAAAAAAAACGGGATTTTTACAAATATGTATAGTATTAACCCCAAAAATATGATAGATGCATGATTAGGATTGGAAGACAAAACAGGTAGCAGGGTATGATCAAGGTAATATAAGAATGATATAATATAAGTTCAGAAAAAGTGTTTAATTTTCATTTAATCTCTTGAATTCCAGCAAATCCTCATGTAAATGGTAGATTAAATACCATTTTTTTTAAATATGTATATCTATTTGAATTTCAATTTTATTTTCTTGAATGAAAGGAAATCATGAAAATCGTGAAAATTAACCCAATTCCCAAGAACAAATCAAGCTGAAACTCGGAAGACAGACTCGTTGTCTATGACAATGCTATCAACTTTTGGCGGCACCCCCGCACACATATGCATTTCTCTGAAATTGGTTGCTGTCCGGCCTAAGAAATAGTCCAAAAATTGAAAATAGATGTATTACAATAAAAAAACTTTTGTTTTTATTACTGGTCGATTTTTATAAATATTTATATCCGGTAAGACGGCGGTACAATTTACATTAGAAACATCATTTTGCAAAATAAAAGTGAGTTTTGGTGAAAGATTCAGATGGCGCACGGTGAAAATTTTGCAACAGCACACCAAGATTTAACGAATCTATGAAATGTTATCGTGGTATGGAATGAACGTGAATTCTTCATAAGGGGGTAAAAATTTACAATGTGAATACAATATTAACTAAATTGAGTGCATTTTTTTGTTTGTTTTAAATACCACATATTGCTTGGATCCAATAGGACTTTTGCAACCCTGATTGGGGGGAATTGAGGAAGGAGGTTAGGTTTTTTACAAAACATGGCTCTAGCCATTTCAAGGTTTCAATCCTGAATGGTGGTCTCTAACCCTTGATACCAACAGTATGTTCATAACTACCATTCTAGAATGAAAATCAATTGGATTATTTTACCCATGCACATTTCCCTACATTTTTTATATGTGGTCTACACCTGGTTTAGAATCCCCACAACATCCTTACCCACAGTCAAGTTCTTTAATAACAGTGTGTTTGTTACGTGGTCGTCAATAAATGTGGTAAATGATGGTCAAATGAAAGAATGAGATAGATAGTAGGTTAGAAATCAGTCAGGACAAGCAGTGCTGGATTTACCTGTACTTTTAGATTAATCGGTCCACTAGCACGCCTATCAGTTCAAATCATAGATAAAAGAAACACAGGAATCTTCCCCTGTATTCATTATAAAGGGTCTTCCCATAGAGACTTCCAAATTTTGACAGTTGATAGCAGCCAAATTGTTAAAGCGACATCTGTCAAATTGGCTGTCATTTATTCAGTCTGCTTTGCCAAATCACCATGGACGGATATAGCGTTCAACAACACGTGCAAATGATAAAATTGTTTAAAATTTAATTAATTGTTTAATGATAAAATCTCACGTGGAGGTGAAGTGAACTGGCTACTGAGATTGTGCGATTTAACCCCGTTAGACTTTTTCTTGCAGGGTTTTCTTAAGTAGCAGGTCTATGAGAATAAGCCACAAACCACAGCGGCCCTAAAAGCCAACATAACCCTTGCCATCAGTCAAATTCAGCCTGATTAATGGACCAGAGTCCTGGAAAATTGGACATTTCGGATGCGCGCCATCCATAGAAGCCTCAGCAGACATTTGAAAGATGTTAGATATATTCCATACATAATGGCATTGGTAGGCCTTTCAAATTAATTAAAAAATTTGAATGATCTCTCACACTTTGTTTAATTTAAATTTAAAGATAGGAAGCTTAATGAAATACCCTTTATATGGTTGGAACCCAACGTTGACTGACTGAAGGATAAGAAGAGCTGGTGGAGACAGGTGGAGAGGACATGAGGACAGGAGAGGCAGGCAGGCAGGTGTACGTAGTAAATGTGCGATTGTCATTACCTACCAGCGAGTGCTGGGGGGGTGGAGGCGGCTGCTGCTGCGGGGGCCCGTGCGGGGGCAGCGCGTGTGGCGGCGCGGGGGGCGCGGGCGGCGGGGGGGCGGGCGGCGCGGCCTGTCCCTGCGCCGCGGCTACGGCGGCCGCCACGGCAGCGGCGCCCGACTCGTGCGGCGTGGTGCTGTGCGCCTGCTGCACGGGCAGGCCCCCGCCGCCCCCTCCGCCACCCCCACCCCCGCCGCCGTAGTAGCCGCCGTTTATGCCTGCAACCACAAGGGGCCATTGCAGAGGGTTCTCATACACTACGGATACTCCACACAATCAATACACGCCATTACATCTATCAGTTGCGGCTATTCAACATTTTGACTTGTCATGTGCTGCGGATAGACAGAGTTGCGACAACTCATAAAAACAACAGAGATTTTTAATTTGAATTGAATTAAAGCACATTACTGTACATTTGTTCATTCTCATTTTACATGTTTATGACCACCAAAGAGGGCACACACCAAAGATATTCAAATACAGAAGAGATATGCTATGGTGTCCATGCAACTGTCGCCGGACTACGCGCTTATTAGCGTAGTTTTCATACAAAAAGAATTTGTTCATTTTGTTGATTTTTTGAAAATGTGCATTAATATTGGTTAACAATATATTTTGAATAAGGAAAGAATTCGTTCATTTAGTTTAACGTTCGTTTGGTTTATTCGTTAATTATTTGTTCTTTTAGTTTATTTGTTAATTGGTAAACAATATCGGCGACACCCGGAAGCGCAGACCCACATAGTAAAAACAGCAGATAGCACATCTACTTATATTTCAATATCTTTGGCACACACCATTCTTCACCCAGAATGACATACATTCGTACTAAGGTGGTTTTTGTAAAATTGGTTTTACAAGTTTTATTATAAATTAGAAACTAGGGGACATTTAAAATATTAACCAACCATATACATAATATGTATACGGTTGAGCAGAGCCCTTCGAAAGGCAAAATGGTCACATGTAACAATATTAAACACAGAATTGATTAACACTTTTTATTTAGAAATATTATAATTTATAAGTGGAGCAGTAATTAGAGCTGCTATTTGTGTTATTCTTTAATTACTATTTTTTGGGGTTCATTTTGAAAACAACAGAGCGATTCAATATCTTTGGTGGGATCGTTATGAGATAACGGACATGATCTCCTGTCAGATTTGTGTGATTTATTTGCTTTTTCTATGTACAACGTACATGAAATTAATAAATAATCATGCAACTTGCAGGAATTCGTGTTTAAAACGATCTAAACTAAAATATGTGACAGTAAATATATGTAAAAATCACACAAATCTGACAGGAGATCACGTCCGTTATCTCATACTGATCCCACAAAAGATATAGAATCGCTCTTCAGATTACAAACCTTAGCTCTACAGAGAAATCCGTAACTTCGAATAAAAGGTTAGGATTGTTACGAAACCCGCTGGTGTGGGTACTATTTTTCTGACTGATTAGTGTTGATAACAAACCTTTTGAGGAGACCATCCACATCTGATGTTGATGGAGAGAATTGACCTGATGACCCTTGCAAACCTCGCATCATAACTGATGGAGGAAATTGTCCTGGTACACATCACGAACCGAGTAAACATTATAATATAATAAGGAAGGTACCTTCGGGGTAAGTGGGCGTGGGACCAGGGCCGGAACCGCCCAGGAAGTAGTCCTTGTTGACACAGTTGCGCAGGCAGTCGGGAATGCGGCCCACGATGGCTCTGCGGATCTCACTGGCGGCCATCTCTCGCAGTTCCGTGGCCGAGGCGTCTGAGTAGAAGGCGGCGTGCGGGGTACACAGCACGTTGGGTGCATCCTTCAAGGGGCCCTGCAATCAGAAAGTTATATAAAATAAAGTAGGCAGTCCATACAGACGGAGACTTGAAAACGTGTTCCTGGTTCAGAGATATATGTGGTGCAAAGAAGGGACTCTCACTTTTGATGGCCAAACAATACACACAAACCATTATTAAAAACACAATACATTAGCCGAACATACCTAAATTGGCAACGCAATGTAACAGTTGTGTTTTAAAAAAATCCTATTTTATTCTCGCTTAATTAGCAGTTAGTTAACTAACTAATTAACTAACCATCACGCCATTTCTCGTAGGGGTAGGCAGAGAGGACGGACCACCAAACAACTCGGTCTTGGCACACACTCTTTGCCTCACTCACATTCACACATTGTCACAAAAACACACTTTCCTAGGGAAATTACTACCTTAAATTTTACCAATTTTTTTTACTTTGTTTTAGCAGTAATGCAACACAGCACCAAAACATTTCAATATAGGCATATGTCAAACTCTGACGATGTATACAACGTGTCCGGAAACTCGTAGTACAAGCGGGAAACTGGCGAATCTACATCACGTAGAGAACCCAAAAAAATTGTTTTTTTCGATCTCAGCATTTCGATTTTAATATTATTTTTTTTCTATTTTTCCATTTTTTCGGCAACTAAAGGGTTAAAAAAACTTTTGAGCCCGGTTTACCCTTCGATGCATTTTATAAGACATTACATAGCTGAAATGAACCCCCTAGTGAACAATTTTTTCAAATTTATCCAAAAAAAATCCAACTTCGGACCCGATTTACTCGAAAACGAAAGCTCAAATCAAAAAAAGTTATACCACAAAATCGACTCCAAATGTGATGTGGAGTCTCCAGTTTCCCGCTTGTACTATGAGTTTCCGGACACCTTGTATAGGTAAAGTGGTGGGGTAGGGACCGATCAGTGGCTGAGTTGCCATCGCATTTGGGTCCCACCCAGGCGTACCGTGTTCGATTCATCGGCTAGCTAAGTCCTCCATCACCGCACAAGCAACATATTCGGCTTACTGTGGCGGTAGTAGATTTTCAAACATTGTCAGGTTATTGTAGCCCGGTAATGTTTGTCTTTCCTTTTAAAAAGCAAAGCAAACAGGGGAATGTACCAACCTCCACGAAAATCTATTTATAATCATCTTTTTTATCATTTATTTTATAATACAAACTTTGCCTGCAAAACACCCAATACCCTACAAGTTAGTATACATCACTTTGTATACTGGTGATTTTCCATTTTCCAAAATGTGTGAAAGATTGAATGTATTAAAAAAAAAAAATTGGTATGCATAGTGTAAAAATACAATTTTATAAACAACGAAATGTAACCTTGTCCATATTCATTTATGTACCAAAATGTAATACAAACTAACCCAATAAATAATTTTTAAAAAAGCATCTCATTGAAAACAGGGATGTTTGTTGGATAAACTGTAAAGTATTTGATAATGTGAAATAAAGGAGTGGTAACTGAAAGCCTTGCGTTTAGAAACCTTGGAAATAAACAAAAAAAAATTAAATTAGTAAAATAATAATAGCACCCTGCAAATCGCCCTTACAATGTTTCCATGTAATGTCGACTCCTCCCACCTTCCTTCCCCTCCCCTAAAATCACCCCTCCCACTACCCCCAACCAATTAAAACTAAAACCGGTAGCAGAAAATTTAAAATATAAAGTAACAAATGTACATTGCAAATTAGAACTCTTCAAAAAAAAGTGTCTAGAAATTTTGACATAGTTAACGCGAAAGAAATAAAAATAAAAAAGAGTGGTAACTGACCTGGAATACATTGAAGGGTTCATTCTCGTGCACATCGAGGGCTGCTGCTCTTATTCTCCCCTGCTTCAGGGCGGCGGCCAGGGCATCATCATCCACCAGCCCTCCGCGGGCTGTATTCACCAGGAAAGCTCCTGGAAACACATACATGCTTGCATAAGAATTTCATTTACAAGAGGCAATAGGTTTTTGAAAGGCTACTAATCAATTGTACGTAATAAGGAGCAAACCTTTAAAAGTGGAAGGTCAAGGCATATTAATCAAGTGATGCATAATAGCTAGTAATACCTGGGCGCATCTGTTTGATTGTGAACTCGTTGATGAGGTGGTGATTGTGCTCGTTCAGACTGCAGTGCAAGGACACACAGTCACTTTGGAATAATAAGTCCTGAAATCAAATTTAACACATCACTATCATGGTATCATGCTGAACATCATGCAATAGGAACACAACCCTACAGAAATAACTATTACGGCCGCTGTTACCAATCCTACTAATCAACTTCTAAGCTAAATCTAAGGTTCATCACTGCTTAAATGCAAACTACGCTGTTACCAACACACAAACATCGCTTAAGCAAGCCGCTTAGTCTAAGCCAGCCGGACTACTGGATTAGCTACTTAAGCATAAATCTAAGGAAAGTACTAGTTATAAAAAGTGTCCACAGAGTGAAAAATACCGCGAATGATCAAATGTCACTCTGACAAATGACAGTCGGGTTCGCGCTCCTTTCAGTTATTTGTGTTGCATTTGTCAGATTTATTGTCGTTATAATAAAATGGATAGAGACGTTTTAGACATTTTAGACACAATAGATATTGCAGAATGGGCGGAAGTAATGTTTAATATGTAATTGGGACCGCCCGTTGACTTCGATAACAGTATCGGCGATGCTGTGATGAGTTCTACAAGCCTCATCTTATCATTTGGTGTTAAATTCTTGGCACGCTTTGTTTTATTTTCCACTTTAAAAAGTTTGTTTAACTCGTTGAATAATAGTAAATGGGGTTGGTTGTAACCAATTAGCGTTCGCAAAAAGCGGCAGCCATGACACCCAATGTCCCGCGATTCTGACAGCGTCCTTGAGAAATTTCGTACATAGAAAGGTCAAAGTTCAAAACCAAAGAATTTTTCCCGCGCATGCGCAAGAACTGCGCACGCTCCCGCGCTCCGGTAAATCATTAATATAAATTATATGGAGTCACCAATCTAATTGCGGTTTTCTCTATGGTAAAGAGCGATAATAGAGCAAGCGATTCTGACCGTGTTCTTCATACACTTTCTTTATACATAAGGGTCAAAATCGCGTGTCAAAATCAGGACCCGCCGGCGCACGAGCGGCAAATGACAGGTTAATGCTAACGCACGGAGAAAAAACTTACGCCAATCCGCAAAATCAAATGGGAATTACCGATTGTGGCACTACGTTCAAGTCAAAGTGGTCACTTTATTTGTAATAATATATTATATACGTTTGTTTAATAAATATGAAATACCAGTTTACGAATAACGACATTTAAAAGAAATAATGTGTATTAATAAGAGCTACAATAATTAACTTTTTAATATTAATTTAAGATAGAAAGTTTTTAATTTGACGTCATTTTATTGTCTATGGTAGTGTGCGGTTGTGTGTGGGGCCACTTAAGATTTTCAACGATAAAATGGTTGGTAACAACGCGAAACGAACGTTCCCTACAAAATGCTTAAAAATCGCTTGGCTAATCAAAAACTAAGATTTAGCTTAGAAGTTGATTAGTAGGATTGGTAACAGCGGCCGTTAATGTTTTATCATGTACTTTGAGCCGATATGAAGTTGAAACGCAAAAAAATATCATTGAAAAGAACTGCTTAATCTGTAACTATTTTCACTATTCTTGGTCGTAATAATAATAATAATGAATTATATGTTTAGTTTTGTGATATTTCACGTCAAGTGTGTTTAAAACCATTTCATACTAAATAACATATTCTAAAAGAATAATGATGTATAAGTCTGTCAAAAAAGAGTAGAAAATAAAACTTGAACTACTAAATTTGTAGACTGGCAACACCAATTTAACTGTCAAATATTTTTTTGAAGTGCAATGACACTTAATGTATAGAACACAGTAAACCACATTTTAAAAAACATTTTTTCTTCATGACATAAAATTGATTAAAAGGTGATTTATAAAGCGATTTGCTTTAAATTAATTTAACATAAATTTGAATTTAACAATAGATAGAAAGGAAGAATCACTAATGGTGAGTTTTAGTAACACTACTTTTAGATCTAAATGAGTTAAATATATTCAGATCTAAAATTAGAGACATGATCTAAAGCCCAAATGTGAGCAATTTCTAAACTGTGCTTTATATTTTATTACATTATAGTTATTCTTCATTATGTTAACACAAAATTGCAAAGGTATAATAATAATATACCTATACGCAATTCTAATTTTGAGATTGGCGGGTATCTACACTGCAATGAAAAAATATTTTTTCCACTATTATGCCTTTTTAATTTTTTATAAAAATGTAGGTTACACAGCTTTACTTTAACACCATGAGTTATGTGTTTAGTATTGCCATTTGAACAACAGTGGCGCCCTCATATATTTTCTACTCTTATTTGACAAACTGTATGTACAAGTATAACCCAACTTATAAATAAAAAATGAATTAACGGCCCTACCCATACGAACGTATATTATCGCCCAAATGCAACAAACTGTATCCCGTAGGTTCAGGTAAAAAAAATAACTATACCCGAAACCCACAAAACGTTCGTGATACGTTAATATACATCGAGTTTGTTCCTGCGTTATCTCGAAGTTAAGACATGTGTTCAGGTATATTCGTCTCTCCTATACAAGTTACGCCGCTAGTCAGTGGTACTCTCTACACAAGTGGCGCGGTTTATATAACCGTTTAAAAAACTCAAAGGTAGGGCAGTTTAAAGTTACAACTAAAGAAAATCAATGTTAACCTGTCATTTGCCGCTTGTGCGCCGGCGGGTCCTGATTTTGAAACGCGATTTTGACCCTTACGTATAAAGAAAGTGTATGAAGAACACGGTCAGAATCGCTTGCTCTATTATCGCTCTTTACCATAGAGAAAACCGCAATTAGATTGGTGACTCCATATAATTTATATTAATGATTTACCGGAGCGCGGGAGCGTGCGCAGTTCTTGCGCATGCGCGGGAAAAATTCTTTGGTTTTGAACTTTGACCTTTCTATTGTTCTAAATTTCTCAAGGACGCTGTCAGAATCGTGGGACATTGGGTGTCATGGCTGCCGCTTTTTGCGAACGCTAATTGGTTACAACCAACCCCATTTACTCGCGGCATTCAACGAGTTAAGGGAACGTACCCATACTACGTGACCAACTTTTTGCAATTTTTAACCCCCCCCCCCCCCCCTAAACGTGTCACGTAGTATGGGTACGTTCCCTAATTTACTTCTAAAACAAATTAAAGTTACTTTATGTAAATTAAGTACATAGGTAAAAAGAGTGCAATGTGTGCCCCATCTTGTTCCAAATGTTACTATGTAATTGTTTAATTCAACTTTCTGACTCAAATCAGGCTATCTATTCTGAGTGCGCTTTTCATGCAACAGGGTCATTTGAAATAAACTTCCCTCAGCAATTATTCATTTCCAGAATTTAAACACGCTTTAAAAAGTCAGGTATGCCTCACACATCATACTTATGCCTAGTAATGTTATATTATTGTGAAAAAAAAAAACTTATGGATCCAACTAACTAACCATCACGCCGTTTCCCGCATAGGTAGGCAGAGAGGATGTACCGCCAAACAACTCTCGGTCTTGGCACACATTCCTTGCCTTGTTCACATTCATACATCGGCTCATACATGCTCTTCTATTATTCTGACTCTTGACATGGCCCGACTCAAGTATTTGATTCACTTGGTCGTGCCATGTCTTTCTCGGGGGTCCTCGACTTCTTCTACCATTCACATTTGCGTCATATATTCTCCTTACACTCCTTTCCGCGTTCATTTGCTCTACATGCCCAAACCATCAGAGCGTTCCTTTCTTGATCTTACTTATTACGCTTACATCCTTTGTTATGTTTTTTTTTTTTTTTTACAGTGAATACCGCACAAGAATCTCAACTGCTCCTATCTGGAGCCAGTGAGACTATGGCATCCCCAATTGGGGTATGTTGTGAGGCTGAAGGTAGTGGGGAGGGGAAGGAGGTGGGGAAGAGGAAGGTTGGGAAGTACCTGGCTATTCAGATCTCGTCACTAAACACGGCTAAAGCCATTTTCAAGCAATGTTTCAATTCTGAATGGTGGTCTTACACCAGGGCGATACTGATAGTATCTTCCACTCTGGAACATGCCGCAAATATACTATATATTATTTTTAATTAATTAATTGTGAAATAACACAAATTAATCAAATAAAATTTATTTGCGCATGCCGGGTTCGAACCCGCGACCTCCGGATTGTGAGTCAAGAGTCTTACCCACTGGACTACGGAGGTCGTCGAATACATACTTACGAATCTCCACGTTTTTCATACGATCGTACATGGTTTTGCAACACATACGCCTCGGGGATCTCATTTCTACAGCATTCAGTCTACTTTCATCCTTCCTCTGCCAGTTTCATGCCTCACTGCCATACATCAGGGTAGGTACCAGTACTCCATTATGAATGGCTAGCTTCGCTCCTTTGGACAGTTTTTTTATTGGCGCCAATGGCGTTTAATCCTCCACTAATAGAGTTATCTGCATTTACCCTTCTTTCAACATCTTATCTCAGCCTTTCCATTTCTCGTAAACATACTTCCTAAATACAGTAATTCATTTCATCCACCTGCTCCATAAACTAAACTAAAATAAATCTATGAACATAAATTCTTAAGAACATGCTCACTGAATGGGGTTAAAAAATCATTATTTTTAAGATTATTATATTAAGAAGTAAGGCGCAAGTGAAGTGAAGTAACACAAAACTGCGCTGTACAAAAGTTATGTTATTATTATTCTGATAAAAATTAGGCCTGGGAAAATTGCATTATGCTAAAAATCGTGTAGTGTGAATATGGTGGCCTTTGGTTATATTTTATATAGTTTAGGGTGAATGGTATAGTATGTTACCTGCAGGGTATAGACGCGCGTCAGTCCCAAGCTCTTCTCGATGCCGTCGGGCAGGTAGGGGTCGTAGAAGATGACGTTAAAGCCAAAGGCCTTGGCCCGCAACGCCACGGCCGAACCGATCCGACCCAGCCCCACCACGCCCAGCGTGTCTCCCCGGATCCGAGCGCAGCCCTGGGCCGCTTCTCTCACTTGCTCAGGTCCTAAACAAACAAAAAATGCACATTATATATTATACAATCATAATAAATATACAGCACAATCTCACTAATCCGGCACTTCAATAGACCGATACGTCCAATAATCTGGCACCCTCCGCCCGCGCCTCCCTCGCACCTCTACGCCTATGCGCTCCATCGCCACGTCGTCGTCTAGCAGTCTAACCTCAAAACTTATCTCATGTGCATGTGCGTACGTATTTACCTGTTGTTTTGAAGTGTGAATAGTGTGTATATTCTCTTTGTTTTATTATGATTTTTCTCTATAATGCAGTAATCCGAACATTCCAATAATCCGGCCCCTCTGGTTTTTAATAGTGCCGGATTATTGAGATTGTACTGTATATATATATATTTTTTTTTCTTAAAATGAAAGACAAACATTTCCGGGTTACGAATAACCTGACAATATTTGAAAATCTCCTACTACCATCACAGAACGTGAAAAATGTCGCTCGTGTCGTGATGGACGACTTAGCCAGCCGAGAAATCGAACACGGGACGCCTGGGTGGGACCCAAACGCGATGCTAACTCAGCCAGGAAGTGTCTAGGTCAGTTTTTAGTAATTTAATTTAGGTTTTTTTTTACGTTAACTCCACACAGGAGGCCCTGAGGAAAATAATTTCCCTCAGGGCCTATGTCAACTTTGAAGATGCTGTGTGGAGGGTCTTTTTTAAGAAAGAAAGGAGTGAATGTGGGTCTTGAAGAGACCCGTGTTGTAGGAGGGAGGAAACACAGAGGCCGGTACCAGAAAGTACTTTAAAATTTCCTTCATTTGAATGTTATTAATACCTACGTCAGGTGCTCTAAATTGACGAAATTGTGATCTATCTAATGTAAAATTTAAAATATTTTTTCAGCATTTTTTATGCCAAAAAATCAAATAACAAAATATCGAATGTCAAGAAATCAAAAACAACCTTTATTCCAGAGCGATTTACAAATTTGACATAGGCACTTCCACAGAGATATACTTCTAGCATTAACCCCAGATATTTAGCTGGGGGGTTAAAGCCCTGTTCAAACCCGTCTATAAACCGCAAGCTATCTGTTGAACCGCGAGTGCTTATATTTTGTACTGTTCACGCAACGCTATCCAATATTTCTTCCTATGGTAGGAGGGGGGTCAGATGGATTAGCGAGTGCCGACGGAATGCACATTTTTTGTACTGAATCTGTCAACTTGACATCTGTGATCCACCGGTCTAGGCTCTCCTGTTTTTGTCAGAGAGGGGGGCGCTTAACTTCTGGCATATCGCCTCAGGAGCGGTTACGGCATAAGATGTGTATTGTCTATGGTTGATCTGCGCTTAAACCGCTTAGGTGTGAATGGTCTGAAAGGATTGTATGGAGAGGATATTTGGCGTGCTATGATATTGTATATTTTATAGCTGTGTTTGAATAGGGCTTAATGCTAGAATTGCCTATGTCGGTTTCGGTCATTTGATTTAGGTACCAGAAAGTACTCTAAAATGTCAGGTGTCTGATAAGTCCCAATTAGTGGTACGCGTACTCCCGGAGGTTCATAAGATTGCTTGAAAGGGTAAGCGCATGCACTGCACGGCCACTGTGGTAAAAACTGTACGGACATTTTGGCTACAAGGGGTATGCTAATTTGGGTTCTTTCTCGAAGGGGTACTTAGGAAAAATTAATTGGGAACCACTGTTCTAGATTGATTCAATTTTTACCTATCTAACGTAGAAATCAAAATATTGATTCAGTATTTTTCAAGCCAAGAAAAGACAATCTTCATTCATGAGCGATTGGCAAAATTGACGTAGCACTTTTAGCATCAAGTCACAGATATTATTATATTGTTACTCCATATCGATTGTTCTATATTTTTAAACAGTTAACCGGTCACCAACTTAAGCAGATATATGCGTTAGAAATACGACAGCAGTCAAGTACAATAAGCGTGTTTATACGTCAACGCGTGTGTCTCCATAGAAATCGTTCTAACTCCGTCATTCTTTTAGTGACATCCCTAAAACAAAAAGTAAAAGGTCGATAGTAGATCGATCAAGCTTTACATCCCTATTCAAGTTGTCCATAGAAATACATAACAAGAATATTCTGTCATTCGCGCAATCTGACACATAATTTTTCATGCCAAATTTCGGACCGGCGGCTCGACCCCGCTCGATATTGTTAATTTTTATTAAATATTTTTATATGAAATGATAAAAAAGTGGGGTGACAAAAGTGTTTATTATACATTTATACAATAGAATAAGTATTGTTGTTTACATAATCTGTGATTTTAGTACCGTTTTCACATAAAAACATCATGTGAGTCATTTTTACATATTTTTTAATGTTTGCATTGTATATTTTAATATTTACAAATGTTAATATTTATTTGTAATACAATAATTCGAAAGCTTATTTTCTAACCTTTCTAAAACAGTTTTTACTATTCGGCTACGTTCAGAAATGTTTCATTTATAGAGCTTTAATTGTGAAACCGTAATAACACAAAGTTTTCGTAAAATGTCATTTCGTTTGAGACATCTCAAGCGAATATTCGCGAAAATTCGGAGGGGTTAAATAAAAAAATCAATTTAAAAAAACAACAATCGGATAGGACCAGCAAAACATACATTTCTTGCGAGAGGCAGCCTAGGAAATCCAATTGTTTATCAAAATCATTATTTTGTATAGAACCTCTCCGCACCTAGCCCAAAACGTAGTCAATCAACCCATCTATCCTAATCTGCCTTACAATTTTACCTTAGGTTCGTGGATGCCATTTTGCAATGATAACTCTTTTTAAATTGACAATAGGTATTTAAAGGCACAATATAACGACAACAAAAACTGGATTTATAGTTCGATGCTTATGAAACATCAAAAAATGATATGTGCAAAAATGGTTATTTTGTGATATAATGTATGAAGTTTTTTGTATTTTTGTTTGTCAATTCACCAAAAAAAGTATTGTAAACTCCTATTATCCGCAAGTTTTTGTTTTAGATTATTTGAAATTCAAATTATACAGGGTGTTAAGGGACGTACTTACCTTACTTTAACCAGTGATTCCTGACACTATTTTGAGTAAAAAATGTAAATGAAATTTTGGTCTCCGGTGACTTTTTTTTTTTCAAAAATTTTTTCTTCAAAATCAAACAACAAAAAAATTCTTCCGCATGTCGTCACTGGTCACTCAGTCGGGTGTTCGACGAACCTCTTACCCCGCGTCCAAATGTTCAACAACTATCATTTTTTTATGTTTTTGTAGAAAAAAAAAAAACATCAAAAATGTCACCGGACACCAAAATTTCTTTTACATTTTTTACTCTAAATAATGCCAGGAATCACTGGTTAAAGTAATTAACCTTACCTTCTTAACATAATCCCTTAGGATTCTTTGCCAGATTGGTGTAAGTTAAATAGAGATTGCGTTGGAAGGAGTGGTTGTTAGTTTAATTCGAGAATCTTTTAGACCAAATTTCAGCTCAATGTTGCTAACTTTGATTCAACTTGATTGAGGAACTTAAATGCTCTATATTCAGTCTGTTACAAACGCTTGACCACTCAGTTAGTCTGTTACATTTCTTATAAAGAAGAGTGGAAAATGAAAAGTAAACTTTTAAATTCAAGAAAACTTCTAACAAAGTAAAGCTCAAAGACAAATTGTTTCAGTAAATTTAAAGCAGAAAAGTTTTCAATGACCTATTAGCAAGTATTATAATATGAATTACTTCCACACAAAAAAGTTATTTTCTGTGATTGACGTAAAAAAAAAAATCTTTATAATTTGGTATAATGAATCCAAAAGAAAATAATAATAAATGTACCATTTATCAAAAAAAATGGTTTGTGAAGCCCAATTTGTAGCAAAATTTCATCCCAAATATTTCTCTTTCATGAAAATAAAAATTGACTTTCATGGTGTATGTCTATACCTGAAAAAAATCAAAGTCGTCATTCAATTGACAATTTGACAATTGATAATTTATTTTGCATATGCGTAGACCCAGATTCATAGCTGGACGTTAGAAGGCTTAAGACCCATGATGAACAGAAAGAAATACGAACCTGTGAATTTTTTCCCGTCCCGCACCATGTTGGCCAGCCAGTACGTCCTCCTGTAGAGATTTAATATGAGGCAGAGAGTTGTGTCGGCTACCTCCTCCACTCCGTAGCCGGGCACGTTACATACTGCGATTCCTGAAAAACAGAACACACAACAACTTTATTATACTAATCTGGTGGACAAACATCATCGAAGACTTCAAATTTGAGTTACTTATGAAACATCAAATAATCATATTATTAGTGTTTTAATCATAATAAGATCGGTGAATGCTCATAATTAATGTAAATAATTTGTTAAATATAAAACTAGAGTGCAGCATTAAAATCTTGGATCCAAGTGTTTCGTTATGCCATTAGTTCCTGACGAATTTGTTCTGCTCTCCACCAATGGCAGAGCCTAGATTCAATTATGAATTTGAATTTGCATAATGTATACAATCGGTCGCCGCTTGCAGCCAATATGGAAGTACTTCTTCTTTTGTTACGTCATAACACTCTGACGTATGTTAATTTCTTCCGTGTATTCTCACAGTCATCTAGTACTACCGTGCACTGTCATAATATAAGGTTATGACAATTTCGATGAATCTGCCAGTGTAAAATATATATATACGCTTTGTTACAATGTTCCAATTCTGTCGTGTGTTAATTGCTTCCGCGTAGATATTTTCACCTTCCACACCAGGGAAAATGTTATAAAATTCTTTGCAGCTCCGAAGAGTCTGCCATAAAATAGTGGTTCTGTAAGTAGTGACACTTGCCGTGAATAACCAGTTTATTATAAAATTGTAGTTAACCGTATCGCCCTACATAAATCAACCACGGCCATACAGTTCATTGAATCTGTTGCATATGAATTATACAAGTGCCCGTGATAATATCCTAACTTTATGAGTACAAATCCAAGTGCAAAACCAAATGTGAGCCAATAAACATTGCAGGTCACCCACTGCCGTAAGTTTCTGCTGTTGGTGTGTGGGTAGCATTCAATTCATTGGGAATCACAGGTATTTATCCCCGTCCACTCCTTTATGATCCGTTGAAGTGGCGCCAAACAACAGCGCCACTTCAAAAAGTGATTTGATTACATTACTTGATAATATTAGTGGATTACAAAACTAAGCTATATATGGAGAATTGGGTCAAATCGCTGCAAAACAGAAAGAAAGCAACTAGAATGTGACAATTTATAAACAATCCAATGCTCAAATGATTTCAGTAACTATGTACTCAAAATCGATAGAAATATTAACAGGATACTGTTAATCTCAGAAGGCACACCATGTGGAAAACGCCAATAGCTTTGTAAAATGTGGATGAAGAAAGAAACACCGAAGCATAAATGGTGATGTATATATACATACTATACAATGCTTTGGTTAGGAGTAGGCTTGAGAGTGGGTCGGTGGTTTGGAGCCCACACCAAAATAAGTATTCCCTCATGTTGGAGAGGGTTCAGAAGAAATTTTTGAGATTTCTTTACCTGAGGAAGTATGGCTACTATCCGTGGCTCTACCCTACCCACTTTCTCTTGGGCATGCTCGGTGTGAACCTTCTACGGGTCAGAAGGGATGTGCTCATTGTAACACATTTCTTCAGACTGATTTGTGGAAGGTTCGAAAACTCGGCTATCATGGAGAGCATTAGTTACTATGTTCCCGATGGTTATCTCCGTCATCGACAGCATAGACTGTTTTATCTCCCGGCTTGCAGAACTCACTTGCCAATGGTTATGCCAGTCGGGAGAGCTGTCTTGTTGTTAAATAGAATCACTTCGGATATCGATATGTTTAATATCAATGAAGCACAATTCATACAAAAAGCTTTGTTGTTGTTAGTATGATTGTACTTCATTGAAATATAAATTACTTAAACCTGTTTAATTTTTAAATTAATACTCTTTTAAAACGCATTGAAATTTTATTTTGTAATGTTTTAAAATGAATAAATAATTGAATTGAATTGAAATGTCCCGTCTTGATGGGAAGTTGTGGGACCAGGGGACATACTACTGAAGGGAATAACAAAGATATGAACGAACATGAAATATGGAAGATGAGCAATAATAATACTTGGCTGGTTTATATAGCGCCGTTTTTGTGAGAAATCACCTCAAGGGCGCTGTAAATAATAATAAAAAGTGTGTTGTTTGTTAGTCACCTAATTCACCAGCCGCCTTGACGTCGATGTTGTCCACACCGCTGCCGATGCGCACGATGATTCTCAGAGTCTTGAACTTCTCCAAGTCCTCCTTGGTGAGGATGATGGTGTGCCACATGAGCGCACCCACCGCCTCGTTGAGCACCTTCTCGTGGATCTCCGAGGTGGACTGCGCATCGCAGAAGGCCACCGTGGCCACATCCTTCAGTATGGGCATCTCGATGCTGCAGTCCCTGCCGTCTAGTAATGCAACCAGCGGTCTGGAATCATTTGTGCTGGAGTTAGAGACGCTACATTAGTGATGCATGCTAGTGTACTAAACTAAACAAGTATATTATAAAATAGGGGCTTCTACTCCATACGTGCTGTAAAGCTGTGCATTCCCCAACAAGAACTTCTTCTATTCTTGGGGAATGCACAACATTAAAGCTTCTATGAACCCTCACACTGCTGGCGTTTTTTCTCATTTGGTCAATAAAAGATCCACACTTTAGTCAAGTGCTGCTATTAATTGGTCAAATGTAAAAAAACACATGCATAGAGGGGTTTTGGCTACTGCCCTCAAAAGCACAGATTATATAATATCATACTGGATTGAAATTTAAAGTAAGTCAGTTTAATTGTACTATTTAATTTTGACATGTGCACAGCTGAATCGTGCTTACTTCTTCAGACAGTTTTGCAGTGTTCGTAATCAAGACAGACGCGACATATGAAGGACATTGTAAGACTGTCCGAAACGTTAGCCAAAGGAGGAATAGCGCAACATGGTGAAATATTTCAAAAGTTAAACAATATAATATCTCAAGAATGTTCAATTAAGAACAATTAGTATCAAGATTGTTGATGTTTTCAAACATTTTCATTTTAGGTATGATTTGATATTTTCACGGCCAAAAGAATTATCAAAATTTATTTTGATTTTAATTGTATGAAACTAATGAAATTACATTGTTAGAAGTGTAGTAGTTACTTAATCTGTGCTTGGGAGGGTGGGATTTAAAAAATATATTATATTGGTGACAGCAAAATGTTTTAAAGTTTCGAACTCAACAGTGAATTTAAAGGATTGTAAACCAAAGAGAAAGTTAATGATAATGGATTTAGGTGGCACTTCTTTAATTGATGACTAACAGAAGGTCTTCAAAGATGGTCGCTAAGTATAATATCCATGACCTGCACACAACATACAATAATCCTTCAGGTAAATTATAAAATGTAAAGCAACAAAATTAATATGAATGTCCGCTTTTTATGCACACTAGTTGAAATAATTGACGTAAATTTCCCCGCAAAACATCTACCAAATAAATAGTCTTGATTAATGCTTTACAAAATATGTACATATAATTGTTTCTACTTAAAATTGCAATTAACACATGTGTGCGCTAGACCATTGATATTGTACATAATGAAATAATGTTTTGTGGTTAGATAAGGAAAAGGTTATTATTATAACTACTGTAGGACCGGGATATGAATAATTAATGAAATATGAGAACAGGCAGTAATTTTAAAAGTGAAATAGTTAGATCAGATGGATTACAAAAAGAGATTGAAGTGGATCGCATAAAGCGTTTGTGGCTATGTTGCGACATGCGTTACCCTAGAAAGATGAACAGAATTGATATGAAGGTGTTAAAGACTTCACTAGGGCCAAACTAGGACAAGTGGTTTGTGATGAGAATATAGATATAAAAGCGGGAAAAAAGAGGTGAGGAATCAATGTGGGGTATGAACAAATTAGAATTCTCACAAAATCCAGGAATTTGAATTTTTTATGTGAATCCCGTACAAGAGCTCCAACTGCTCCCAACCGCCTGGAGCCAGTGAGACTATGGTGTCCCAAATTGGGGTATGTATACCAAACAGGGCTAAAGCCATTTAAAGTAACGTTTCAATTCTGAATGGTGGTCTTACACCAGGCCGATACTGAGAATCTTTCACTCTGTGTGAATATGCCACAAATTTACTACATATTATTTTAAATGATTAAATTGTGAAATAATACAATTCAATCAAATAAAATTTACTTGCACAAGATGGGATTTGAACCTGCGTCCTTCGGATTGCATGACGAGAGCCTTACCCCTCAACCACGGTGGCTGTCGAAGATTACAAGGAGTGAACCAAAGAAGGATGGAAGACATTGTAAAGGGGAGATATAATAAAAATGAGTTACTTGAAGTCTCCTTGCTGCACTACACAGGGTGTAATAGCACAAACCTGAAGGATTTTAACTACCTAGTGATTCCTGAGCATATTTGGAGTAAAAATCGAAGACATCATTTTGCTATTTTATGATTTTTTTTTTTAATTAAAAACAAAAAAATGTGTTTCTATCACAAGTTGACACTGATCATGCCGCTTCACATCGCAACAGGATCGTGTGATATGCGCTCTCTCTCCTCTATTGCCGTACCAAATACAGTTATACAGAATTTGGATATTACGACTTCGCTGCTTACCATTTTTATAACTGCTTACTATTTTTAGCGACGGCAATGTAAATTCAAGTTAGGTTTCAAAGTTAGATACTAGGATAACACATCCGTTTAGTACAACTCCGTTTTAAGCGACCTATTTTAATGAAAATTCATTCGGTTAGAACGACGCACAGTGTTTTGTTTACAAAACCTATGCACCAATATCTCGCCGCTGCTTAAAGTGACCCATTTTAATGATAATTCGTCCGGTTAGAACGACGCGCAGTGTTTTGTTTACAAAACCTACGCACCAATACCTCGCCGCCCCGCATTTCGCCTACTCCTGGTGCGCTAACACCTATCCTTATATTAGCATGCGTAAATCACAGTCAGTGTTTATCATCTGTTGTGACTAGATTAAAGGCTCGACACAATGAGTTCCGTGAAGCGAAAGTGTTTTTCAATTGTAGAAAAAAGTGCTATATTACAACGTTTAAAAGCCGATGAATCAAATGTAAAAATGTAACCCTCGCAAAGGAGTTCGGCGTGTCTCATGTAAAAACAGGCTTTAATTATCCAGCCGTTTTGTGAGTTGTTCGGTTAGTATGACAAAGTATCGCTGGTCCCTTGATGGTTGTTATATCCGGATTCTACTGTACTCAGTTTCGACAATGGAAAAATATATTTTTTGGTTTTTATTTGAAAAAAATTTATCATCGGTCGGCAAAACGACATCTACATTTTTTACTCAGGAATCAATGGTTAAAATCCTTTGGGTACGCGCTGATACACCTGTGCACAGAGCAGACAAGACGGGGGGCAAGAAAAAGAGGAATATAAGGTACAGGTATTGATGTGAGTGATGACTGGATGGTATGAAGAGAGGATGGGAGGATTGAAAGGTGTTTAGCAAGAAATGTGTCACCTTCCTTGCATGGGTCCATTGGCAATGGGCCCACGCAGGTTGTCCATGCGCGCTCTCTTGGGCAGCATCTTGCGCTTGTCCATCTAGGTCCGCCCCCCCCCCGCGTCAGGCGGGCCAGCTCCCCGCCAAGGTAGGCAGAGGATAGTCGCCCCGCTGGACGAGACTCATCAAACGCTACCAAAACCAACCACTCACAATTTATTACTGACACACACCACAATAAACCAAAAAAACTATCAACTTTTTATTAACTTTTCACTTGTTTTTTTTGCCACTTTCTTGTATAAATTTGTTTTTAAAACTTTTTATTTACTAGCACTGCTGATTCACTATTTAGCCACGTTATTTATTCACTAATATTATCTATTTGTGTAATTTCCGGCGAATCATTGCCACCGAAATCACAGCACAAGTTATCACTGAATTTAATTCACCAACTGACGAAAACCTGCAACAAACAAAGAAAAGAAACATTAGTAATCAATTAATTAACACAACAAACTACTAAATACTTGTACACGACAATATTGGCACCACCTGTCATATGACGCTTTCATTGACAACATAACCTAACATTCTACTTGTCGGCGACGTAACACACATTACGTTGTCCAGTATACGGCAAACTCGTTGTAAATAATACCGAAATTGGCAAACGCGAATATGTAATTACCTGTACTACAGTTAGCGCCACCTCGTGTTCGGCTTTCAAACACAGATAACGTAAACGTGTATTTCAACAACAAAATGTATTCCAATTCAAACAATAATACATAGGTATTTTCCTTATAAACTTATAACAATATTAACCCGTTATACGTGTAAAATGACTATACACTGCAGAATTCCTCCTTTCCAGTGGCAAAAATGTTAATAACTCCACAACGAATATGGAGCAAACTACGAATAATAAAAAATAAGAAAAGACTTCTAAATTTGGACAAGCGCAACAGTACCTACTGTCAGCTCCGCAGTCTCGGCACCGACCGGTGGCGACCTCCGCGAACTTTCGGCGGAAAAAGAAAAATGGATACAGACAGACAGATAGGTCCGGTAGGTATATCATGTCAGTTCGAATCCTCGCTTTGCACGATATTTCTCGCTCAAATTTAAGCGGACTAAATCTGACGCTCGTGCATTGCTGTCGCAGAATAGTTCCTTTTTTAGACGTAGAGCCGCTAGCAGTCACATGTCAAATCTGACATGGAACTGTTAAATTATTTACGGAAGTTATGAATCACCAAAATTTACGCATATTGCTTCTCTACATATTATAAAGTAAAGTCCCCCGCGCCGTGTCTGTCTGTCTGTCTGTTCGCGATAAACTCGAAAACTACTGAACGGACTTTCATCCGGTTTTCAACAATAGATAGAGTGTTTCGTGAGGAAGGTTTAGGTATGTAATTTGTCAAGGATTTGTGTAAATTGGTTGAAACATAACGATAATTGTTAGAAGTGTCGGAAAAAGTCAAGCAGCCTGGTAGCTTTCATCGAAAACGCTGCCTAATCCTTTTGGGATATAACAAAACAATATAGGGTGGGATATTCAATGGCATACATCAATCTTTTACGGATAGCTTACTATATCCATTTTTCTAAAAAAATGGTCACGTACAATGGGATAATTGGAAAGTTATTTAGACGGATACAGTATTAATTCTTATTAACTTAAATACGTTAGTTACCCTACGCATTTTATTCACATTATTATAATCTTTCACACCATCTCTACGTATTATAAATTGAAATCCTCCGCGGCATCTGTCATCTTTGCGATAAACTCAAAGACGGCGGTGGTTACAAAGGTTGGATTTTACAAAGTGTTTTATTAGCCACAGCAACGCGTGGCCGGGTCAGCTAGTAATTTTATAAATATGGATTATTATATTCATCGAGCGATGAGGAATGTCGATTGTATTATTAATTGATTTATCTGTTCGCCCGGAGGCGTCTACTAATATCTGCAGGAATTCCAAAAACTGAAAAAATCGAACTAATATCTATGAGAACCAAAGTGTTGACGAATATCTACAGCACTGGCAGAGGTTGGATTTGCAATTATGTATAGCATATTGGAATAACGTAATATTGGGTATGCAGTTTAAAAAACTTAATTTATGTAAGTATGTATGTAAAAATCCCTAATATCGGACTATTGGACACATTTAGCTGATTAGTCCAACCTACGCTCTGTAGATATTAGTTCAACCTACGCTCTGTAGATATTAGTTAACACTCTGAAGTTTGTAGATATTAGTATCTGGAGTCGTTCGCCCTTGAGGTGATTTTTCACCTCAAAAACGGCGCTATACAAATTATCCAATTATTATTATTATTATTATTAAGGAATTTTCAATGTCGAAACAGTTTGTTTTCAGCGGTAAATTTCATGAAAAGCGTCCGGCAAAACTACTTTTTAAAATTAGTATCCTCACAAATAGCACCATATGCTGATTGAAGTGGGAAACTTTATGAAAAATCAACCCGCCTAAAAATATTTTAGGTTCAAGAAATAATCTGCAGTCTTGAAAAATCGCGATCTCCCGATGACAGTAGCAAGCATAGATTATATCATTCACGAAAGTAGTTTGGTTGGTGATATCTAGACTTGCGATTTGTATTGAATTATGTTCCAAGCCGGGCTAAGCTCGGCATTCCAACCATGCCGAGCTCCAAATCAACTGGGCCGGTATATCAGGTACTGTTTATGCTCGCTAAGAGAGATATTTACGTCCGTCAATTTGCTGGCAAAATAAGCATTGTGATACCAAACTTAAAAAAACTGATATTCCGGATCTGACTACCGCTCGCAGGACGAGATACAGAATACAGGCAAACAATAATAATAATAATTCCCAAAGCGACCGCCCGCCCGCCCCTACCGAACGACAAACTAATTACAAACTCCGGCGGCGGGTTGGGGTGAATTTTAAACAACTTTGGAACAAAAGTGGGATAAAACGTCAAGTTATTCCTTTAATCAGATGATAGATAACTCTGGGAGAATATTATTTATCTCGTTTTTTAAAGATATTGTGCGGGTATCATCAAGTCAGGGAGGGAGGGTGGGGTGTAAAAAATGAAATTTATTTTCATCTGAACGATGTGTCTGACTAAATGAGAATTTATATTACGATGACTGAATTACTAATTATTGCAAAATGTTGAAATCTCAAGAGCCTAAGTAAAATAAATTAAGGCCCATAAAAAAAACTTAGTGCAATCATCCTCAGCTATACCTAGGCAAACTAGTGGAACCTAAACGCAAGCCAAATACTAAATTTGGAGATCGTGCTTTCGGAATGTCTGGGACGAAGGCTTGGAATAAACTCCCTCCGAAACTTAGATGCATAACAAGCCCAACAGAATTTAGGTCCAAATCAAAAACCTACCTTTTCGGGCTCTTATACCCTTAAATAAAAATACCTATCTGAGAGTATCATAAAATTTTACTTTTGTTTTCAAAGTGCGCTCATTACAAAACACATCATGTATTATTCTTTCTTCTTACTTCTTCTGGCGCTAATCTTAATCTAATTATTGTAAATATGTATGTTATTAAGTCACTTGCTTTAGGTCAGTATTTACATACATGTCTTAGTCATAAGTCACTAGCTACAAGTCTTATATGTAAGTCACTAGTTATAATTGTAAATCTTAATTGTAAGCCAGTAAAATAAGTCGCTAGCTATAAGTCTTAGATGTAAGTCACTAGTTTTAATTGTAAATCTGGGAACGTACCCATACTACGTGACCAACTTTTTGCAATTTTTAACCCCCCCCCCCCCCCCCCGGTGACCAAAATCCTAAGCAACCCGCCGCTCATTTGTATGGAGCGTGACATTTTGAAGACCCCCCCCCCCCCTAAACGTGTCACGTAGTATGGGTACGTTCCCTAAGTTGTAAGCCAGTAATATTAATTCCTTTAAATACTTATTTGTAAGAAAGAGAGAGAGAGAGAGAAAGAGAGAGTACGAAAACAGTATGCAATATAGTTGTGAATGGTGAATACTTGGAGCAGGTGGATGAGTTTGTTTATTTGGGAAGTATGTTTACGAGAGATGGGAAGGCTGAAGAGATATTGAAAGAAGGGTGAATGCAGTTAACTCTATTAATGGAGGACTAAACGCCGTTGGCACCAACAAAAAAACTGTCCAAAGACGCGAAACTAGCCGTCCATAATGGAGTACTGGTACCTACCCTGATGTATGGCAGTGAGGCATGGAACTGGCAGAGGAAGGATGAAAGTAGACCGAACGCTGTAGAAATGAGATCCCTGAGGCGTATGTGTGGTAAAACCATGTATGATCGTGTGAGAAATGTGGAAATCCGCAAAGAATGCAAGCGTAATGAGTAAGATCAAGAAAGAAACGCTCCGACGGTTTGGGAATGTAGAGCGAATGAACGAGGAAAGGAGTGTAAGGAGAATATATGACATGAATGTGAATGGTAGAAGAAGTCGAGGACGCCCAAGAAAGACATGGCACGACCAAGTGAATCAGATACATGAGTCGGGCCATGTCAAGAGTCAGAATAATAGAAGAGAATGTATGAGACGTTGTATGAATGTAAACGAGGCAAGGAATGTGTGCCAAGACCGGGATGTTTGGCGGTCTGTCCTCTCTGCCTACCCCTGCGGGGAAACGGCGTGATGGTTAGTTAGTTAGTTAGTTTACTTATTTGTACAGGGTCCTTGAGGTGATTTTTCACAAAAACGGCGCTATATAAATAAGCCAAATATTATTATTATCCACTTACAAACCCCTTTCGGATATGGTTTTATTGCATAATGTGGCAAATTAAGTTCTTTAGATTATGTTCGGAAAACATTTTAATATGCCTAAATTCACAAACTACAACTAGGTACCTTTTTTGTGACGTTTTTCGCATAGATAGGCGATAAAACAGGCGGCCAGTGTTAAGCGGGAATTACAATCTTATCGCCATCTGCGTAATGCGTGATTTCAACTGATTAGAATATTAGGTATACGCGAAGGTGGGTCGCCTTAATATGGCCAATCATTTTCCTTATTGAATGGGTTCAACTCAGGTTATCTCAATTCTACGTCAGCAGCTTTGCCGACAATTTTTCCCGTAGACCAAGGAGCCGCGCCAAATTTTATTAAAAATAGTTAGAATAATTTCCTCTGAAATAAATTGTTTCAGTCTGTCAGAACATTTCGGTGGTCGAGAAAACTTTTAAGTAAAAAGTGTTTTACAAAAGTTTCGCGTAAAATCAAACAGTTTCGTTGGAAACTTTTGTTTCAGCAGAAGGGAGACTAACACTCATATTCTCGGCTCCTTTGAAGTAAAGGGAACTGACATTCATATTAAAATATGTACACATAATAGTGTATAACTACAAAATAACATAATTTTACTTAAATTACTGTAGATTGCAGTGCATAATAATTACAGATATTGCAACCGAGTTGATCGAACACAGTTACATAAGTACTCACACACAAACACATTTATTGCGCATCCAACGTGCTTCAAATTTGTTATTTGACCTAAAGTAAGAAAAGCGTGTGAAATTAAAAAAAAAATAAAACGTCATAAAATAATAAAAATAACAGACTTTTCGAATAACTGTAAAATCTTTTGGAATTTTCAAAGTTGTTTCAAAGTATTGTACAAAGATGTCCCTTTCTCGCGAATAACAATTAGTAGTAATTAGTGTGTTGGTCACCTCAACTCTAGTTGAATGATTTGTAATCACCTCAAGGGTGCTGCACAATTTATTATAAGTTCTTAGGTTATATCTTATTATTTACAAACGGATACAGAAATACCTGGAAGGTCACTTCTGGTAAACATACTTTTATTAGAAAGTTTATACTTGGCGAAGATACGATTTTTTACGCAGATGACACTATTTTTAAAACACTCGACATTGCATGATTTTACCTTTGCTACCCTCCATTACTTATCGAAAGACTGGAGAATTTAGAACTGGAGATTTTTTTAATTAAATGGCCGGCCAAGCTCTCATTTGCCAAATGCGTTTGAAGAAATTAAATAAAATGCACACATTTGTTGTTATTATTTTACGAGTCTCTTCTTTTGTCGTTAATTTTAAAGTAAAAAAGGATTCGAACCTCCGTCCGCCGGATTTCTCTGGCCGCTGAGATTTGCGACGCACTATACCGCTGCGCTATGGGACGCGCTCGGCGAAACGCGAATTTACGTGTTATATTCCGACGACCCATAAAAAAAACAAAGCGGCCAATGAGCGCAGACCTATCGTCGTTTCCGCTTTATATCTCAATCAATAGGAGCCTTGAGCGCAGTTTGATCTTCGCAGGTGCCGTAGTGCGTCATTTCCGTTTCATCCAAATTTTAAATCACTCTAACGGGGCTAAGGATGTTTCACTTCAAAAAACACATATTTAGACAATCTAGATAAATTTACAGAAAGATTTGCCAAAATAATAACAATAATAAGTTGTTGGGTTCGCCTGATTTTGTAAATACTTTCCCCAAAAGTCTCCATGGTCGCGTGCGTCAACCCCAAAAGGCGAAATATTAAATCTTCTGTCCAATCGTATTAATTATTCGTAAATATTGCAATATTGTGGCCGCGCATTATAAGCGACAACCAATCGATTCAGATTTCAATTAAAACTTTGCCCGGGACGCCACTGAGGGAGAGGGGGGGGGGGGGGGGGCTGACCACCCACCCCCGAATGTATAAACAGTAGCAGAGCGCCACTGGCACTGGTGGGATTATTCAATGATATATATAAAGTATAAACTCGCGACTCTAATATGAAGGTGGCAGATGACTATTGCGAGATGAATCTTTATTTTAATGAGGTTATTTTAAAGTTCGATAAGCTGTAAAAGTTCTGTAACTTTGATAAATTTATTCCAGAAAAAAAAACTTGTCACACAATCTCAATCTCAATTTCAATTTAAACAAAATCAGCATTATGATTAATTCATTTTAAGTCAAAAGGATTTGCAATGGTAGAGGGAAATATGAAGAAAAAAAATAATTATTCATAAGTTAGTTAAATTATTTTTTCCAACTTAGAAATGGAAAATGGCAATCCAAATTAAAGGATAACTTCCAGAGTGTTAAAAATACCAATATCTCTATAAATCTTCTCTATAAATAAAAATGAATCCCCGAAATGTATGTATGCGCATAACTTCCGAACGACTGCACCAAATTGGATAATTCTTTTATTGTTATGTTCTTTATTGTCAGGACAAGGTTTGTATAAAACTATTGGTGAGCTCTGACATTATGAAATGTGTATAAAAAAACTGCATTAGGTGGCAAGCGAGGTGTTTTAAAACTAAATGTATCGGGACTGAATGTATGGAATGTGGGAGCGGGGAGGGGGGAGGGGACATGGGGAACTCGGGAGGGGGGTTCGCGGGACGGGTGAAAGAGGGTGTGGATTTGGGAGAGGGAAGGTTGAGGAGGCGAAGTGGGAACGCGAGAGAGGAAGGGGACGCTGGAGAGGAACGGGACAAATGGGAAAGGACACGCAGGAGAAACAATTTCTTTATTAAATGGCATAGCAACGCATGCCGGGAACCAGCTAGTTTAGAATAAGAATCAAAACCAACTCCTTCCCACAACATACCTCAATTGTAGATGATTTAGTCCCACTGACTTCGGACTTCTTGTGCGGTATTGACATAAAATAAATTATCTTCCATTTATAACAACTAACCCTATCACAAATAAAACGAGTGTGCTTTAGAACACACGACTGAAGAAAAACTTCTTTAGCTCCATCTATATGATAGGAAGAAAGAAAATATGCGCGCGCACTGCTCTCTCTTGCTCCTACAGTGTGATACAGACAATAGGCCTGCACTGTGTCTTAGATATACGTAACTAGCTATGAGAGAAAGAGAGAGAAAATGTGTACTCGCACCTCTCTCTCTTGACCCTACAGTAATGTACGAAACGTAACTCTTTCTATCTTCACTAACTTATATCTCCTGACCTGCGGAATGGATTTTAATGAAACTTTACAATAATATAGCTCGTACATCAGAATAACATATAGGCCATAATTCATAAAGCTAGCTAGGAAGGGGACGCGGGACGGGGGACGGGGGACGGGGGACGCACGGGGAAGGTGATTCAGGGAGAAACAATGTATTTCTTTGAATATGGCATCGCAACGCATGCCGGGAACCAGTTAGTATATTGTACATATTATATTGTATGTGTGACATAAATCATCATTACATAGTATAAAATGAAGTCGCTCAAAATGTATGCGCGCATAGATCTTTTAAACTACGCAACGGATTTTCATGCGGTTTTCACCAATAGATAGAGTGATTCACGGGGAAGGTTTATATGTATAATACATAATAATAATAATAACGTAGTATTTATATAGCGCAGTTTTGTGATATTTCACTTCAAGTGCGCTTGATTATAATTAACTTAAAATTAACCTATAGTGTTCCTTACGAGTCCTTAAAAAATTAATTAAATAATGTGAAATAACGAATATACAAAATATACAAAGCAATTCCTAAAGAACAATATTAACAACAATAGTGAGTGCTGTTTGGCACAGAACAATATATAATGATAAACCATCACGGTGCCATTCAACAAGAATCATTTAAAATAAATTATATAGAATAGGAGGCAGTTAACATTTAGAAGTAATACAAAATCAGAGTGCACATAAAACTATAGTAAGGAGGTAATCGAAACCAAACAATTACCAGAAACTTGAGGAACATGACTTATTAGTGGATTGAAAAGGAGTTAAAATTCATGAAAGGTATGATTTTTTAAATAAGTTTGTTTTTAAAGCTCTTTTGAATTCAGCCAAGTTCTGGATATTAGTAAGAGCTGAGGGAAGTTTGTTCCAAGTGAGCGGGCTTAACATGCTTATTGCTTGTGAACATGCTTATTATAGTAGAGAAAAGCCGAGAAATTCAAATATTCAATTCAGGCAGCGGGCAGCTGGCAAACGGGTAGTGTGGATTTTATAAAGGTCGGGTAATGGCGTTGTGCTTCGTTAGCCACAGCAACGTGTGGCCGGGTCTGCTAATATATTTATAAGTGACATAAATATATTTAAAGAAACGTTAATTTAACGTCGTGAATTGTAGTGGTAAAAATAATAACGGACAAATAACTACTGTCAGTAAAATCATGCAAATAAATCTACGATAAAAAGTATAGAAATGAGGCATTGGGTATAAAATACCGACAGTGGCTGCTCTCGGTTTGTTTGGGGTGGAAGGGCGGTGGGGTGGCGGGGCGGAGGGGTGGTGGGGACAAACCACCTTACCATCACACCCCTTATGAAAAACTTTCCAAACTCGGCCCGGCGCAAAGTTTCTTTGGAAAGAGAGTTATTTCAAGTTTACGCCCGTCTAGAGATAAAACAAACTTTTAACAACAAACTTTTCGGTAACAAGAAAAACAAGAAATGACGCCGGAGGGGGGGGGGGGCGGGTGGAGGGGAGTAATGGTTTTAATTAAATAATTATCCACATTGAAAGTTCGATAACTTTTCATAACCTTAGTTAATTGCGGGGAGTTATACATTTAATATTAGCACAATACAAGCTTCGCGTTTTAAATATGTAATTAAATTATACATTTGAGATACCGGCTTTGATGGTTGTAATGGCATTATAAAACGCAATGAAGGCTTAGTCAAACAGAACATGGATTTACAATGTACAAGGTTGGCTTTGAAGCTAATTACATTACAACTTGGATACTCTCAGTCTCAGTGTCGACCTGATGAAGAACTCTGTTCAGATCGAAAAGTCGCTTGGAATAACAATAGCAGTGTTTGGTGTCCAATTTGAAGAGCCAGATACATCCTAATCATTATCTTGCCCCATTTGGCGATCTCATCGACTCTTGTGCGGTTTTCACATGAAAAAGGCCATACTTTGACATTCTTATTCAAATTACATTTGATAACCGCAGTATAGTCCCAAATTTAAGAGGCGGGTATGGGTACCGCCACCCCAGGGACCATTTATTGGATAACCAACACCTCTGCCGTAGGTCACCCTAAGTGGTTCGCTACGTTTGCTTACCTAGCAGGGGTGCCCGGATTCATGTTGTAATGATAAAAGATGACAAGTAGCTATCCTGTGGAAACTACATAGGATAGATACGATTTTTATAAACGTATAAAACATATTTTTCGGTAAAGCCTCGATGACACAGGGCGAGTTTACAAGCTACTATCTGGGAAAAGTTTAAAAGCGGATAAATCGGCGAGTGAGATTGTCATGATGACACACAAAACTGTCCACTCGCTCAGTAGCGTAGGAAACTGAGGTCACTGCTAGCGCCAGTAAGGGAACGTACCCATATGACGTGACCTCTTCGGGGAAGGGGGTGTCTTCAAAATGTCACGCTTGGTACAAATGAGCGGCAGTTTGCTTAGGATTTTGGTCACCTGGGGGGGGGGGGTTAAAAATTGCAAAAAATTGGTCACGTAGTATGGGTACGTTCCCTAACAAGAATAACGACGCCTGCGTGTACTAATTCTGTGATGTTTGACAGTCGAAATCAGCTGTTTTTATCGGAAGCCATGTTGGAAACATAAATAAAGAGCAAGCGTGTTGGCGAGTAAAGTTGACGACCTTTCAACTTTTTTTCGTAGATTGTCAACAATCTGCTAGTCGCTGCTAGTTAGTAAGTAACACGATGTCACTGGGCGAGTTTACTAACAGATAGTGAATTTCCCAGATAGTAGCTTGTAAACTCGCCCGGTGTCATCGACGCTTAAGACAGTACAATTTACAAGTAAATCATTTTGCAAAAAAACAAGTAAATTTGATGGCTCGTCTCGGGTATTCTATATCTATGGCTGATCTTCCTAGAACAGAAGGTGAAAGGCGAGGCCACCAATGTGGTTATTATTTAGACATTTTTAGCAGGAATTTAATATTTTACGAGCTACAATGCCGTGTTTATTAAAATGAAAACAAACGTTAGCATTATTTTATGTGAATAATATTACCACGCAAGTTCGTAGTATTTAAAGCTTGTACTCTAATATGAGAACAATGTTTTCAAGTTTTGTGTTGTTTGTATATTGGTTTCCAAGAAAAGTTTAATGGAAAATATAAATTTTGTAATACATTATTATCAAGTTACATACATGTAGGTTTTCTGATTTAGTAAGTAATTCAAGTAAAATGAACATAATAATATCATACTTTGTTAATACTTGCATGAACATTATTTATTTTTAACTTTGTGAGTAAAATCTTAAAATATAATTTTTAATTAAATGAAGACAATATTAGCGAAACTCAATCGAAAATCTGGAGAAAGAAAAATCGGAAAAAGATATTGGTTCCACTGGGACTCGAACCCAGGACCCTTTGCTGACAAGGCAAGTGCTCTACCAACTGAGCTACGGAACCTATATCCAATTTGGTCACTTTTAACTGTATCATACTTCAACTAAGAACTACCAACATTATCTTCATTTTTTAACGCACATATTATTGGCTGCTATCTTTATACATGATTGCAAAATTTAACTCGAACTAAATGCTATCTAGATAGTGTCTGGATAATTTTTTATCCATTTTATTTATTTATTTATTTACGCCCTAGCTTTTACAAGGATAGATAATAATAGTTAGGCAGGTGCGTAGTACACAATTATAATGATTAAAATAATAATAAAAATTAAAATTAATTAAAATCAAAATCATACATTTCATTAAAGTAATTGTAAAGACTTCTTTTTATAACTAATACAGAATCTGCAAAATGTCTACAATATTCCCAAATTTATTAACAAAATGATGTAATCTATTTATAGGTGTATGAGCCTCATAGTTTGTTTTAAAATTGTCACAGAAGAAGGTAGCACTTTGCCTCGTATTTCTGGTCGGTACGTAAAATTTTATTTTGGCGAGAATTTCAGGGTTGTCAATGCAATTATTAATGATTTTATTTAATAGTACAAGGTCAGAGATGATCCGCCTATCTGACAGCGTAATTAAGTTTAGTTGTTTCATCAAAAGGACATAGTTAATATTTTGAATTGGAATATTCAGCTTAAAGTTAACAAATCTTAAAAATTTGTGCTGTACCCTTTCTAAATTGTCGGAATGTATTTTATACAATGGGGACCAAATGGTCGAATTATACTCTACCTGGCTTATTTTATTCTTAATACGCGACATCTGTTGACTTTTCTGCAAGTCTAGGATGAATATTAATTTTTGATTTTTAACTTTGTGGGTATAATCTCAAATTATAAATATTTAAGTAAATGAAGACAATATTAGCGAAACTCAATCGAAAATCTGGAGATAGAAAAATCAGAAAAAGATTTTCGATTGAGTTTTGCTAATATTGTCTTCATTTAATTTAATATTATTTATTTTGTACACGAACCAACTTACGTGAACTTTTTCAGTTACATGGAATAAGGATATGGGAAAGAGAAAGGATGGGAAGTACATGACTATTCAGATCTGGTCAGCACGGCTAAAACTATTCCAATCAATCGATGCCGAATAGTGATATTTTGCCACGGCGACACTGAGAGTATTCAAGCCGTGATCGACCGTGAGTTGAGAAACTAAATATAAAAAAAAATCCGCCTACAGAGTCGAACGACAAAAGCTAATCCGCTGTAATAACTATTGATGATGTATTTCATAGTTCGGTAGGTCAAGGCTTGCAAGTCTACTTGCTTGTTGACAGGTTCGCAATTCGTAGCAAGTGGTTCAGAGAACAGCCGAGTGAGCCGCACGCCCTAGAACGTAATTATGCAAATAATACACGTATTGGTATTACGTGCGAGTAGATGGTAACTACTACACTGTTAAACTATTAGAACGGCCACTAGAGAGTTTGGGAGTGCTCGTAAATTCAACGCCATTTACTCGCAAATTCATGTGATTTGACGTGAAAACTTCCGATGACTGTTTCACAATATGGAATAACAAATGGTCATTTAATTAAATAATGTGAATTTTGCAGAATAACGTTGTGAAAGCAAAGTCAGCCTTACTTATAAAAAAGACTTCCCAACCGTTAAACGGTGTTGTAGTTAAAATTCAATAAATTCTGTCCATTTTCTATTTCGAATTATTACTAAGTAATAAAAAAAAGTCTTTAACTGTGCTGTGGAAGAACTGGGAACATTGCATTCTGAATTCCAAGCATGCGCAGTGGTGATCATTTTTTAGCGTGCGCCGTGTTTGGTGACAGATGTTTATATCTTCAATTTGGGAGGCGGGAATGGTTACCGCCGCCCCGGGAACCTTTATTGGATAACCAACACCTCTGCCATACGTCACCCCAAGTGGTTCGCTACGTTTGGTGATTTAGCAGGGGTGCCCGGGTTCATGGGGTGAGGTTTGTCTAGGTCTTGGAGGCGGATGACCAGGACACACTGAACCCCAGATTCCTATCCATCCCTTAAACCCTTTTCCTTCCCAGAACTCTCCACTCCTTCCTTTCCTTAAAAAAAAAACTCACCACACAGCATCCCTAAAGATGACATGGGCTCTGAGGGAAATTATTTTCCGGAGGGCCTCCAGTGTGGAACTAATTAAAAAAAATCTCTGCATAAATCGTGTTTTTGTTCATAAAATATAATTCAAAATTTTACATCTTATTTGTGTTATTTGTCGTCAGTTTTAGTCAGTTGGTCTGGAAAACTAAACGCCTATAACTCCTAAAACAGCATTAAACGCACTGTTTACAAGCGGCTTGTCACTAAAATTAAGTTACTTCTTTCCACTGTCCACTAAATAGTCTAAACACGTAAATAGTCTAAAACAAAATGTTAAATATTATGTATTGCTATTGATGGAAACGCGCTGACGAGCTAAAAACATTTGAGTTGACAAACATAGTCATTGCATAGACAGATAAATCTATCCAAATTTTATGATGTCCGCGCTCATCCGTCGAAAGTCTTTATTGCTTCTGCAAGAATGTTTCTGCTTTTTACAATCAGGGAACTTAAGGTCCAGTTGTTTCAGAGAATTAGAACAATTATTCATCAAATTTCAAAATTAAAATTCAAGTTTTATAAATGTTTTCACATAACTGCAATGATAACGAACTTTCACAGAGCTTGAATTTTAAGTTTGAAATTGATAAAATGTTTAAATCTGTAAAACAAGTCTTATTAAATTTTTTAATGGTACAAGGTTGTAATTAAAATAAGAATTAATGTTCTGGATAAAATCGCAATTAAATTTGATCCCAAATCGATCGTGAACAGCACTGCAGTAAAGCCGCCAAACAATGTTGGAAGTGTATTTTTTAGCATGGCATACCAATAATTGCAGGATAAACTTGACAAAACAGAATAGCGGAGAAGGGTTAGACGGAGGGTGAAAGCAAGTACTCGTAGATAGGAGGAGAAAAAGTGGTCGTCGCGGCAATCCGAGGAATCTCCGGCATTAACATTAGTGGCGATGGTTTCACAATTAAAAACTTAAGCTGCCGGCATTGGAAGCGCTCTGAAGAAAAAAACAACTCGGGGAAACTTCCCAATTGTGTTGGGGAAGAAGAAGTGTAGAAGAAGTAGAAGTAGTAGAAAGTTTCGCCATTCCGAATTCCGACCAAAGTTTTAGAATATTTCGAGAGCGAGGCCCCTCCTTGCAGTACCCAGTACCTACAGCTAACTTTCATACTTTTGCTTTTCCATATTTTATGGCGCTACCTCGGAATTAGTATCATTTTTTTATCGAATGCTTTGACGACATAGCGTAACTAAGATTAAAAATACCAAACTGTTTGTTCTGAAGTTGTTACGAAGGAAACACAAGAGGTTTTGGCGAAAAGGTGGAGAATTGGGCCCATTGGGCCGAGGCAACAAAGTAGAGAAAGATAGGAACTGTGAAATGTTTAGCCAAAAAAAAATTCAACCTACTTGGTGAAGGGGATAAAAAATTAGATAAATAAAAAATATTATTACAGCAACAAGTTCAACGAATAGAATAATTTTTTAGAGATTTTTGTAACCTAGTGTAATTTATAAGTAATTTGATGGCTTAGAAATATTTAAGATGCTTCAATTAGTTACTGCGAGTAGAACACCTTTGAAATAATTGACCTTTTTTCATAAATCTTTTACAAGCTCAGAAAAAATAAAGTATGTGGCCTAAAAAACTGCTTTATAGATCAAAATCTCCTGTTTACGAACCACTTTTCGGTTGTGGCTTTATTGAATAATGTGGCAAATTGGGTTTTTTTAGAAAATGATAGTAAAACATTTAATATTTGTGCCTGAGCTTCGCAAAATAAAATAAAACACAGCGATGTTTTTTTTTTGCGTACATCAAAACAGGCGGGCGGGAATTTAAACCTTATCGCCATCCACATAAGGACTCCTTATGTGGATGAGTAATACTAATAAAACTCCTTATTAAGGAGTGTTATTGTTAGCGGTCCGATTCCAAATGTTACACAACACGGTGCCTAGCCTTAAATGCCGATTCTACGCCAGTTTCAGCTTTTGAACCAATTGTGTTCGGCGGAAGAGGACAACCAAGATACAACAAGAGGACAACAATTGTTAAGATTTCCAGCTTACCATGCTTACGTTAACACCTAGAATCGGAGTTTAATGGGGACCTTCCAAATGTCATAAAAAAGAAATGGCGGTAAATGGCAATTCGATGACAATGTTACGATTGATTTTTTGCCAAACAACTGGGCCTTAGCGTTTCACATGCAAATTTTTCGGAACAATTTATCGATATGTTATCTAATCAACAATTCTCAAGTTCCCGTTAGTTTTAAAATTAATTAAAAATGATCTTCTATAATAATCAGTTTCGCTTGGTTATTTCTTGATCAAACATCCCAATACCAGACAGTCAAGACAGACAGACAAGTCAGAATTGAAAAATAACACAGTTAAGAATATAATGACCATAAATTAAAACGGTATAATTATAAATTAACAACAAAAAACAGATTAAAAGTCGTCGATAGGGATATAATTCGCAACATAAAAGCTAATACATACATTAGGCTCTTTGGAAGTTCCGAGTTTAAGGAGCTTTAAATTGGTCCTCCATTTCTCGGAGACTTCGGCTTTGGGATAATCATAATCTGGAATGATCTGGCAGTTGAGACAATGGGCGGGGAGGGGGAAGGAGGAAGAAGTGGGTGGGCGAGGTAGTCGAAGTTGCCCAAAGTAAGCGCGCACAACATTCATAAGTTTGTTTTAAGTTTTGGGTACAGCCATAGTATAGTAGTGGCAGGCGGGCACGCGAACAAGCCTCGTCAAAAATCATCGATAAATTATTTTGATTAATTTTACCGAACTTTTATTTAAAATTTCTTGGATAATATTTTTTATCTATTTATTTAAATTGTAGTATCTATTGTTACAATAATACATAATGCCATAATACGAAGGCGTAAAGATAGTGAATACATATTTCTGAGTATTTCTAGCAAGAACTTGCTCTTTAGTTTGGTGACATTAAAATGTGATTCGGGACATGGTATTGTCAATTCTGAACCTCAACTCGACGTGATCCAATATTCAAGAGTGAGGTAATCGACGAGTTCATCGAAAATCAATTCTTCGAAAGCAAATTCATCGTAAACCAATTCATCGAACGATCAATTCATCGATCCGCCAATTCACGAAAAAAAAGGTTAGGTTAGGTTAGTCTCCTTGTCCAAAGTTTTATTATCATTTTTTTTATAAATAAATTTATTGTCAACTTTTATATTGATCAATGCTTTTTTAACTTCCCGGTCCGCTCGGCATTTCTCTCAAATATCGACTAAATATTTTTTTCGATGAATTGGCGATTCGATAAATTGATCATTCTAGGAATTGGTTTTCGATGAACTCGTTTTCGATGAATTTGCTTTCGATGAATTGATTTTCGATGAACACGTCGTGAACCAAGAGTGAAATGAAAATTGAAGCAAGTCGGAAGAAGACCGATCTTATTTCATACAATACAGCTATAAAGTAGTTTTTTTACATTTGCTGAAAATTAATTAGAAAATATTATAGAGTCTTGAAATATGTACTTTTGAATATGTAATTTTGAATTCCCGATAGATTTATTTTTTCATGTGAGAGATCTTCAAACCTTTTCGTGGGGGAGGGTTACACCTACCCATGAATTTCACAATAAATTAAACTATCTTCAAAGTAAATTCTGATATTATTATATTATACTTATTTAAAACTTAATTCTTATTATACTAATATTAAATTTTATTTGTGTTTACTTCAACCGAGATATGGAGTAATACTTCGCAAGTACCGTAAATAAGCAATCTTTCTAAAGGGCTGAATCTAAATACAAATATGAGCCCGTTTCGGCGCAGAATTCACACACAGATTTGCTCGTCGGATCTGTCCGAACAAATCAGTGTCATGCTGGGCGGACAAATTCGCCAAGCATATCCATATGTGAATGTTGGGCTTTAGCTAATACTGAAATTGGAACAGTGGGATTCGACAATGTATATTAGTTGATAGTTTATTATTTATTATAGAAGCAGTTTCACATCCCTGCTCTAGAGAGAAGATAGTTTGAAGAAGTTTCCCAGGGCTGTGCCCCCCTCCCCCCTCCGTTTAACCGCCTTACAGACACACTAATACACTGAAAATTATGCAGACGGAATCATAGACACAATCAAAATCAAACGCAAGTACTGGTGGAAGGCAAGAAATGCTTTATGTTTTCAAAAAGATAGATTATTAAGGATGTTCAGATTAATGGTTGTTTTGAGAGCTTTTATTTATTAACTTCATAATATTTCCAAAATCACCAAACGGAAAGATAAGATATACGAATGCAGAATTTTTAATATCATTATCCGTAAAATCAAACAGAGTATAACAGCACCTACCCGGAGGATTTTAACCAGCTATTCCCGAGCATATTTGAAGGAAAAAAATATACATATCCTATACATATTTTTCCATCACTCATCGAAACTGAGAAGTTAGGTATAAGTGTTATCCAATAATAATAATAATAATAAATTTGGACAACTTATATAGCGCTGTTTTTGCGAAAAATCGCCTCAAGAGCGCTGTACAAATTAGCATGGATTTTACATTAGAATTTACTTAACTTAGGAGGCTAGATAACAACTCGTCTTGCAGCTATCAAGCGCATGGATTATTGAAATTCTAGCCCCCCGATAAATTAAATTAAATATCTTTTTATACGTACATATTCTGATTTGTAGGAGGCTATGTAACAACTCGTCTTGCAGCTATCAAGCGCATGGATTATTGGAATTCTTCCCCCCCAATAATACATTTACCTTATGTATTTAGTAATCTACTTAACATCCTTAGTCTAACTTAATTTAACTTACTCTACTAAATCTAACTTAACCTAACTTAATCTTACTCACACATACTCAAAACCTTAAAATTAAAATACACTGTAATAATTGTCACGAATCCAAGATCCGATTTAAGGCAAATACTGGTCGAAAACAGGAAATGCTTCATGTCTTCACAAGGATACGAGATACACGAGTGCAGAATTCTGTAATACGGCACGTACCCGAATTCCTGAGCATATTTGGACTAAAAATGTAGATGTCATTTTGCTGTCCCATGATTTTTTTAATTAAAAAACAAAAAAAATATATTTTTTAAAGTCGGGTATAAGTATAACGCCCTACTGAGGATCCGGTTTAAAGGACTGCATGTTGAGGCATTGGGCACAAAAACAACAGCCGTTCTAATGTCATTATTAAGTATTACATTATTAGGTCACCCACATCATTGAATTTAACTTTGAATCGTAAATTTACCGGCATAAATACCCATATCTTAATAAATCCACCTAAAAAACTCATTTTATGAATAAAGAAATAAAAAAATTGTAATGATTCAACGCGAATATTGATATCCCAGATATCAAACGTAAAACAACAGTATTAAAGCGAAAAGTTCAGCAGCTTTATCTCCCGGAGAGAGCATTCCTGGTATTGGTAAGTATTATAATCATTTCATTACACACAGTATACTGAGTATACCAGTCTGTAGTACGCCGGGAGTGTTGACCCTCTCAGTTTGTTCTCGGAGAGTTTCAGTTTAACTTTCGGTAATAACTTGTTGGGTTACGACTTTAGACATTCGTTACATATTATTATTATTATACTTTATTTGTTTGTTTTTATCTGTTTCCCTCTACTAACTTGTTATATATACGTACTTGCGCTGTTTGTGAGCCGGGGCTTATTAATATTGTATCGCGTTATTTAACTTTGTACAGTAAAACCGAGATACGCCAAACGGCGAAAGCCTCTTTGCCGATTGACGCGCTAAAGCTTTCTGGGGAGGAGGCATTACCATAAAACGTTTATGGACATACGCAACTTTTTATAATAAATTTATTTATTTTCGAAGAGGACAATGTTAGCTAAAAAAGAGAAAATTGTCAAACTGCGACAGTAATAAAAATTATGTAAAAATCTTTACGAAATCCCTGTAATAATATTAAGGATGAGCGCCCTTGAGGTGATTTTCCACGAAAACGGCGCTATATAAATTAGCCAATTATTATTATTATGACTGGTGATTAGGGATGTGAAAAAAATAATCGATTTTTCTTCAACCTAAATCGATTTTATTGTGATTTTAATTTTCTGAAAAAAACGATCAATTAGTAATCGATTTTTTCATTCGCAGCCCTGCTACGCTTAGTCATTATTCCGGAATACGGAGCGTGAACCTCTATCATGTTTATAAACAAGACATGAATTAACGCCATCTGTGGATCTACGGTGACAATTCTTTTGTGCTTTGAAAGCAGTTTAGTTGAAGTTACTAATCAAACTTGTTACTAGATGAAGTCAGAGTCAATGCACAATTTGTCATTTGTGTTGATTATTTAAAAAATACTTTTAAAATCGGTTGATTATATTAAAACTTATAATTTCTGTTGAATTTGTTTTAATTAATAAAACAGGGATTAATGATATTTTACGTGTTTATTTTAATTTCACAAATTTGGGGAAAAATCGATTATTATAACAAATTTTCAAGAAAAATCGATTATTTATAAATCGATTTTAAATGCTAAGAAAAAGAATCGATTATATTTATGTTAAAAGTCACATCCCTACTGATGACGAGAAACATTAAAATCTTATTAAATATGTAGGTACATAAGTAAAAAAAAAAGTTCATATTAGCGTAATACCAATTCTTAAATTATTGCAGCAATGGTAAAATGAGAAAAACATTAAATGGAGTCAGAGCAAGAAATAATTAACTCGCATCGCCATGGAAGATTCGATGTCATTGTTGGAGTGTTTAGAGTCTAAACTTAACAGTCTAAAGTTATTATTAGTACTTACGCCATTTGGAGGTATCTTTCTTATTAAATAATATGTTAGTATTATTTAAATAAATGCTTATTAATAGCTGTGTATACGCATTTGGAAACTCGTAGTACAGGCGGGAAACAGGTGAATCTACATCACATTTGGAGCTGATTTTGTGGTGTAACATTTTTTGGATTTTAACTTTCGTTTTCGAGTAAATTGAATCCAAAGTTTGAATTTATTAGGTCAAATTAGAAAAATCCTTTCGATAGGGGGTTAATTTCGGCTGTTTGATGTCTTTCAAAATGGGTAATTTTTTTTTAACCCATTGCCGAAGAAAAGGAAAAAAGTATTAAATAAATCAAAATGCTCAGATCGTAGCAATTTTTTGGGTTCTTTTTATGATTGCTTTACTAAGACTGTTTAAATTATTTGTTCGTTACTTCATTCAATATTTATATTCCAATCTAGTAGTTGGTACACTGTATAGAAAAACTAGTCTCTCAATGTTAGATACGAATATCTTAACGATTTTCATAAAACCAATTAGTAAAGAAATTGATTATACAGATCTCGTCGTAAATATAACCGATTAAGACCCACTTCATCAGTCATAAAACTTAATTGAATTAAATTAATTTAATATCTATACCATTTCCTCGGAACGCTGGAAATAGAGAACACCTGCAAAAGCCCGTAGATTCACAAAACAAGGCAGAACAAGTAATATTGCTTAATTCGCGGAACCAATTAAGCCCGGTCTCCTGCGACCGAAAATATGAACGTTTGCTTACACATAAACATTGCCAATGGGGGCGTGGCCTTGCACATTTTTTGTATGCGTCTGCAATAAGGCCGCGATATCATGGTATGTATGTTAAGTACTGCCAATGTTAATTACATTATAGTAATGTGTAAGCAAATGTTTACGGTTTCGGTCGAAGGAGACCCTGATTTATATGTGCGTCTCAAGGGAACATGGCCAGTTTGAAGAGATTTGAGATGTCCAGTTTCCATTGGCCCTGCACATTTTTGTACGCGTCTACAGCAAGGCCATGTTATAATGTTATATTACGTACTGCCAATGTTTATAGTAATGTGTATACAAATGTTTATGGTTTCAATCGAAGGAGACCCTGCTTTATATGAGCTTCTCAAGGGAACATGGCCAATTTGAAGAGATGTACAATTTCCATTGCCCTTGCACATTTTTGTACGCGTCTGCATTAAGGCCAGTGGCGGCTCGTGACTTTTTGTGTGCTAGGGTGCTAATATTTAAAAAATGGCATCATGGATGTTGTCGTATGCGAAAAATATATTTTTTTTTTTTTTTCAAAAATCGGTGTTTTGTATGAAGATTTTTCAGGAAATCGGTGCGACACACCGCCAAACTGAAACTTTCTGAATTTTTTCATACAAAAAACTGATTTTCAAAAAAAAAAAAAAAATTTTTTTCGGCTACAACAACTTCATAATGCCATTTGTTTTTAATTTCAGCACTCTAGCACACCCAAAAGTCACGAGCCGCCACTGATTAAGGCCATGTTATTATGTTATATTACGTACTGCCAACGTTTAGTAATGTGTAAGCAAATGTTTAATGTTTTCGGTCGGAGGAGGAGACCCTGCTTTATATGAGCTTCTCAAGGAAACACGGCCAGTTTGTAGAGATGTCCAGTTTCCATTGGGTATCTTATTGATCGCTTGACATTCCTATTAAGATTCGACGAGTTAACACCAGCCATCGATTGAATATCATATTATTCACCGTCATCAATCGAGACTGTAACTTTCTGACGTCTGATAGGGGCATTTATAATTTGAAAACGGTTATGGGCAAGACAGTTTACGGAATATATTATTTTGATTTTTATATCCTTTCAGATAAAAAAGATCTGGGAAGGCTATAACTTTTGATTTTATGACAAAGGGGATAACGAAAGGCAGTTTTGGCCCGTGTTTGTCACGTAGAAAAGTCACAGTGAAAGACGTTAAACCTAAAAAAATATGTTTATTCTAGTTCCTTGAGAGAGTGGTAAAATATTACCTATACGGTATTTTCGGTTGATTCTAGAAAGCAATGAAAGTATAAAAAAATCAAATTTGTGTCCGAAATAAATACACGGAGTCCAAGAAACGATCAAAATTTTTAGTCCCAAAAACTATAAATACCCACATAGTAAGGGAACGTACCCATACTACGTGACACGTTTAGGGGGGGGGGGGGGGTCTTCAAAATGTCACGCTCCATACAAATGAGCGGCGGGTTGCTTAGGATTTTGGTCACCGGGGGGGGGGGGGGTTAAAAATTGCAAAAAGTTGGTCACGTAGTATGGGTACGTTCCCTAAATATATTATGTAGATTTAAAAAAACCCTCACGTTTCCGGACTATTTTGTCGGCAGGTCAAAATAATTCCGTTTCACAATAAAGTCCAAATAAAAGGAGCATTTCTGAACTCACGTCTCGGACCTATCTTGTCAGAAGGTCAAAATATTTCCGTTTTGCAATAAAATTCAAATAAATGGTACATTTTGGAATGATTAAAACAAATATATTTTTTACTCCATAAAAGAAAAGTAGGAACATAAGTACCTACATGAACAAATTAAAACGATTTTCAAAAATATTTTCATGGTAAACGATTTTTTTGAGAATTTATTATATAAATCCTACTAATATTATAAAGGCGAAAGTTTGTATGGATGTATGAATGTGTGTTTGTTACTCTTTCATGCAAAAATTACTGAAAGGATTTTAATGAAACTTTACAATACTATAGCTCATACTTCAGAATAACATATAGGCATAGCTCAGAGCTCTGGCATTATGAAATTTGTATTAAAAAAATGCAATAGGTGACACGATTAGTAAGATATCTATAATTCTTTTTTCGATAAAAATTATTAGGGGAGTACTTCAAATAAATGCGGAAAGGTGGAGGGGGGGGTTAGAGGGGGATATAATACCATGCGAGCGAAGTCGCGGAAAAAATCGCGGAAAAAAGCTAGTAAATAAATCATTTTCTTCCAGGAAATAGCAATAATGTAGAGCAGTAATAGTGAACTTCATTAGATAAATCAAAGGAAAGTAACTTTGCAAAATTTACTTCCACATTATTTAGGTTTTAGCTGCCTTCATATTATTTTCAAAATGAATTCTGAACTCAGCTAACAAAAGTTTTCTCGCGATTTTTCACAAGTGTCAGCCGGTACACCATATTTACTTATTATGCAAATATTCATGGCCGAAAATATTCCGTTAACTTTGCAATGTTAACTATTATGCAAGTGCTTGGTTGCAGTTTTGTTTTTAATTTTTGTTTTTTTTTTAGTTGCAAACCTAAAATATTTTGTTTGCCTGTTATATCACCAGTGATGCACAACCTTTTTAGCCGAAGGGTCAATTTATCAATTTGTTTGCGGGCCGCAGGGGTTAGAGAACTTCAAAAGATTGACATGGTCAACTTTGAAATCGATGGCGTTGCCAGTGTAGATTTTTTGGTATCATTTCAAAAAAATAATAATTTGGTACGAAAGTCCCAAAGGTCCGAAGCCAGTAGGCAAAATTCTTAACATTCTTTGTTATTTTTTCAGCCAAAAGGGCAACATGAAAAGGCCCGCGGGCCACCAGTTACGCGACACTATTTTAAATTGTAACAGCTACAAGTAGTTACTGAGTGTTGATTGTGGGAAATAAATATTTATGTGAACGAAGCAAGCACGCCCGATGGTTGTTGGTGGCGATTTATCATTTTGTTTTGGACATGTATCTTGTTTACAGGTAACATGTTGTGTTACATGCCAAATCAGCTATCTCAGAATAGAAAAATAGATTTGGAATGAAAAAATTAACTTTAACGGTTTCGTAAATAACGAATGATTAAAATACGCAATTGTATTTATTTTTGAAACATGTTACATTATTTACAAAAATATCTATGAAACTGTGTATTTTAACAAGATCGTTGTATGACCGAGATATTCTAGATATAGGATTAAAATATCCAGTATTATTCGTAAAAATTTCAGTCCAAAATATGTTATGGGTTCTTGAATACAATAAAAACATGTAATATAAATGAATAAGGGCCGGTTTTATAAACGTCCGTTCGTTACGCTTGATACCATTTTTGGTTTACCGCCACAAATATTTTGTCTACCGCCGGATTTTGCCGTTTTATAAACGTTCGTTACGTTATTAGTCCAGTAAACGAATGGTCCAAAAGGAGGTGTAGAGTGCGTGAGCAGGAACCTAAGCGATTCTTTCAGGACTTGTTAAGCATGCTTAGGGTGTGAACATACTAAAAGTCCTGACGTCTAGGTGGTGAGCTAGGGGGGGGAGGGGGGGGGGGGGGAAGGTCCCGATTTTCGGGTTTCCGTTTATATCTCAAAAACGGTGCGTCGCAGAGGAAAACTTTTTTAGAATAAGTAAAAGCTCATAAAATTATCTAGAACTTTTATTATATACGTAATTTTGGAAATCCCAACCGTTTTTGAGTTATACGCTCCACAAATGTCAATATTTTCGAAAAAATCATTTTACCTCACATTTTTCATCAAACATTCCTTCATATCGTCTAAAATATTCATCCAAGAAAGAAATTCATTCGAAAGAAGTTGTAAATAATTTAATTACCTTTTAGAATATATATACATATGTAAATAAACCTCCAACCAGTAAATATTTACAGCAATTTTAAGTTTTTTCGTAAAATGTCATTTTCAGAAAAAGCTGGTTTTTTCTTACCAAAATATTAAGACGGGTTTTTTCTTCATGGGAAATTACTTATTAATTTTTGCACGCAAGGTAGCAGGTAAGTTGTTCTCGAACAGATGATTAGTGGAATTCATTTTATAATCATTATTATTGTGATGGGTGATTGATTAGGTTAGTCGTCGGAGATCCTACAATAACGTGCTACGATGCTGTTCGAGTTGATAAAAAAGGCAATGAATGCGATAGTGGGCTTGACATTCTCAGACATCAAGTTGTCGCGCAAACTTCGGGCATTTCCAATGTCTTCTGTCAGCTCGTCGATAAAAATTCACGATGAAAAGGTTGCAGTTGACCCAACATTGCTGTTTCAACGGATGTGTATAAGCAAACGATCAGATGAGGATTTGATGAAATTCTTTGAGTATGAGTTAGCCCCATTTCCCTTGGCACTGTTCTCAATAACATCATGTTACACTCTCAACTTTATATGGATTCACGTTGTCATATCCTCTTTGGACATGAGGGTCCTGGCAAGCGTTGTTCATCCATGGCATCGTCATTCTCAGTGGTGGATGCTTCTTGCTGAAAGGGCTCTACGTCGTTTTCATCGTCGTCCTCGGCAACAGGCACGCTATTAAAGCATCTTCCTTGGCAGTGAAGACACGCTGCAGAACAGGTCAGCATTGCTTTTCGGCATCCACATTTGCCAATTGCATAATCCTTGGTGCAGCGGCAAAATATCATTTTCAGAAGGACCTCCGGTGCTGGAAGATCTTCTGTTGTAATTGGCACCAGGGTGTCTCCTTCGTGTTTCCACCCCCATTCTTCAGGGGGCAGCTCAATTCCGAGCCACCGCTGAACTTGGTGGTATGTCCGCCGGGAATGCTGTTTAGCTGCACTCTCTGTTGGAGGGGAGTTGATATCAGGCTTCATATTTGCCACGGACCTTGTGAATGACTGGAAGCGGTACTGGTTAAGGGAGGTCTGTCTTTTTGGCGCCGCATACCATTTCAGGAAGCATTTATTTCCAGCCTCTTCAACCTCGTCGTGAGTGGAGGAGGGGTTGTAAAAGATCATTGCCGCTTCCTTGATCATTTTTGACTCCAGATACAATTTTGAAAGGCCCACCTTGCTTCTCCTGAATGTTGCAGACGTTGTATCGCATCCGGTAAATGAATGTAAAAATATAATGGGTTCAAATCCACGATGCTGCATCTCTTGGGTGGACAGTGCCATTGTTTTGGTTTTTCCTCGTCCGGGTTTCAGCAGCAGAATATCTTAGGTGGGAGGAGTGGAAGCAATCAAAAGGACAGTGAGGTCCACATTCTCACCAAAGACAGCCACAGAGTTGTGAAAGGATAATTCCACAGCAATCTTCACGATAAGGAAGTCAGCATCATCGGTGGCCTGAAGAGTCTATATCCCATTCTCCCGAAACTTTGTAGTAAGGAGATGAAGTTACTTTTGTTGGTAGGATTGGATAAAAAATCTTCCTGTTTAACGGGTATTGATTTGTTCCATGTCAAATTGATGTCGGCTGACCTTCTCAGTCTGTATCGTCGCATCTGTTCTTATGATTTCGTACTATTGGATGGGTTTGCGTACCCATCAAATACCACAGTGCGAGTCATTCCAGGATAGTGGTGATAGACATAGGTGATATAACGATCACAAATTGCGGCAACGGAGGCATCTTTTTGTCAAATTACTCTGTGTAGTAGGAATCCTCCGTCCACAACTATGTTCATCTGAGACAGTAGAACAGTTTTTTTGGTAAGCTCGAATAAGCTATACAGAACAGATTTAGTTGTCTTTCGCATCTTCACTTTTTCACCCACTTTCATTCAACTGCAACCTTTTCATCGTGAATTTTTATCGACGAGCTGACAGAAGACATTGGGAATGCCCGAAGTTTGCGGGACAACTTGATGTCTGAGAATGTCAAGCCCACTATCGCATTCATTGCCTTTTTTACCAACTCGAACAGCATCGTAGCACGTTATTGTAGCATCTCCGACGACTAACCTAATCACCCATCACAATAATAATGATTATAAAATGAATTCCATTAATCATCTGTTCGAGAACAACTTACGTGCTACCTTGCGTGCAAAAATTAATAAGTAATTTCCCATGAAGAAAAAACCCGTCTTAATAATTTGGTAAGAAAAAACAGCTTTTTCTGAAAATGACATTTTACGAAAAAACTTAAAATTGCTGTAAATATTTACTGGTTGAAGGTTTATTTACATATGTATATATATTCTAAAAGGTAATTAAATTATTTACAACTTCTTTCGAATGAATTTCTTTCTTGGATGAATATTTTAGACGATATGAAGGAATGTTTGATGAAAAATGTGAGGTAAAATGATTTTTTTCGAAAATATTGACATTTGTGGAGCGTATAACTCAAAAACGGTTGGGATTTCCAAAATTACGTATATAATAAAAGTTCTAGATAATTTTATGAGCTTTTACTTATTCTAAAAAAGTTTTCCTCTGCGACGCACCGTTTTTGAGATATAAACGGAAACCCGAAAATCGGGACCTTCCCCCCCCCCCTTCCCCCCCTAGCTCACCACCTAGACGTCAGGACTTTTAGTATGTTCATACCCTAAGCACCCTAAACAAGTCCTGAAAAAATCGCTTAGGTTCCTGCTCACGCACTCTACAACTCCTTCCTTTACTGGACTATATCGGTAGGTTAAGTTTCGGTTAATGCTTAACTGACTGATTTTGGCCAGTTAAACGGGTAACGATCCGTTTTGTTGCTTGTTGGCGCTCAAATGTTTTTTGACAGCTGTCAGTAGTAGTTGGTTGTTGCCTGACGATCCCTTATTTTAAAGGGACAGTTTTATACTATTTGAATTTGTGATATGGATTATTCATCGAGCAGTGAAAGTGAGGATGGGCGTTTGGCAATGCTTGAAGATGACACACCATCGTCGTCATCTAATGGCAGTAGCAGTGAAGACGACGCTGCGGGAGGACGGAGACGTCCACGTGTTTGTATGCATAGACCGGATTATTTTAATTATTATGCGGACATCGATTTTAAAATGAGATTTTGGTTGTCAAAGAGAACCGTGGCTCAAATTTTAAATATAATTGAAGCTCAATTAGTCCCGGCGACACATCGAAACCAGCCAGTTACACCCGCACAGCAGTTTTACTGACACTACGATTCTACGCTTTGGGATCAATGCTGCAAGCTGCTGGCGAACATAAACTTACATAGTTTTGAAGTATATTTTAGAATTGCGTTGATAATCGTGTTAATAATCGCGTCAGCAAACACTCCAAGCATTTAAAATAACAATCAACTTTGACAGCTAAAGTAATATAATAACCATAGATAAAAACAATATCAGAGACAATAATTTGCCAAAAACATTGCCAGTAAAAAAACTTTAGGAAACCTTCCTAGTTGGACAGTCAAAGCTTCCTTTTATATTGTTATATCTTGTATGTAATAAATGTAATAATAAATAAATAAATAAATAAATAAACGTAACCGATGACGGCTAGTAATGCAAGTTTGTTTATAGTACGTAAAATAAAATAACGAACAGATAGCGGTCCGTTAAAGAAAAACGGTTCTTTACGTAATAGAAATTTGATACTTCATTTATAAAACCGGCCCTAAATTAATAATTCCTAAAGTTCCGCAAAGATATATAATCAGGTATAAACGATTTGTTACTCGGGCGGTGTCCTATTAGGTATCTACTACAGAATGCCATATACAAGTATGATTTACATAAAATAAAAATAGTTGTGAAAAAGTTTCATATAATTCATTTTCGGAAATGTTAAAATCTTTAAAAGGCGCAAGAAGGCATTTAAAGAAAGTAGGGTCCAACTTTTGGCAGAAGGGAAAAGTTGTAAAGTTTTATGTGGAAATGGAGCCAACTTACCCAGCCCTACCCTAAAGTAAAGTTTGTTTGATAAGAAGTGTGTAGCGGGGGAAGGGATGAGGAGGTTATTCTTTCAGTTCCCAGTCCCCCCACTTCTCCCTGTTCCTCTACTTGTTCCAATACGAAACCCTTAACATGCCCTCTTCATTTCAAACTTTGTTGGATTAACTTATAATGCCAAAAGTATGCCCGAATTATTAACAATGATGTATTTTCAAATTTTGATCTTGATATTTCAAAGTTATTCGAAAGTTAATGTTGTATTAACTTTCGAAGAGATACAGAGAGAGGAGCCAAAAAAGTTGCTGGGCCACAAGGGCATGTCCTGAATCCGATATTAACTACGTACTTATTATGAAAAACAATTTGATGGAGGCAGTGCAAGAATACTGGCAAAGTCGATGGTCCCAAATAGTTTAAAAAATGTAAATAACTGTAAGTAACACCTACGTGCAGGATAAACGTAATCCATTTATTTGCTAGAAGTTTTCACCGAGTTTCGTGAAGTTCTCACGACTCTTTACCAAGATAAGAGCACTTTGTACAACTAACATTCGTCGCGACATCGTACGATCATTTTGAAATGCCTCGCAGTTTAGGAAAAGCTCTCCACAAACAATGGAAAAACTAACATTTTATTAGAAAGGTCCGTCAAATTTAACGACCCACGTCACAAAGCAAGTCAGATTTGACGGCGCCCATAAGATAAATAAATACATAAAATCATATTCAATTCAATTCAATTCAATTCAATTCAATTCAATTCAATTTATTTTATTCTTTCAAAAACATTACAAAATTTAAAATTTTAATGCGTTTTTAAAATACATTTGTAACAGTATTACATTAAACATAAATATAAATGGTAAGCAAAAAAAAAAACTATATGAGCATCAATTGAGCTTGCCTTTTAAAGGCGGCTTCACTGACGCTAAATATGTCGATATCCGAATTAATTCTGTTCAACAGCAAAATTGCTCTCCCGATCGGCATGACCATTGGCAAGTTAGTCCTGCAGGCCGGAAGATAGAACAGCCTATGCTGTCGATGGCGAAGATAACCATCGGGAATATAAAAATGAATATTCTCCAAGATAGCTGAGTTCTCAAGCCATCCACGAATCAATCTGAAGAAATGCGTAGCAATGTGTACATCCCTTCTGACACGTAGATGGTTCATTCCGAGCATACCCAAAAGAAAGTCGGTAGGATAAAGCCACGGGTAATAGCCGTACTCCCTCATGTACAGAAATCTCAGAAATTTTTTCTGAACTCTCTCCAACATGAGGGAATATTTTGCTTGGTGCGGACTCCAAATTATCGACCCACTTTCAAGTCTACTCCTTACTAAGGAATTGAATAGAATTATGAGAACCCGGGTGTCTTTAAAATTCCTTGCAGTACGCAGAACAAAGCCCAGCATTCTCAATGAAGTGCTACAAGCCATCTGAATGTGAGTATGAAATGTCAGCCTACTATCAAACATGATTCCAAGGTCCTTCATGGTGGAGACACGTTTTAGACTTCGGGCGTCCATCGTATACCGGTAAAACCAGGTATGACACGCCCTAGTGAATGACAAAATTAAACATTTAGATATATTGAACTCAATCCGATTTCTTTTACTCCAGTCAATAATTCTATCAATATCTGACTGGAGTCGATTGCAGTCCTCTAGGGTTAGTATTTCTAAGAATAGTTTCAGGTCATCAGCAAAAAGAAGAAACCTGGAGTGCAGAATTACTTCTGAAATATCATTAATAAATATGGAAAAAAGGAGTGGGCCTAAATTAGAACCTTGGGGTACTCCTGATCGTACAAAAAATAGAATAGACTGGAATAGTCCATGAGATACAAACTGTTTCCTGTCTGCAAGATAGCTAGCAAAAAAGGTGAGTAATCTCATTGAGAATCCTATTTCTGCCAGCTTATTGAGTAAGACGTCGTGATTAACAGTATCGAAGGCCTTTGAAAAGTCGTTATACGAACAATCTACCTGATGGCCTTTATCTAAAGATTTTGATACGTAATCAGTAAACACCAATAAGTTGGTTTCTGTAGATCGACCTTTTCTAAATCCGTGCTGTTCTGAAATTAAGTACGGCTCCACTTGTGGCAGTGTGTATTTATGAATAATCGATTCGAACAGTTTGGCCGGTGCAGATAGTATTGCTACTGGCCTAAAATTTTCTACAGAGGTCTTTGTACCGCTTTTATAAATCGGACAAATCTTCGAAATTTTCCAGGAATCAGGAAATACACCGGTTTCCAGGGAAAGATTAAATAAGAAACTAAGTGGCTTTTTTAAAAACTCGGCACAACCTTTAAGGAAGAATACTGGAAGAAAATCTGGACCAAGTGAATATGTATTTTTCATTTTTCTAATGGAAGTTTCTATATCTGATTCATCAATTTGATTAATATCGATATTCTGGGCTCCCTTTATATTCAACTTGGCAGCAATATTTGTATTTAGTAATGGAGACTCATTACTATACACGGATTGGAAGTGTGTTGCAAAAGCGTTAGCTACGTCTACTCCACGAACTTCCCGATCACAATGCGTCATGGTGTCTTGAATACCACCATCTTTTCTCAGTGATTTGACGTAGTCCCAAAACATGTTTGGATCATGCTTGATTTCGTGTTCAATAGAATTTACATATAATTGGAAAGCAGTGCGTATATTGCGCTTAACCACGGCTCTATGCACACTGAACAAATCATAGTCACCTCGACAGCCGGTAGCCTTCCATTTTTTATGGAGAGCATGTTTCTTCCTAATGCTCGCGATGGTATCTTGACAGAACCACTTCGGATATCGACGACCACCTCTACTGGGAGGTTTCCTAGAGAAACAGGCATCAAAAATATTGTAAATACAAGCATAAAAATGATGTACCGCCTCATTTATAGTGCTAAAATTGTACAGTTCTTGCCAATCTAGTTGGCTCATCAAATTGTACAGTTCATAAACATCGCCCTGCCCAAAATTCCATCCACGCAAAGCATTCTTGTCATTTTTTGGTATGTTTGTAGTTTTAATGTTTTTTTTGCATGAAAAAATAAATTCTAGCGCAGGGTGATGTTTATCTTCGATAACAAGGGGAGAATCGGAATGAATAACATTTATGGATATGTTGCATAAAATTAAATCTAAAACTCTTAAATTTATGTTTTGAACGTTATTATATTGGGAGAGACCAAAAACGGCGCATAGAAAATTAAGGTCGTTTTCCGTTTCTACGGAACCGCTTGCGGAGTGCATATTGAAATCTCCGAGAACAATTACATTCTTTCCACCAATAACATCTACATTACGTTGTATATACAATATTATAATTATACACGATGCCCAGATACTTATATTACATACGGAAACTGGTTAATCTACATCCCTTTTATTGGCCGGAGACGCGAATCAACGCGCCGTTTGCGCGTGGAAAAAATTTCGAAAAAAATGTGTTTGTCTGCGATTTTGACCCTTCTATGTACAGAATTTGTATGAAGGACGAGGTCAGAATTGCTTGCGTCAACATTTGCCCAGGATATAGGCAAAAATTTCATTCCCCTGGCAACCCCAGAATATTTTAAAATGATTTTATCTGCGGCATCGAAATGTCAAATTTGCCGCAAATCTTTCGATCAAAGTCCGATGCATATTATTTGACAAAAACATCGTAATGTTGTTTTGGTACATAGTTTATTGTTCTAAGAATGTGTTTCGGGATGGTCCGATGCTCTGTGGGGAACCCGCTTGCACAGCGCGGGTATAAACTGTGCGACCTAAAGTTTAAGTTTAGACTTACGGATTTCAATACTTCGTTTGTGTGAAAGCACTATGAAACCAATAAAATATACGATAGCTCAAAATTATCCACAAAACATTCAATTCAAAATTCAAAGTGGTGCTTTGTTAGGGAATTTTCGTGAAAGGGCCTGGCCTTTGACAGGTTTATGGGAGAGAATGCTAATGTTGTTTTGGTACATAGTTTATCGTTCTAGGAATGTGTTTCGGTCAATAAAATATACGATAGCTCAAAATTATCCACAAAACATTCAATTCAAAATTCAAAGTGTTGCTTTGTTAGGGAATTTTCGTGAAAGGGCCTGGCCTTTGACAGGTTTATGGGAGAGAATGCGAATTTGACGGGTCGACGCTTCTACGCATTTTAAAAGACGGTAAACATTTAATAGTAACCACTTTTTATCAAATTTGACCAAAAATATTTGAACTTCGAACTCGACTTACTCGAACACGAAAACTTTGATAAAATAAAATAAAAATCCACCAAATGGACTTTTTTTCTCGATTTTATTCCGCTTTTGATAATGGTTTCCAGACAATATGAGTATGTTACGCCACAGATGACAACACAAGTCGATTGTTCACATAACCGATAATATTTAACATCATTAACCTGACGATATTTTGTCAGAGTATCAAAATATTTCCGCTTTACAATAAAATCCATATAAATGTAATATTTCTGAATGTATCCGAAAACTAAAAACTTTTTTTGAAAGCTGATAAAATACGCTTTAAAATTTTATAAATCGAAATAAACATAATATCACACACTCGTTTTGCTAGACAAATGTATCATAAACGTTATTATCACCTCACTTTTTGGTCGTTCCTTATTTATTTATTGTAAGAAACAAACAGCAATTTATATACAGGATGAGTTATACAAGAGGTTAAACATGAGGTAAGCCAAAAGAGTTTCTTATGCTTATGTTGGTTATTATGATATAATATACAATTGTAATTGGTAATAACCGTTAAATGAAAATGAAAATAACAACAACAAAAAATATATATATAAGTATATTAGAAGGAAGAAGGAAGAGGAAAGGGCAAGAGGCAGAGGAAGGTGGGATGGGGACAGGAGATGCTCATGCTGTACCTTTTCTATAGTTGTGCATTAAGATGAATATATACGTGAAATCCTATTTAGATGCTATTTTGATTAATCTTTACGACGAATCGGCTTACAGTATGAACATCAAAAAATATGCTACGGATAGCAGCTTCGAGGACTGTCAGAAGCTGCAAGATGATTTGCTACGCTTGAGCACGTATTGTAATGCCCATTGCCTGGAAATAAATATTTCTAAGTGCTTCATCGTGCGCTTTACTAGAAATAAAAACGTATTAATCCATGAATACTCAATTAATCATGTACCGTTGTCTATCAAATTCGAAAGTAAGGACCTTGGGGTTATACTTGATAGTAAACTGAATTTCAACAAACATATCGACCATATAGTCACTAATGCATCTTCTATGCTTGGTTTCATAATCCGCTCCTGTAAACAATTTAAAGACCTTAATACTTTCAAAACACTGTATTTCTCATATGTTCGTAGTATCCTTGAATACGCATCTCAGGTGTGGAACCCAGGCTATGCAGTGCACAAAAATAGAATTGAAAGCGTTCAAAATAGATTTTTAAGATACCTCAATTTCCGCTCTTTTCGATCTCATGTTAGTAATGAAGACTCTGCAAAGTTCTTCAAAATACAAACGCTAACTTGTCGAAGAAACATAGCAGATTCGGTAATGTTATTTAAAATTACACATAACTTAATCGATTGTCCTGATCTTCTTCAACGCCTATCATTCCATGTTCCAAATCGCAACAGCAGGCAGTCACTTACCTTTAATCTCCCTATTTGCAAGACCAATTCCAAACAGAACTCATTTATCTACAGATCCACACACTCATTTAACTCAAATTATTACCACATTGACATTTTTAACTCAACTTTACGTGACATAAAACGAAAACTCAGCAAGCACCATGACTCAAACTAGAAAGTTCAATCCCTATATATATTCCCGTCCTTTGCCTCTTAATCCTATTCCTATGTTCCTCCTCCCTCCCCCCCCCTTTTTATATTTTGTAACTAAAAAATAAAACTTACATATCACACTTTATTATTATAACTATCATCAGTGGAAAGTTCATAATTGGCATAAATAACATCCTATTATTTTATTATATTATAATTTCTGATTTCCTGTCAACTTTCTCCAAAATAAATAAAATAAAATAAAATAAAAATAAAATAAAATGAAGCTTTAACTACTTTATTGGATTGGAATTACAATAAAATTATTATTTACGTAACAAAAAATATAAGCGTAAACCACTAAAAAAAATGTTTTCTCATGACTTAACTATGAAGTAATGTAAGTAACAATTTAAAAAAAATACCCCTTTACGGCTAAGACTATTTTTGACTTTATCTATGTTCTAACTTTTTTTCGTTCTTATAAAATTATGCACAAAATAAATAAAAACCACTTTTTCGCTTACTAGCCTCGTGCAAAAAGACGCTCGATTTTAAAATTTTGCAGGCATGAGATTCGAAATATTTCTAGCGTTTATATTCCTCTTAATTTAATTAACATTTGTGGTCGTACTTTTGACTTCGTTTCGGTATTTCACAAGAGTGTTATTAAGAATATCGATATTGTTAAATTGCGTGTTATATTGCGCGCATATACGGGGGATTGGATAATTTTTTCTAAGGTTGGTTCTGCACGCTGGCAAATGAAAAAAATGGTTTAGTCTGTTTGGCCTTGTAGGTATGTGAATTAATCTTATAAAAATAATTAGTAAAAAATATCCAAACTTTCATAAATTTATTTCAAATGGCGATTCGAAACTTTGGTTTCATAAAGGTCTACATTTTATTTCTTTTTGGTTAATTTTTATACTTGAATATATAGAATGGTGTTTTCTCTTTCCAATGCAGTTTAGACCATATTTCTCACTATCAGGGAGACACAACAATTTCTATGAGACGAGTGAGTTGTTCCTAAGAGCGAACAAATAGACTGGGTTAAGCTAATATAAAAGCGGGAGAGGGTTAGATTGATATTCATTGTAATTTTTTCAACGAGGATGAGTGGCAAATATATCCTCCATAGTTTGTTTGTTCCGGCGCCTGTGTGTGTACGTGGGAACAAATGTATGGCTTATGATAACACGTCTCCAAAGAGCTTAATAATTACTAACTGCAAACTTGTGCCTGAACATTGTGCGCAGCAAATGAACTTCCGAACAAACTTCAATAAGTAGTTTGTGATATCAAAAACCACCTAGCATTAAATTCAACGCAAGCTCAAACTTAATCATACACAAAACTACCAAATATCAAAGTAGCTACAAAATAATTAGATACTGAACGTAGGTGGTATGCACTAAATATAGCAGGTAAATGAAAACTCGAGTAAATTAATAGAAATAGAAGTTGGTTAACGCGCACGTCCCGGTTAGACGAGAGGTCTGGGTTCGAGTCCGAGTTGCGACCATTGTCTTTTTCCGTTTTCTGTGTCTTGTTCTCTTTCATATTTTCGTTTAGATTATGATTGTTATCTTCTTCTTCAATGATAAAAATAGAAGTTGCTAAATATTAAACGGATCATTGAGCAAGCGATACGTTAAACAAAATGAGTAATGTAACGGTCGTTGTTCCCAACGCAACTATCCGACCAACAGGCGAATTGAGCCACTTTGCTGATCGGAGACTCAGATTAATCGATCAATAAGTTGAGAACAACAGCCGTAAGAATTGAACAAGAATCAAAAGGTTGCGGTTTCAATAGTTCTAAGCTTTTAATTTTTTTTTTTTACATTAACTCCACACAGGAGGCCTTGAGGAAAATAATTTCCCTCAGGGCCTATGTCATCTGGGATGCTGTGTGGAGGGTCTTTTTGAGGAGAGGATGGAATGAACATTGGTCTTGAAGAGACCTATGTTGTAGGAAGGAGGAAACACAGAGGCCGGCAAATCATTCCACAGCCGAGCTGTTGAACATAAGAATGAGTCGAAGAAACGACCTGTTCTCATGTGACAAATGTCAACCGTGTACAAATGTTGGGCACGCGTTTGGCGTGTTTCCCGACTATGCACCGGTGCCGAAGGGATCAATGATGCTAGTTCCTCGCAGCATCTTCCACTGTAATACCGGTAGAACAAGGATAGCATTTCCACCCGACGCCTGTGCTCTAAAGATTGCAATCCGTCTGTTAAGATGGGAGAATCTATCAAACGGACCGCACGTTTCTGCACAGAATCGAGGGTATTTTTCAGGTATTTTGGAGCTCCAGACCAGAGGTGGCTGCCAAATTCAACCGTGGGGCGCACTTGCGATTTGTACAGGGTTAGCAGTTGTGCACTAATAATTCTTGGTATTCGTACTTTACGGCTAAACCAAAATTAACCGCCAAAAATCATTTAAAATTAAGTTGCAGTTTCAAGCTTACCTCGCTACCCTTTACGCTGTCATCACAGACTTTTTTATAAATAAAAAATATAAAAAAAATCTGAGATAACAGCGTAATTATACTAATATGCCAGCCCTTTGATGGATGTAGACACGGCATCGAACCTAAAGGAATAAAAACAGACTTCTCCACAATCTTCAATTAAACATCTGCCCTGATGATGGACACTGTAACGCTGTCCGAAACGTTAGCTAAAGGAGGCAGCGCAACATGGCACAATACACAATAAAATAAGTAAAGGTTCCCTTTAAACAATAACAATAAATAAATTCAACTGATTTAGAGTTCAAAGTTCGGCCTTCAAGTAGCTGGGAAGAAAGTCCCCTCACAGTCTAACAATGGAGAAGTGAGTGAGCGAAGAGAAGAAGTAACGAAGTTCGATTCTGCACACATAAGAAAGTTTACAATACGACATACCTACAACGGCGGATGAGAATGCCGCGGGGGTACAAATTATACAACTTGTGTAGAGTTGTATGGGGATACAGGGCGACCTAGCTAAGAATGGATACCGATATCGCCGAAAGTAGTAGAGTTTTAGACAACTTTTATAATGTTACCAAAACTTTATTTGAGGGTCAGATTCCCCCAAAGATATTGAAATATAAGTAGATGTGCTATCTGCTGTTTTTACTATGTGGGTCTGCGCTTCCGGGTGTCGCCGATATTGTTTACCAATTAACAAATAAACTAAAAGAAAAAATAATTAACGAATAAACCAAACGAACGTTAAACTAAATGAACGAATTATTTCCTTATTCAAAATATATTGTTAACCAATATTAATGCACATTTTCAAAAAATTAACGAAATGATCAAATTCTTTTTGTACGAAAACTACGCTAATTAGCGCGTAGTCCGGCGACAGTTGCGCGGACACCATAGCATATCTATTCTGTATTTGAATATCTTTGGATTCCCCTAACCCACTCCGCAGCACAATGGTAACATTCTAAATTCTAATCTAAGGTGGGTCTACGGTTCTAAGTTCAAATCCCATTCGGGCGTCGTTGGTTTTCATCTAAAAACAAACAATTTACGAGAAAATTTGTTTTCGCAAGAATTTTAAAGACATTTTTTTTCATGACAAAATACGAAATGAAAATAGTGTACAGACCATTAAAATTACCATATTTACTTTCGTTTTCTGTCCCCCTAGAATGAAAACATCATTATAAAGATTTGATCAATTATATCGGTCACGCACAAACAGTCCATGTCAAATTAAGCATATTTAGCGTTGGCAATCTGCAGTCGTGCCTAGAAACGAAAACAAATCGGTAAAAATATGTTAGGGGGGCTGGAACGGGTTACAATGCATTTCGAATTATTTTTTCCGAACATTTCGGGTGCAAACTAATCGGATTCCGGCAAAGTCGAACGAAAATGTGGGGAGGCGGCTACCGCACAAAGACGAGACCGATTTTACTATTGCATTCTCTCACAGGATCCTATAGATGTACATGTGTATGTCTCTTTTTAGTGTCGCTATTTTTCGTTTCATCGAGTTTCAAATCATAACGGTGCTAAAGAAGTTTTTACTTCAATAAATGAAACCATAATTACACTAGCTGACCCGGCCACGCGTTGCTGTGGCTAATAAAACACAACGTCATCTACTGGATGGATATCCAACCTTTATAACCACCGCCGTCTTTGAGTTTATCGCAAAGAGACAGACAGATGCCGCGGAGGACTTTTATTTATAATACGTAGAGATGATGTGAAAGATTATAATAATGTGCATGAAATGCTTGAGGTAACTAACGTATTTAAATTAATAAGGATTAATACTGCATCCGTCTAAATAACTTATCAATTACCGCAATGTACGTGACCATTTTTTTAGAAGATAGAATGGGTATAGTAAGCTATCCGTAAAAGATAGATATATGCCTTCACAGACTTTTTTGTAGATCTATAAAAGAGGAATATCCTACCATGCATTGTTTTGTTATATCTTATATCCCAAATGGATTAGGCAGCGTTTTCGATGAAAGGTAGCAGGCGGCTCGATTTTTTTGACACTTCTAACAATTATCGTGATGTTTCAACCGATTTACAAAAATCCTTGACAAATTACATACCTAAACCTTCCTCACGAAACACTTCATCTATTGGTGAAAACCGCATGAAAATCCGTTCAGTAGTTTTCGAGTTTATCGCGAACAGACAGACAGACGACGCGGGGGACCTTAATTTATAATATGTAGAGATGAGTATGGGTACGGATCGAACCCTATTGTTCCACCCTGTATAAGACCAACTCATACAGGCAAATAACACTTTCGACGCGGGCGTACATAGGTAAGTCATTTGTTAGAAAAGCTATTAAATACTTTTGAACTCTGTGCGAGGTGGTGAGAGTAGGTATATCATATTTATGTAAAATATGCAAATTATTTTCATATTTCAATGTATGGTGCGGCGGTATCCCTTCTGCCTATAATAAACTAAGAGAGTTGCACCGGGGCGGATAGCGAAGTTGAAGTTAATGATGCGTAGTTTGTTATTTTGCGAGAATGATGAATGAAAAAGAGGAATGATAACGCGAAACTGAATAGCAGAAGGTGAATCAAATATTTGCATATCAAGACTCATAATAACAGAAACGACGTGATGATTATGATAAGGACGTCGGTAATTGCAGGTAATAACTTGCGGAGAATTTGGGTTACTAGCTTTTACCCAAGGCTTCACTCGCGTGGTATTAGGCTGGGGTTAGGACTCGTAATTAAAATTTACGGATTACATAAGATTTTGACAGGTCACTCACAGGGGCGTTTACATATGCATCCGACTTGTGATAATTAATGATCACGAAGTTGTTCGGAAGTTCGTGTAAATGCTCATGCGACCGTTTACATCTGTAAATTTATTTTCGGTAAGATGGCTTCCTGTCAACAACGACCTGCTCTGCTACTGTCAAATTTACGCGATTTTGTCAATAAAGACGAAAAGGTCCCAATACAGTGTTGAAATAGATTTTGGCTTTAATTAAAAATTCTCCACGCGCTTTCATGCCCTCAAAGGTGGTCAAAGGCGGCAATTAATTTCGTTTTATCCGAATAACAGCTACCTGACATCTGCTGACAGCAACCGACTTCGAATTCAAAATTTCAAATTCGTAAATGCTAAAAACAAAAACATTAAGATTGGAAAGGATTGGACCGATAATTGAATAGAAGGATGCTCATTTTCCAGAAAACTTAAATATGTGGAAATAAATACTAGTTTCGTAGGAAAAAAATCCTATGAAAACAATTGTCTTTTAATTTTTGACATTTCGCAACGGTGCGCGGCGCATTTCAGAACTATTTCTTGCGGTAAGTCTCTTAGCTTATCAAACTGATTTTATAAGTTGTAAGAAGGCTGGAAATTAGCGCGGGCGCGATTAGACCTGTTAAAAAACTTCCGAAAGAATAAGTTCTGTAACTTGCTATAAATTACGTTAAGTGACTTTTGGTGTCGTTTACATTGGTAATTTGGCCATGAATCGCTTACAAGAGCGATTTACAGGAAAAAACTTACGAGTCTAAACCCAGCCTTAGGGAGAAATTCCTACACAAAGAATTTTTCCACGGGAATGAAAAGTAGCCTATGTCTCTTCCCAGTACTACAACTATTCATAATATGTCCACGTCGATCGGTCGCTCCGATGCGACTTGAAATGAGGACAAACACATTCGCATTTATAATATTAGTTGGGTTGAGGAACAACTATTACAAAAACCTCTTTAAAATGAATTTAGCTATTATGTTAGTGACTTTTTCCCTCCTCCCCACCTTCTTGAAGCTAACAATGTTTGCCATGTTTTCACCGGCTCCAAACAATAAATTGCAACTGATGATATTAAGTTACGATAAATCAAATACTTCAGTTATGTTGGGATTCAAAATAATAATCTCCTCCCCCCATCCTCACTTCAGTCTCACAACTGAGGATGCCATAGTTCTACTGGCTCCGGACAGCGGGGAGCACTTGTGACTATTTTGCGGTATTCACATAAAAAGGTCTGAATGTAGATATAGAAAAAATACACGCAAATATAATACAACCAGGCGCTGCGTACAGCAACCAAATATTTAATTAAAATTATGTAAACGTCGCAAACCATCGGAATTTCATAAAAAACCTGTTTTATAAATAGACACTTGAATGTAAACAAGAATTTTCCGCCGTGGAATTTGATCAATACGAAGTTCTATACGATAATTTTCTGGTATTGATTAATTATTGAAAGTTTATTTATTACTGTTGAAATTTTGTGGCCTAAAGATATCGCAGGGCTTAAGGATCCGTAGTAAGCGTTCAAAATGAAGAAGATATGGTTGAAAGGGAGATTTGTAAATACTAATGTTAGAGAGAGCGCGCTAATATTTAAAAAAAAAAACGAATAAAATTAATCGAAAATTACAGTTTCGGCTCAGCAAATGTATATAGACATTAAAATAACACATATTTTTTAAGAACTAAAAAACTTACAGTGTTCTAAGAAAATATGTCATAAATCGGAAGAAATTCGGAATGCCAGGTTTGTCACTTTGTGATTCTATGAACAATTCTAAATTTAAAATATAATTAAACTCTCACTGAAGTTTGATTTGAAGTCAATTAAAGATTGTAATTATATTGTATTAATTATATTAGAACAATAATAAACTGTATTAAATCAAATTACATATGTTTAATTTAACATACCCATTAATAGCTGCGTGTTATAAAAATGTAGAAGACTGGAAGGAAATCACTTACCTGAAACAAGGATAAAAACACAATTAGAAAATACATGTAGTGGAAAAGCATGCAAAACATTTTTTTGGTTTCGAATTATGACAAAAAATAACGTTGGTAAATTAATACCATTGACGCTAACTGAAAAGTATCCGCATCGTGTTTATTTTATACACAACGCCTCAAATCGAAATACGCAAAAAACTCTTTGTTTGGACGTATCTGCTAATCTTACAATGCCTTAACCCTAAGAGATTTTATAATTTTCAATTAACCCTAGAAATTAAAATTAACCTTACAATGTATTTAAATAAAAACAATTATTTGTTTATTGTATATTTATTTTATTTTTACTTATACTATCTAACAACATTACAACTTTTAATATCTCCTTGCTTTCTAATTTATAACCATACAAAAATATTATAAAAGGAAAACTTGATGAACTTCATTAGTTTATATTATATATTCACTATTAAATGCAAAATGAATTTACGTACATTCCTACATAAACTTAAATAAAAACTTAAAAAAAACAGTTACGAGAATTAAAGTCAAATTAATTTGGTAAACCATCAGTTATTTAAATTTTCATAACGCCATAACTCACCTTTCGTGAATATTGAGAGTAGTGATACACTTCGTATCGCCATGGTGAAAGACCAACACTCAGAATAGAATCGCTGCTTCAAATGGCTTTAGCATTGTTTGGTTAACAGATCTTATTAGTCGGATTTGAGTAGTTCGGATAATCGACGTCACAACTTTCATTTTCCCCAACTCCTTCGCTTTCCCACTACATTAGTCCGTTCAGCTTTACAACATAATCCAATGAAGGATGCCATAGTCTCATTAGTTTCGGACAGGTGGGACTACTCCGGCATTCACATAAAAAAAAACGATATTCTGCTTAGGTATGATAAATCGAGTGTTATATTAGAACACTACTAAAAAAATTGTTTATAATAATACCCTTTTCGTTATTCATTTTTTAACCAAAAAATATCGTTAATACCGGGTACTTACTGGGGTATCCATAGACTCCCAATATCGACACTCTTGTTATAATGTTATAAACCCTTGCAACAGACCGGTAAAACTGATACGATGGGGTTTGGCAACAACCCCTTCTGCCGGCGCGCGATGGGGGAGTTGGGCGAGCGATATCGCATCCCCTTAAAAGTTTCCCCGAAGTTTGTTTTGCTCCACGGTGGGGCGGGGAGGGGAGGGGAGGGAGCAGAACTTAACTTGTAACAATCCTGAACTTGAAAGACCTTATAACATAAACCTTGCAAGAAATACGTACATATTCAAAGTTTGGCTTGTACAACTGAAAAGGATGCAGTTGATCTTTATTTACCACACCATTTACATTCATACTGGACTCTCTTTTTACGTGGTTTACATTCCCTTTTTTTTAAATTAGCTCCATAACAGGAGGCCCTGAGGAAAACAATTCCCCTCAGGGCCTACGTTATCTTTGGGGATGCTGTGTGGAGGTCTTTTTAGCAAAGGAAGGAAAGGAAGTTCTGGCAAGGAAAAGGGGTGTATTAGGGGCGAGTGGGAAGCTTCGGTCAGAGTGTTCAGGAGTGACGGAAGTATGAAACCATCCCTCCCACTGCGGTGCAAGGCGATGCGAGAGAGTGCGGCTGGAGCAGTCAGAGGGACTCCCTCAAATATTTCCTGTCGATCCGGCCTACCAGGCAGCTTGTGGGCAGACGCATCCGCCGCCAAGACCTCGACAAACCTCACCTCATGAAACCGGGCACCCCTGCTAAGTCATCAAAAATGCCATCTATTGCAATAGGTGACAAGCGAGCTGTTTGAAAACTGAATGTATCGGAGGAAGAGAAAGCGGGAGGGGAGGGAAACGCGGGAGGGGAGGGAAACGCGGAAGGGAAGGTTCGCGGGACCGGGAAGCGGGAGAGGGGAGTGAGGAGAGAGAAGCCGGAATGGGATAAATCACGTTAACTGTTTTAAGCGGTACTCCTTAAGGCTCTGCAAAAGAAGATGGAGAGATGCGAAATTACGAATGTTAGAGGAGAACGCTAACATTTACAGCGACAAAATCGATGCGAAAATTGCGAAAATGTTTAATAAAACACGACTCGTTTAAAATAGAGCAAAAATCTCGCGGGCATTATCTTAAACAGCATTTAAAGAAAAACTGTGAATTTTCTCATACACATAATTTGTAAAATAACTGAAACAAACGCGTTAATAATAAGCATATTTTGCGATTTTTTTCTATCGAGGGAATTTTATATAATTTGCGTTTCGGCGCGGGCAAAGAATAACAATAACAACACATCTTCAAGAATATATATGGAATAATATATATTTTTAAGAGCTTTAAAACTTCCCGTGTTTAAGGGAAATATGTAATAAATCGGTAAAAATCCGGGTTTCAGGCCCTTAATTTCACCTAGCATCACTTCTTACCGAAGAGTGATTAGGACAGGACAACAGATCCCACAATAATCTTTCATCGCCGACACGAAGTTAGAAACAAGCTCTAACTAAATTAGACGAATGTAGATTAGTTTGGACGACTATCTAAATCTAATCAAGCGATTATCACTATTTATGGCCGCGGCTCGGCGCACAGAGTCGTATTTGCACGATCTACGCGGCCAAAAATATGTTTATACTGAATTGGTATCAAAACAATGTAAATAAATTAAAAAACAATTTTTCACAATAAATATATATATTTTCAAGATTATATACATTATATATTTACAAAAAATCAAAATAGTACAATTTTCGGTCTGTACAAAGGGAAATAACAATAAAAATGCTAGTTTATTGGCATTCTTCATCACTCTCTGATGAACTTTCTGATATATTGGGGTCTGCAGGTGGAAACAATGCCAAAGCTTCAGGTAAAAATGTTCCAGATTTTTTTTTTTTTACAGTCCGCATGCTACTTAGCATAGGATCAGAAGTAAGTAGAAGGCGATTAAAAATATCCTGATTACAGCTTTCCCTTGAAAATTTCCTCGCATAATCTTGGCGGTAACATCTAAAATGTTTGTTGCGAGCCTCAGCTGCTTCCTCGGAAAGCTGTCCGATTGGTAATAATGCCTTTTCGATGATGACTGCGCCATGGACTAAAAGCTTGTGCATTGTTGGCGTCATAGGGTGCCAATCATATAGGTCCACATAAACGCGAGCAGTTTCTGAAGCATATTTTTCATACTTTACGGGATCAATTTTGAATCCGCTTGAAATTGCTTCCAATATGACTTTTAGTCTGTAAATTAGCTCATAGCTGATGCCAGTTATTTTCGCAGCTAATTTGGGGTCATCGATTCTTGAGGTGGGTAAATTGTCTGCTTGGCTTTTAGTAAGCGGCTATAGCATGGAAAAAACTTTTTATTGGTCTTTCTTATAATTTCGTACTGTCCAAGTGTCAAATCGGCATCTACTAACATTTGCAAAGCTTGCATTGGTGTTAAGGAGGAGGCTTGCTTTTTACTTGATTTTGTACAGTAAAATGCCTTTTTATATTTAGTTGCTCGTGTCGGAGTACTGGTGATATCTTTTAAGACATTTGATGCATCTTTTTTACCAGATTTTCCCAGTTCCACTGTCGCAGCATGGATTATGATATCCTTTTCAAAATTAGAACGAAGTTCTTCAGTCTTTCGCCTTTTGCTCCTCTCACTTAAGTCTTCGAACGACTTGGAAGGCCGACCTGGCCGTTTTTGTGTCTCAACTACAGGTATTTCGAAAGTACCTTCTAGCCAAGATTGGTTGTATTTTAGAAAATTAGCTTCTTTATAATGAGCTTTGACCCACCTTTGTTTCAGTTCTGATTTGAAAAGGGCAAAACCATGTTTCAATTCAATAATTTGGTCTTCATTATAATTTTCAAATGACAAAAGTTGAGCTTTTAGGTAGTTTAGTTTTGCATCTAAACTAGGCAAATTTTCATTCTCCATGCGGTCGAATAAGTATTGTCGAGTCACAATCTTCACTCCTGATGCACCCTCTGAACCTAAAACAAACATACATTAAGTTAAAAGACACTAACAAACTTTTCCAATTTTATACGAAATTTCGCTACATATCTTTAACGCCTCAAAAGTATATTTATCCGGAAGTTTCCGGACACGATTTTGATACTAGTTATAAGGCAAAGGATCATATAACAACCTGTAATAATAACCATAGCCCGATCTACCCCGATACATAAACAAAAACACTAGTAAAGAAAAATATTGAAGAAAATCAGGGTACGAAAAAGACTGTTTTTATATGTTGAAATAATAATCTTGTTTTGTAGTTTACCATGACTTTTATAATGTAATTTGTAAGTTTCTTACCTTCTTCATTAGAATCCATCACTTTCAATTTGTAACAAGAACTTGTTAACACAAAAAATAACTTGGGAAGTTCGTATAATAAAGCGCGCGCCGAGAGCAGATACGTACACTAGGTGAAACGGTTCAATTCCGACTGACGCCACGGGTGCGCGGTGCACATTAGCAGGTAGAAACGGGAAGGGTTCTGTTCACGGGTTAGTCTTTTGTTCGGGGAATCGGTTTTTATGAATAGTATTGTTATTTTGAGATTGGGACTTTTGGCCGCGTAGATCGTGCAAATACGACTGTGTGCGGCGGTGCGGAGAATTCATTTGTGGGATACAGAATATATTCATCATTGGCCAAGTAGGTCCGGAAATACACTCATATTACGTTATCTTTCACAAAGTACAAATAATCATTGTTATACCCAATGATAATTCACTAATGTCTTAGATAATCTTAGAGCTGTGGCGGTTATTAAGAGAATAATAGGGTAACCCCAATGACCCATTTACCGAAAATATAAATTAGGATTTTCAATTCGCAATGCATGGGTGAATGATGGAATCATGCATTTATTGAGTCGTCGTCGGTGAAATCAAGATCAAAACTGGTTTGTTATTTTATTTTTACCTATCTTGTATCTCACAGTTCTGACCCCTTTCCTAGCATGACGACGTCTTCGACCGGTTTTCGTTCACAAAAAATTTAAGAATAAACATTATAATTTCAGATATTTTATGGTACGCGCCCAACAACCTCTCATAGGCCGGGTGTCCCACCGGTAAGTTCGGTAAAAATTTTCAATTATTTTTTTAATGCGATTTTAACCCTTATTTATAAAGAAACTGTATGAAGGAGAAGGTCAGAATCGCTTGCGCTAATATCATTCTTGTTGTAGCCAATGATTTCTTTAATGTAGCAACACTAAAATTTTTTTTTAATGCGTTATCTATGATTTGTCAAAAACTGTCAAAACCAAAAAAAAAAATTTCGCTTTTGTGTTCGTTTTCAAATGCATATAAAGGTACCTATTTAATCTTTGAATTGTTTTTTCACGTAGGGTGTCTATTCAAGTTTGTGTGGAAATAAAAACATGAGTTCATTTTCGTATTTATACGGATATTTGAGCTAAAGTCAGGAAGGTAATTACCGCGCGGTTTTTTTTCAGATACGCCTGGCCTGAACTTGATACGATCCATTCTCGCGCAAGTACTACAGCCACTTTACTGACTTTACAATGACAGTAAGCGAACGAGAAATAGGCGTAAAACACAAGTGCGATAGATAAAGGAATGGGCGTGGAGGCGTGCCGCTTTTCGGACCTTAAACTCGCCTATTGTGATGATTTCTGTATCAACGTCAGGCCGGTATTAAAGTTTCACGTGTACCATACTGAAAGCAACTTCATTCAACAGTAAATTCACCGAAGGCTGAAAACGATAATTTATATGACTAAATTTCAAACTGCGCAAATCAATAAACTTAAACTAACCACTTTAATAAATATTAATTAAATTAAATTGCGGAATATGTTATACAAAACGAAATAATTGCGTTAGCGTTAACAGTGGTCGGCATTGATTATAAGTTGACAAAATAGCTCTCTTGAATATCGCTTTTTAATTCAATGGAGCGCGGAAAGTTTTTTGGCAACGGCCACAAGTGGGACGTAGCTACCTGTCGTGTTATAAGTTAATAATAACAAATTTAAGACTAGCAGAAGTAAAAATAAAATTTAAAAGCACGTACATTATTCCACGAGATGTGGTCAAAAAACCGATTGATACAGACCATTACCAAGCAATTTCGTTCAAAATATTGTATACTTAAAAATAAATCGAGTGCAGCTCACATGCGATAGAATTGAAAGCTTCACCACACAATCTCAACGAATAGGACCTTTAAGTGAGCTCATACTCAAAGCGGCCAATGCGGTGGTTTCATTCTTTCTCATTCTCTAGCAGGCTAACTCCTATAGATGTATGTGTTTATCTCTTTTTAGTGTCGTTTCGTTTCTTCGATTTTAAAATCACAACACGTTCACACACAGTTCACTCGCGGTAGAAGTGAAACCTTCAGAAAACTAAAGTAGATAAGAGTAGGGAGGCTACGAAGCACCGCCCAAAAAGGAGACCGATTATTCTAATCCCATTCTCTCGTAGGCTAATTAATTCCTATAGATGTATGTTTTTGTCTCTTTTTAGTGTCGCTTTTTCGTTTCATCGAGTTTTACTCTTCAAAATTGCCAAAAAGGTCAAAGTAGACCAGATTTTAGCGATTAATTCCCACTGCTACTCACGAAATATATATTGTAAATTTATTTTTTCGTCGCTTTTTTGTAAGGATTTAATCTAAAGATATTTTGAATAAATGACGTCATTTTAGGGGTCGAAGACTGAGAGATCTACCGAAGTCGGAAAGGTTTACGTAGAGATATCCTGACCTTTTTTACCCAACTCACTCCAATAATAAAATTTGTACAGCGCCGTTTTGGTGAACAAATCACCTCAAAGGCGTTGATGTCACCCAACTCCAAACATCAAAGTGCAGATACCATTTTGGTCCATAAATTTGAACGGAGAAATCATCAAATCAAGCAGCAAGTGAAAACTATTATTATATGAATGACAATAAGCCTGGTTTCTGCGATGGAGTCTACCAGTGTGACGGCTCCCTTTTCGCGGCCGTGTTTAAATTTAGAACGGAACAGAAGAACAAGAACAATGATGGTGTATTTAATGAAAACCGGTTTCGGAATTAGAGATGACAAGCCTGACCGCGAGAACAGACGCCACCGTCATTATCTAATGGGCGCCGCACCGTTTAGACCAAACTGGTCTAAAATAGGAGGTTGCTCATACATGATGAGTGCTTGAATATAATTATGGAAATTAACTGATAGAGATTTTTTATACACCGCAGATTTTCATAATATATAGCGAGTTCCCGGCATGCGTTGCAGTGCCACTAATAAAGAAATTGTTTTTACGTGTCTTTTTTTCCGCCTCCCCTTCCCCTCCCATGTCCCCTTCCCCTCACGCGTTCCCCCTCCACCTTCCCCGCCTTCCCTTCTCCCGCGTTTAATATATTCAGTCCCGGTACATTCAGATTTTCAAACAGCTCGCCTACCATCTATTGTAATTTATTACATTACTTTCTGTTTGTTAATTTTTTTGTACTGATGTAATCTATTTTGAAACTACATTGAACATGTACTTTTTTAATAATAATAATAATAATATTTGGATGATTTATATAGCGCCGTTTTTGTGAAAAATCACCTCAAGGGCGCTGTACAAACTTATAATACATTTCTAAAATCTAAAAAACTACAAGCTAGGCAAACAATTAAAAACAACTTATGGCTAAAAATTGCATACACCGGTTTATTGATCACCGATACGAAAATATATGTACAATATTTTGACCAATGATATAATGTTGCCAATTTCATTGAATAAAGATTATTATTATTATTTTTACAAATTTTCTATTACAACCATTCATTTTTGTTCGAGTATATTATAAGAACAATCAATCAAATTTGGTATCTAACACACACCTATCTATCTATATAAATAAAAATGAATCGTCGAAATGTGTGTACGCGCATAACTTCCGAACGACTGCACCAAATTGGATAATTCTTTTTTTTGTGTTCGTTATTGTCAGGAAAAGGTTTGTATAAAACTACTGGTGAGCTCTGGCATTATGAAATCTGTATAAAAACATTGCAATAGTTGGCACGCGAGCTGTTTGAAAACTGAATGTACCAGGACTGAATGTATGTAATGCGGGAGGAGGGAGGGGAACTCGAGTAGGGTGTTCGCGGGAGGGTGGGAGGGGGGAGAGGAACTCGAGAGGGGGGGAAAGGGATAGGGGACGAATGGGAAAGGACACGCAGGGAGAAATAATTTCTTTATTAAATGGCATAGCGACGCATGCCGGGAACCATACAAGCTCTTCTATTATTCTGACTCTAGACATGACCCGACTCGAGTATCTGATTCACTTGGTTTGTCTGTTGTTGTTTGGCATATCTTTCTCGGGCGTGCCCGACTTCTTCTACCATTCACATTTGCGTCATATATTCTCCTTCAATCCTTTCCTCGTTCATTCGCTCTACGTGCCCAAACCATCTGAGCGTTTCTAAATAAAAGAAACATAAAATTAAAATGGATTTCTAAAATTAAACTTGACAACAATGAACAAATAAGGTATATGATGACATCAGCTACACGTGCTCGTTTGAAATACTTGAAGGCTACTTATCAAAGCAATTAGATCAAAGTAAATTATGCCACAGGTAATCATTTTAATGAATTATCTTTTTAATCACTGAATAAGATAATTTTAAGGGAAATCCCAAGGAAGTATCAAAGAGAAAAAATTACAAAGAAATTAAAAATGTAGCGGAATTTAACCAATATCCTCTGTCTTACCAGAACACTCCTCAATTGAACTACTGAGATTACTGATGACATTTTTAACGGATCTCTTATTTCACTTAAATAATATAATTTACTGTAAGGTTTATTTATGCATTGATGTGTATAACCTTCAAGAGTTATTATAATAAATCAAAATTTATTCTATATCTCTAAACACTCTCAGTGTAGCAATGGTGTAAAACCACCATTCAGAATTGAAACGTTGCTTGCAAAGACTTTAGCCGTGTTTGGTGGCCCGATTTGTATAAACAGGTGCTTCCCCACCTTTCTCTGCCCCCTTTCCTCTAACTTCAGCTTTAAAACATACCCCAATATTGGGAATGACATAGTCTCACCGGGGTCCAGACGGTTTGGGAGCAGTTTGGACACTAGTGCGATATTCACATACAGACAATATATATCACAATATTACGCAACGACAGACAGTTGAATAAATTAAGAAAATGCACCATTGATTGTTACAACAGATCAAAGCGCTGCTCCACAGCGTATACGATGCGAGCAAACTGGTCTCAGAAGATGTTCCCACGCCTTTTGACTGCAACTGACTTCTACTTCTCGGAGACTGAACAATACAATGCCTATCTATAACTATGGCATATATTGTTCACAATAAATACGTGATATTAATTCTACACATACGTGACATTAATAACTCGGTACTTGGTCCAATGTGCAAAGTTAACAAGTTCTACGGTCGGAAAACGTTTCTTTTACATTAACTTCACGCGGAGGCCCCGAAGAAAATAATCAGGACTAGAACCCATGTTATCTTTTGGAATGTTGTGTGGAGGTCTTTAACGTGGGTCTTGAAGAGACCCGTGTTATAGGAGGGAGGTAACACAGAAGCCAGCAAATCGTTCCGCAGTCAAGCTGATGCATTGATTCCACAGACATTCAATGTCTATGATTGATTAAAAAATAAAACAATGTACCTATAATAGATTATTGAAAAAAAAATTACTTTTCGTTTGTTATGAAATTTTATTCACAAAGATTAAATTCTTTTTAAACCCCACCCTCACGGGACGGTAAGGAATCGACATAATCCGGGTGCGGTAAGACTGCGTGCAATGAAAGGATTCCATACCGACTCAGAATCAAGTCAACTCAACACCTCTTTGAAAAGCCATTTAAAAGTTATAAAAAAATATTTTAAAATAGCCCGTAACTCTAACATGATGTAACCTATTTAACCATTTTTTGAGTTGATTTCATTCTGAGATGTCCAGTCACCCAATGGAAGTGCAGAACTACACGGCTTCCGTGCAGCACCGACCGGTGTACGGGCCATCAATAAACATAGTATGTATTATATTATGGAACGGGGCGCTTCTGGTATCACACTTTCTTACTGTGCCCGGTTTATGTCGATTCCTTACCGACCCGTGAGGGAGCCTGCTAAACCTGTCGTATCTATATCGCAATCACTGTTCGTAATTCAAATTAATCATCCCCCCTGAAGTTAAAGCGCAATAGAAACACATTGGGGTTGGAGAATGTCAATGTACAATAACCAAATGTTGGCAAGCGCGGTCTAAAACCGAGATGACACTTATTACAGAACTCTCGAGGGTCGTGGACAATAAAACCGCAAAAGTCCGATGAGCACGCGGACAGGGGCGCCGTGGACGATTAGGCAAACTGCAGTCGTTGCATTAACAGACATTGCATTGTTTGACCACCAAAGTGCACAAGAATCAAATAAATAACTATGCACCTACAATACACTGTGATCCGTAGATAGCTAGTCACCTGGACAAAGTACCCGCGACAAGTAATGATGTCATATGTAATATATAGCCGCGTAATACTATATATATTATTCACAACTCGAAGTATTACCGTTAATCTTTCCATATCCGGAGAGATACTCTAATTTACAAATCCGAAGTACTTATACTTGCCAGGGGCACATCCTCATGCGATCGGCTAACGTAAATTGCGAAATCCTTTGACCAATTCTGGAATTCGAAACCAAATTACAACGGTAACTTTGTTTGAAACTTCATGTATACAGATGTTTATATGGCGCGGCGCGTACGGCGCGGCGCACAGTGGGCTGAAAATCGCCTCTCATAGACATAGAGGCTTGAATTTTTAAGGGTATTTTTTTTTGCTGGAAATGGATTCTGCTGATCATTACTATGCTACAAATTTCGTATGAAGTAATTGCGTGTACAAATGAAGGAGTTATAATTTTTTTAAGAAAAATTTGTATGGCACTGACATTAAAAATGAGGATATCTCTGGAATCGTAAGGTTGGCCATTCCATCCTTACACACAGATATACTACTATTTATTTGTATTTTTTTGATATACTTCGTATTGTGGCACAACGTGCGATTTATTTTTTAAAAATCTTCAAAGTTGAAAAAAAAAACTTTTTATGTTGATGATTCATTTTAATGCTTAAATGCATTATTATCCTCTTCTACAATATTTATCATGATTACTGATTAATAATCAATGTTGAAGCACCCATTTTCATTAACCCAGCACACATTACTTCGACCAGAACTGTCAAATATGCCAATGATGCCAATATGGTGCAGTAACTCTAGAGTAACTATCGGTTTTCGGAAAGTAAGTACAAAAGTTAAAAGTAACGTACAACAAGCAGTGAAATTGATAGAAAAACGTATTTTGGTAAAATTTAACTATAGTAACGGCCTTTTGTTTTTAACTTTAAAAATAAAAGTTAAACAAAAGGCCGTTAATGTAGTTAAATTTCACCAAAATACGTTTTTCAACAATTTGACTGCTTGTTGTACGTTACTTTTAACTTTTGTACTTACCTACTTTCCGAAAAAGATAGTTACTCTAGAGTTACTGCGCCATATTGGCATCATTGGCATATTTGACAGTTCTGGTCGAAGTAATGTACGGAAATGGGTGCTTCAACATAAATTATTAATCAGTAATCATGATAAATATTGTAGAAGAGGATAATAATGCATTTAAGCATTAAAATGAATCATCAACATAATTTTTTTTATTTTTCAACTTTGAAGATTTTTAAAAAATAAATCGCACGTTGTGCCACAATACGAAGTATGTCAAAAAAATACAAATAAATAGTAGTATATCTGTGTGTAAGGATGGAATGGCCAACCTTATGATTCCAGAGATATCCTCATTTTTAATGTCAGTGCCATACAAATTTTTCTTAAAAAAATTATAACTCCTTCATTTGTACACGCAATTGCTTCATATGAAATTTGTAGCATAGTAATGATCAGCGGAATCCATTTCCAGCAAAAAAAAATACCCTTGAAAATTCAAGCCTCTATGTCTATGAAAGGCGATTTTCAGCCCACTGTGCGGCGTTAGAGAGCCACTCTAAGCCGGGTTCTTAAATTTAAACCATACAGAAGTTACTCTATTAATAATGTTCGATAAGGTATAGGAAAAGGATGGCGAGCGATAAGCTGAAATACGCCATCCTACACATAATATTATCTAGATATGTGTGAACACGCTCTTATTGTATTGTAACAAACAGTTATTCAGATTCGAAGCCTTTTTTGAATGCACGAAAGCGAAATCTTGGAAGTGAAAATTAACCCACCTCCCGACATCCGATCCAGCTGAATCTCGACAGACACACTCGTTATCGATGAGAGTGCATTATAAACTGTTGGTGGCAATCAAGCATACACACGCGGACATGTACGCATTTTTGTGAAATTGAGACATTACAGAAGTTAACAATGACATTCCCAATAGATTTAATGGCTAGGTATTGCGACTGAAGTGGGTGGAGAGGGAAAGGAGATGGGGTGGGGAAGGTTGGTAAATAACTTGGCTATCGATAACTGGTTTAATACGAATTTGAACGAATATGGACTCATAAATTTAAATGTAAAACCATTGCTTTTTAAAACGCAAAACAGAAAAATATGTAGTTTTTATATTTGTGCAGAGTGGGTCAAATCAAATGGATCAAAAAGCATTGTTGGACGCAGTGGCGGTTCTTCACAGGGGGACAATGGGGACAGTCCCCACCAGTTACACTCGAAACCTACTGAAGGAAATAACAGTCGATGTCGAGTCTTCACCAAAATGAATAAATTCTTTAAACTTGAAAGTAATTAACATTTGCAGAAACAAAGTACAAAAAAATATTCCGGATGATTATAAATGTACGGCGCATGAGAACAGCGAGTATATTTCTCAGTGCGCAGAATCTAATGCGCACTTAGGGGACGATCCGAGCTATCCCCATAGATTCCTTGCGTTGTTTCGCGATCGCGTGCAACTGCGCATGCTCACTAGTATGTGAATTCAAATACCATGGGGACAATTCTTCGAATCCCCTTGAACCATTTGTTTGCGGAGTTACGGGCGGGAATCGCGCGCGTTCAAATTGAGTTCGATATTAATCCTGCAAGATAAAGCTTTATTTTTATTGTACTATCTTGCAAATTTGTATGTATACATAGCTATATATAAATAGACATTTTATATTATTTTGTGTTTAGATTAGCAAGATTAGACCATATTTTTTTTTGTTTTTGAGAAATTTTATATTATATTCTACGGGCGGTGAGATTACTGTACAGTACGTAAAAAATGTCGATCCCCACCACCAAAGAAGTGCTCGAGCCGCCACTGGTTATACGTATTGTGTGCTTTACTGAAATCGATTTCTATATTTTGATATCACACAATCAATCGTTTCACGATACATCCATTAGTATTGTAAGCTGATTCGGTAGTTCACACTACACGTGGAAAACAGTTAGTTGATTCAACACTCAAATATATTAGGTATACATGTTGGGGGATTCGTAATCGGTGGGTGGGTGTACCCGTTTTGTTTCACTGCGAGAATGATTAACGACATTCAATAGTTTATCGTATTGGCCTGGTCTACAAAATAATACAATGTAAGGAACAAAAAGCAAATATAGATAATGTTGTAGGTGGTTTATTTAAGGCAGGCAGACATGCCCAACGGCAAACAGCGTGCGGCCCAATTGAGTTTTCAGCTTTCTTTGTTCTGGATTTTGGTAGGTATTCATATAAAAAAAGAAAAAAAATCGTTTTCGTAAATTTATTATATTATATTTTGTGAAATTAGAACTTTCTTGTTGTTAGACCTCGGACTCTCCTCGGTGGGGGTTTTGATTTATTGTTTGAAAAGTTCCAGGACCATGGCCGCACTAGGAATGTATTTTCGCAATCAATTCCAACCAGTATATTTTTTCCGCACGTTTCTCAGAAAACCGAATGCAACTGACCTGATTTTAATAAGCGGAGGGTGGGTGCAAAGGACACACAGGCGCCTGTATAGTTAGTTTATGCCTTCAAACATTATAGGTGGCGGTTTCAAAATAATAGCATTTATGGGCACAGAATTACCGGTAAATTCTTCAGCAAAAAACTAAATTAAATAAACAAAAAACATAATTCCCATCATGAGACGAAGCTTTGTATTACCCATTAAAATGTCAAAAAGTGTTTGTTTCACATTTTTCTTCGGCTCACCAAATAATGTATTTCTACAATTTGGTCATTCTTTAATTTCACTTCGGGAAAATACAATGCATGGGTCCTTGAATTGAAACAAATGCTAATTAAAAATTAATCTACACTAAGACTTGTTGATTAATTTTGAATTGAAATGGTGCCATAAAATAAGTTTGCTGTGTTTAAACGACGGAACCTTTTCTTCGTCAGAGCAAAATTTGGAAGTATTTTTTTGTCAGACGATTTCGTCAGACGATTTGGAAGTATTTTTTTTTTAATTTTTAGTTATACCTATGAAATTAATTTGCATAATATATGAATAACGCAAGTTGTACATTTTAAATTACGTAATAGCAGAAAATGGATACGATTCAGTCGCAAATATGGTTTACGATCTCCCGGTAGGCACAGACGTCCGAGACAATGACGTCGCGCAGAAATAACGAAATGTACGGAGCGGTCAATCGTGACTATTGTGAGATTTCCTTCACAATGCAATACATAATACATATTATTAATGCTATTATTTTCCGTATGCATATAAGTGCACTATTATATAATACATATGGAAATAGCGTAAGAACCCACCGCATGCATAGTTCTGAGTCCAGGCGACTAACAGTAATTATGGACAAAATCGTGATATCCATTAGAAATGATCGAATCAATTTTAGACAAGCCCTTATGGAGGGCGGCGTCAAACATATCGATATTTGAATATTTATTAATATAGTTATTCTAATTGATAAAATATGATGCACATCTGGCTAGAAGGAGTCTGGGACGCCCCGGAACGGTACCAGACGAGATTTAAGGTGAATTAAAAATACTAACTTCGGTTGTTTCTGTTACTCCGGTTCAACGAAATCTAGAATTCAGATTTGCTTTGAATTTTTGACTAATTGTGAAGGAATAAAAGAGACAAGAAATGATAATAGCTCCGTTTCAACCCTATTTCTCTTTCTAAAATGTAGAATATTTCAATGGCGTTCTTGGCTTCAGGAATCTATAGAGAGAAGATTCTGTAAAATATTGAAATGAGCACAATGCAGCTATATAGAATGGAAGATACTCTAAGAATCGCCCTGGTGTAAGACCACCATTCAGAATTAAAATATTGCTTTAAATGGCTCTAGCCTTGTTTGGTGACCAGATCTGAATAGCTAGATAATTTCCCACCTTCCTCTTCCCCATCTCTCTCCCCTCCCCACAACCTCCGGTCTCACAACATACCCAAATTGGGGATGCCATAGTCTTACTGACTCCAGACGGGAGCAGCAGGAACTCTTGTGAGATATTCACATTTAAAAAAAATCAGAGTGTGTAATTCACACGCGATAGAAGTGAAACTAGAAAGTCGCTAGATGTTGCTTTCTTTTCTTTTGCCTATTTTAAAAGTGGTTTAAAGATTGGATACTGATGTTTTTTGTGGATTTCCTAGGATTCGAACCTCCGTTCGCTTGATGTCTGTCTCTCTGGCCGCTGAGACCTGTCAGGCCCCTTGCCCACTGCTCTATGGAAGGCACGCGCCAAAGCGCGAATTTACCGCATTATATTAGAACCGAGTATTTGCGTAGAACTGAATAGTGACGCATTTTGGTTTCATCCGAATTTAAAATCACTAACGGCGCTAAAGAAGTTTCTTTTCAAAAAATCTACACACTGTGCTTTTTAAAAGACGATAAAGCTAACAAAGTGGATTATCGGAAGGCCGCCATTGTGCGAAACAAACAACAATCTATATCACGCCGCTTACTGTATTCTCCACTTCCTAACGTGGAACTAACAAAGTAAAAGTCCATACTCTACATATAGTAGGTTATAGTTTGGTAACAAACTACAGCGATCATTAGTGAATAATGTATGGACGGCTGAGTGGTAGACAGATGTGCGGCGGTAGCGTGAACGTGAACACGGCGATAGATAATAATACATAGATAAAGTAGTGCCGGGTAGTGTAAAGGGGTGGATGGGCGATATTCGACCGAGAAACCGTTGTAATTATGATTGTATCAACATGTGCCTCGTCCTACAATGAGGGCAACTAGTTGACTGACCATATTGGGCAAATGTGATAAGTGACGGACTTAGTTAACGTCCCTATGATAATATCCGACAGTTACTCGATAGTCTCAAGAAATGCAATGGTAGATTTTTTTTTCAAGTTTCTTTATTCTTTGAATTGTTCGTTACATGCATTGGGGATTTATCGACCACCATACTAACTAGGCACATGCCTGTTACCGGTAGAGAAAAAAAAATGCTTGGAATGATAATCACAATAAAAAATATAAATTAAAGAGTATATTTTTTGGTACTGATGCTCATAGTAAATGGCGAGTTTTTTACAGAGCGGAGATTGTAATGTTCGGGGCGTTAAGGCTCTGCAACCGGGCCCGAAAAGAAGAAGATGGAGAGATACGAAATTACGAATGTTAGAGGAGAGCGCTAACATTTACAGCGACAAAATCGATGCGAAAATTTGGAAAATGTTTAATAAAACACGACTCGTTTAAAATAGAGCAAAAATCAGCACGCATTACCTTAAACAGCGTTTAAAAAAACACTATGAATTTTTTCATACACATAACTTGTAAAATAACTGAAACAAACGTGTTAATAATAATTTTTGGAGCATACTTTGCGATTTTTTTCTATCGAGGGAATTTTATATAATTTGCGTTTCGGCGCGGGCAAAGTCTAGATATTATCTTCAAGAATAACATATATTTTTTTAAGAGCTTTAAAACTTACCGTGTTTAAGGGAAATATGTAATAAATCGGTACAAATCCGGGTTGCGGGCCCTTAAGTTACACAGAGTAGGTACCTACCTACTACAAGTGTGTATTGTGACCGGATTGTATCTACAATTTGTGACCGGACAACTCAGAATGAAATCAACTCAACACCACCTTTGAAAAGTCTTTAAAAGTGATAAAAAAAAATTGGTTACATGGGTTACTTCAAGTTAGGTTATGGACTATTTTTCAACACCCTTTTTACAGCTTTTAATGAGTTTTCAAAGAGGTATTGAGTTGATTTTGAGTTTGCATGGAACCATATACAATAATTATATAAAACTATTCTGAAAAAAAAATACTTATTTTTATTTAGTAAGTCCCCTCTCTGAAATGTGTAAAGGGAAATATGTCGCCACTCGGTTAGGCAACGTTATGAGCAGGGTTAACGAAAGGGTTGTAGGAAAGAATTTGTTTAAGAGGGTCGGCCTGGATTAAAAGAGGGAGGAAACACGAAATTAAGCAGTTCGTTTGACACAAGAAAGATTCGTAGAAACGATTCGTTCTCATTTCTCATTCCGTGGACGTTAACTTTGAAAGGGTGTTTTATTCGTATTATTTACGTATTAATTTTCGAGAAATCTACACTATACATATCGTCTATTTTTAAATGTGTAAATATAGCAAAAATTTTGGATTTCTTCCTTATGACTACATAACGACAAAATTAATACGAAAATTATATTTAACAAAAAACGCTTAACACAAGTAGGTAAAAACATTTATTTTATGGAGCTTATTCTGACGGTAATTGTTATGTCATATAACAATGGATAAAACAATTATTAACAAGACAGTATAAAACAATTATTAACAAGACAGGATAAAACAATTATTAAATTCAATACAGAATTACGTAAAACAAAAGATCACTCCTGACAATAATAATTCAGAAAAACATTGTTTTATTCACTGACATATGAATATATCTGGACCTGCCCTAAGTGATAAAAACGTATTATTTCCCCCTCCCCATGGAGCCGGCTGGAGCTCCTCCTTGGAGCCAGCTGGGCTTACAAGAGACTCGCTTGAATCTAAAAAATGTGATGTCATCGTTCTTGTCCTGACTAGCGCCCAGCTAACATCCATACATTTTACCAAATAACACAGCAAAATATTATAAGAGCTTGAGCTATACATTATACCAATAATATGTGAACATAGCGAATGTGGGCGTTTCTCCAGTGAGCTCGCCGCTGGTTACAGGGGTAAGTAAATTATGAAACATTTGTAAAAGTGTCTTAACTAAATACGGCAACAAAATATTGCTATGTGAATAGGGGCGAACCTTTTCGGGGCGCGCATTTGCCCTTCGCAAACATGTTATTAACGTGGCAAGCAATTCGCGCTCCCATGTAAAAAGGTCTATTCATTCAAAAACAGATTTTGCTTTTAAGAACTAAATGGTGGTATTATAATGCGAAATGCGAGATGCCTATATACTGTCAGATTGATTTTTTAACGAATCACAGTCATCTTTCCCCTCTTCGCCTCCCATAGTTTGGTTTTACCCTTCATCTGTATCTTCTGGTCTATTGAATTTGGATGGTTTTTTCAGTGTAAATATAATTTGTACATAATATATTTACGTTACGGGAGTTGATGAAACCTAAGGTCAAGTTTCCACTATCCAATTATATTTCACAGTTGTAATACATATCAAAGAAATACAAACCTTGAAATCGTAAAACTAAGATCATCGCAAGCGCAAAATTAGGACATACCAGAGTTGAAAGAAATGTGGAGAAATAAGAAATAGTACTCTGGAAATGCTTTTCTGAAAATGTAGAATGCGCAGGGACGACATATTACAGAGAAGACGAGAAGCTAGATGCTACATGCTATACGCTGCATGCTGCCGGCTGCATCGCGTCGGGTGCTGATGGGACGCTCCACAATGGAGCACGTCTGACCGAACCGAGTGCACTACTAGACGAGTAGGTAGGCAATGCGACTGATGTAGAGGCTACCAGGGCAGGCATCAAGGCATTACCGACTCTCGGCAAATATGGATAAATTAAATAAATTGGAAATAGATATGATTTTAGATTTTATTCGGCCAAAAGTATGTTCGTTATTTATTTTTGGGGTGTTATGCCGTGTTGCGATAACTTCTTCTTTGGCTAACACCCCAAAAATAAATAACGAAAAAAAAATGGAAATAGATTTCTAATAATTCGAGATTTCCTTATTCATACTTTGATGTTTCTCTCAGCGGAAGTTGACTATCATCAGGACATACACAGGTATTTCAGATACATCGTGTTGCGATAACTTCTTCTTTGGCTAACACCCCAAAAATAAATAACGAGGAAAAAAATGGAAATAGATTTCTAACAATTCGATATTTCCTTATTCATACTTTGATGTTTCTCTCAGCGGAAGTTGACTATTATCAGGACATACACAGGTATTTCAGACACACGTATAGGTACTTTACATACATATACAGGTATTTCAGATATGTATACAGGTATTTCAGATACATGTAGTTCCGGGTAATACACGTATAAATGAATTTGTAAAGCGCCCTTGAGGTGATTTTTTTCACAAAAATGGCGCTACAAAAATCGTCCAATAATTACTATTATAGTTCAGGTACATATATGTATATACAGGTATTTCGGTAACGTGCATTTTCGCCAAAGTTTGTACATTGCATTTTTGACTTGTCCCATGATTTTTCAGGATTCTTTTAGTTTGGGGATGAGCCACATCCACAAATTGAAAAATTTTCGTAAAAAAGTTTACATCAATAATGTCGTAATTTTCAATCTTAGCACTCAAGCTCACTGAAAAGTCACGTAATATAATTATCGTGATTTATTTTTGGGGTATTATGCCGTGCTCCAGAGAGACGTATGTCGTCGACGATCGTTCTTTTCTTTCACAGACAACCTCTCTTTGAGACAACTACAGGTAACTACTAATGAAGAATCGAAGATATCTTTCTCTTCAGCAGGAGCGAACTAAACCTTTATATGGACCGTATTAATCCTTCTTCAAACAGACAATCATTTCATGATCTCTTTGTACATATTTTCTTTTCATTCAATTGTTTTATTTTAATGACTTTATACGTGAACGCCATACTAATCAATACCGTTGTTATTAGTACTTAAGATGGTATTACATAACATTTTTTACTGGTTATCAAATTTGTCGGTGATTTTTCATGCCCTAGTAAAACTACCCTTCCACACTGCAATATGTCTGTGAGGAAAACAGTTGTTACGTGGAACAAGGGGTGTTGTGGATATATAGAAACGGAGGTACACCCACAGACATAAGAGAAGTAGTTACATTATATGGGAAGGAACGGTGGACGGTGCCGACGCTCACGTTTCTCGGTAAAGGACAACTGGCGTATTGATTATGTTGGGTATTTCGTGGAATTTTGTGTCACTGACTTTCCCCTCTGTCGGAAGGAACCAAAGGAAAAAAACTCGATTCGCTTATTGAATAAATGTTTAACTGACTGGGAATTGAATCCAAATACTGGGATTAATTGGAGTTACTTGTTCTTTACAACTTAAAAAAAAGTATTAAATATCTCGAAGTAATCCTTGACAGTAGATTAACTTGGAAAAAGCACATAAATGAAACCCTATCCTTAGCAAATAAAAAAATAAACTCCTAATTTATAAATTGAAGGTAAGGTTAAAATTAACTTATGCAAGCTCCATCTGAGCCCACTCTTCAAGTCTTATTTGAAAAAACTTCAAAACTTTCAGAATAAAGCCATACGCGTAGCCCTGGGTGCTCCAAAATGGATAAGGGTATCCCAACTACACAGAGATTCTAAAATCCCCTTATTAAAAAAACACATCGTCTCGCGGAAACATTTTATGCGGGAATTCCCATCCATGAAAATGCATCCCGGTACGACGAAGACGTACGTACCACACATAAAAAAACCTAAACAAATCCTACGTAAAGATTAGCCTTCCCATATTACGTAAAAAACAAAATAAACCATTTTTTCAACAACTGTGTATATTAATTAATTCATGAAGAAAGAGAAAGGGGCCTTTTTGGCCCGGAGTTCTGCTGTATGCCATATCAAAAAGCAAAAAAAAAAACACGAAATGAAAATACAACAAACTAATTAAGGCGATCCAATAGTTCAGGAAAAAATCGAAATCGGAATTCACGCCCTTTATGGGAGGAGTTTAAAAATACTTGAGAAAAAGCATTTGGAAAGGTTGGAAAAGGTATTTGAGAATTTTTTTTACAGGTTGATTTCGTAAAGGCCTGTAAAAAATATTAATTCTTGTTTTACGCATTGTTTATTGTAAGAAAACTGAAATTTAAAATTGATTTCACGAAACTAAGCGACGCGGAGTAACGCGTGCATCTCCCGCTCCGGCCGGGGCGTGACTGATACGAAATGGGTTGTGCCCAGTGCATGGTTCTTGTGCCCATGCCATAAGGGTCACTTCAAGAATCCAAATTCGTAGAGTGCGGGCCGTATTGATTGATGTCAAAAATAACAACGAGAAAATGCATATTTTATTTTATTTTGTAAAGTTCGAGAGTAAATATCATTTTTTTGCGATTATTATAAAAGAAACTAAATTTGCCACATTATACAATAAAACCAAATCCGAAAAGGGGTTTATAAATAGGAGACTTTGGACTTGAAAGTGTTTTTTATAGACATTATACTTTATTTTTTTATAGGCTTATTAAAAGACTTATAAAAAAAATTACCGATATTTTTAAGGGCCAAGGTGTGTTCTACACGCAGTATTTAATTGAAGCATCTATACTACTTCTAAGCCATCAAATTTTCAAAACAAAAACATATGATTTTGCATTATTTAGTATGGCTTCATCTTAAGCATTATATACAAGATTTGTGTACAGGAGAAAGGAGAGGTATTGAACTTCACGCAATTCTCTCTTGACACACCCTCCTTGCTGCATCACATGCAGACATGACATAAACTGAAATTTTATGGAAAAAAACCTACTCATATCTACTCTAAATAACTGGAAAAAACTGTACTGAAAGAATTTTTAATATTAAAAAAAAATATATATTTGGTATAACAAAATAAATTATTCAATAATAAAAGCCATAAAGGAACCATTTCCTATTTTATCAATAATTGTTCAAGGTTTATCTGTTCCATCTAAATAATTGGAATTTACGACAAGCACCAATAATACAATACAATTTCTTTACGATTTGGGTAGCATGAATAATTGATTTGAAACAATAGAATAAAACACGACAATCAAACGTTTATAGGTGAACGAAAAGTTCAGTGTTAGCTTTCTTATTATAATTTATAAAATAATTTATTTTTGATCGAACATAGCGAAGTCCTGTTTTGACTCAAGCTTTTTGCGTGTTCCGTTGCCGTGTCGGATATTACCTTTTCAGGCTGCCAGTGTTCGCATAAGCGTTACGAGCTGTCAAATCGGAATAATCAGAGTTACGCGATGTCCAATATTAACAGAACTACTAGTAGATAATTTATAAGAGATGAAAAGCAAGACAAGACCAACAATATTTATTTGTATTATTATTCCGACCAGCATCCAGACTTTACACAGCATTAATACAGAAATCGTAATTGCACGCAGACGAATTGGCGAATCCGCTGGCCTTGGAATCCAAGTAAAAATCACATACATCGCCGATTCAAACCGCCTACTTCGTATAAGTATAATAATATGTAGGTACATAAGTACAAATTATTGCTTTCGTCGTGAATCGTACAAATGCAAAACATAACTTTCGAGCCAGGCAGACTTGAATAACTCTACAGTATAAAGGGCAGGGGTACCCATGCCAAATCGTTTGGCGGACCAAAAAAGTATACTATTACCGTAAACAACTCCGGCCTCGATCACATTTTTTCAGAGGGTCAATATATTTCCGTTTTGCAATAAAATCCAAATAAGTGGAATATTTCCGAAAAAAAACTGTTTTTGAAAGGTGATAAAATACGCTTTCACATTTTATAAATCGAAATAAAAATATAATTCTTGAAGTACAAAAATTTTACATGCAAAATTTTGAAAATGGTTCACTTTACTTTTTTTTGTAATTCTAACACCGTTTATATTTTATATCATAAGTTTTCTCATTTTGATAGTAAGGGAGATATTCGATTTCTATGAAAGTATAAGTTGTTCCAAAAAGCGAACAAATTAGTCTGAGGGGTTAATTTTTACCGGTATTTCGGTGTCCAAAAATGCTATTATTGTGAAACCGCGACCTTCTATACTGGAAGGTAAAAACTGACTACACATGCGCCCATGAATCTCCTTTGCACTCATCCTTCACTTATTAAAATCAGGTCATTTGCATTCGATCTTCCGAGAAATGTGCGGAAAAATTATACTGGTTGGAATTAATTGCGAAAATAAATTCCTAGCGCCCATGCGCCTTGCCCTTTTCAAGCAATAAATCAAAACCCCCATCGAGAGTCCGAGGTCTAATAACAAGAAAGTTATAATTTCACAAAATATAATATAAATGTGATGAATTTTTTCTTTTTTGTGTCAACACCAAAATCCAAAACAGAAAGCTGAAAACTTAATTTTAGGTCGCAGAAAATCTTCAATTAAGCCGCAGGTTGGGCGTGCCTGATCTAAGATCTTATAATTTAGGATGCAGACATCGCACTGAGGAATGAGATTTAATCTAAAATGACAAACAAGAATTATATTATGCATTACATTTTCATACCTACATATTGAACATAGTATCATTTCATTAACAACCCACTTTCAAGAATTCCGTACATCTTCGGTCCCGATCGTAAAAATATCGTATTATCCGGAATGCATATCGCTTGAAGCGTACCCGATAGAAGGTGATAAACTTAAACATAAATTTGCATGCGTATGAAAGAGAGGAGATAAAGAACAGACGTGACGTATTTTAAAATGCAGAATTTATTGTATCAAATGATGCGTGTCCTTTAGCCCGTTGCATCAATGAAAGTTCTCGTTATTTTGTAACTCATCTCAATTTTCTTGATAAGGTAGGGTATGTTAATCAGAAGCTACTCTTTGAATAATTCTGAAATGATCTAGAGGTTTGGGAGGGGTAACGTTTTCCTTGCACTGGTCGTCGGCATAAGGTACAAATTGCCTCGTCGCGTCGAAATGAATGCAGTTTAGTTATATAGTTACTAGACTGAGAAAAAAACATTGGGACATCGAAATACCCTGTTTTAAGACCATCATGAAATCACCATGGCGTTCGAATGAGTTAGGTGCCATACAAAGGTATACATTTTACTGGTGTCGGCCACCAAATTATAACAACACCAAGCGAACACCAGGTGGGGACACGCCATGAAGGCCAGTTTCCTGAAAATGTTTTACGAAATATTCGACAAAAACAAAGACATTAGGGTAGGGCTACAAGCTTTTTTGTTTTCTATCGGCCACGGAAAACAAAAATATTGTGGACCTAACCATCCACAAAATGTTTGTGAAAACAGAAGACCGGCCTAAGTTCACAAAGGGCTACACATTTGGTTTAGTGTTCCTGTGAAATAGTGCCCTTTAATAAAAAAATACAAGTGTGCAGTTCACACGCAGTAGAAGTGAAACCTTCAGACTAAAGTAGAAAACAGTGAGGATGCTACCGAGCACCGCACAAAGAGGAGATCGATTGTTCTATATCGGCTTAATTTGATTGGTGAAAAATACACCGTGTTTGAACCCCCGTTAACATTTGATTGGCGATTAGCACATCTGAAATATAATTTTTTTTCATTTGTACCGCTGATTCTAAGCCCACTTCGGCTTTTGATTAAATTGTGTTAAGTCATCTAACAGCATGACCCTTAAAATAACCCAACAGTCATAAATATAATGACAACCTACTTGATTTTAAGATAAATTTCTTATAAACACAATAGTCAGAATTCATAGTAAAATAACGATCAGATAGCTAATAAACAGTTCCGGGCGGCGTATTTACAATCCCTACCGCGTTTCAGTCGCTTTAAATTTTCAATATCAAAATTAAAATATTTAGAAATAAAATTATTAATTTCTAATATACACATTGGAAAGATTATTTCATCTAGATTTTAGAACAATTTTTGTTTTTGCAAAGTGATAAAAAAATTATCAATATAGAGGTGTATTTACAATATATGGGAATAATATTAAAATTTAAATATTTAGAAATAAAATTATTAATTTCTAATATACACATCAGAAAGATTATTTTATCTAGATTTTAAAACAATTTTTGTTTTTGCAATGTGATAAAAAATAACCAATATAGAGGTATATTTAAAATGTAAATTATCGTTACCGCGACTGAATCGGTATAGGTTTTGTAAATACGCGTTCCGGGCGTACAAATTAATAATTCAGCGTCAAGTGAACGGCATCGTGGGCTTTCTCCTAGGGGTTGGTACACGTGCTGGGCGTGCCCGTGGGAAACCTAGTATGAGACGCGCGTGCCCGACATACACACGTGCCCGTGGGAACCCCGCACAAGACGCCCGCCCCCTACAAACAATTACTTTATTCAAGGAACGGGGACGATTGCGCCACTAACCGCGTGGCTCAAAAATAACCGACAACAGAATTGATGGAAAAGGAAAAAAGAATAATGAAATGTCGGCGAGGGCGTTGTCCCACTTTCCGAATTGTTTCAGCTTTTACGATTGTTGGCGAATATTGACCTGAAAAGAAGTGAATAAGATTTTCGCGTTGTCGCCGTATCTAAAATACAGAGACGAGTTTTTATGGACTGCACTTTAAGAGGGCATTACCAGAGAAAACCGGAAATACGTCATTTTCAAATAAGATTTTAGGCGTATTGACTCTTTTCCACAAAAAATTATAAATGGATTTCGAAAAATTGTTCTTTTATCTAGCATTCGCATGTAATAAATTTTGAGAAATTTTTTAAATTTTTAGTATAATAAGGTTATTCCATAGGTCGTTGGCAGATTTGTTAAATTTTCAAAAAAGATTTTGTATTATACCACACCCATTTCAAATAATATAATCATGCAGTAAAATAAATCAATACATTATCTAGCAAACGCATGTTTAAGAATTTTAATTTTAGTTTCAATAAAATCATTAAAAAATATGTACGTACATGTGTTTCTTGACGAAAATTGGTCCATTTGTGTATTTATTTGCGCACTTACAAACTAATATATACAGATAAAAATCTGATATACAAACTAATGTATATCAGATTTTTTTAACATTCTTATTAAATTTAGACATTATTGAAAAATGATAAATACTTATAATCAAAAAATAATTACAAAAAGTACATTATTTTAATAGTTTTATCATCACGCCTTTCAGCATTTTTGGATGAAGATATAAATTAAAGCTAATTTGGATTGAAATAAATTCGATATTGAGTTATAATTTTAAAAAGCTGGTACGGAGAATAATTAATCTTTCTCATTCTAACCGCCCTGCACGATTGTAAGAACAACTTTCGACGAAATGTGGATTTTCGTCCGCTGGCTGGTTAAACGCTCTTAACCGGTCAGTAAATTAATCGATTTGGTGTACACATAATTTTGGCTTAGAGTTAAAATGTTGTAGGTTTGTTAAAAACAAAAAAATTTAAAAAGAGTTCTCGATACTTTTGATAATAATCTTTCTCTATAGAAGTGTGATATAGTGTAAAGAAGAAATAATACTAACCTAACTTATGAGTACGATATTATCGTTATTTATTTTTGGGGTGGTATGCCGTGTTGCGCTACCTCCTTTAGCCAACGTTGACGGCGTTTCATCATCAGGTTAGAGGGGCCATCCATAAATTACGTCACACCTTAAGAGGGGGGGTGGTCAAAAATTGTTAGAAGTGTGACGTCAACGGGGGTCTCACAATGGTGACGATGTGTGACAGGGACGGGGGGGGGTCAAAAATCATGAAATTTGTGTGACGTAATTTATGGATGGCCCCAGATGTGTAGTTGATAGTGGTGAAGTGTATACTTATGTACGTATAAAGTTGTCCGAAACGTTGGCTAAAGAAAGATGTATCGCAACACGGCAAAACACCCCAAAAATAAAAAAAATATTTTTGGCCGTGAAATTCTAAAATCATATATGTAAGTGGTTTAAATTAAGTAATTAAGTTTTGCAAAAGTGTCCCAAGTGACTGAATGCTGTAGAAATGAGATCCCTGGGGCGTATGTGTGGTAAAACCATTTTTGGATTTGGCGTACCGCTAATTGATGTACGGATGTGTTTTTTTTTCGTGCAAACGTAAAATCTGTTTTCAAGTCATTATTAACCTAACAGTGTTTTAAAATGACAGAACCTACGCTCCGTGATTTGATGAACATCATTAACGAACAGACCGTTCTAATAAAAGATGTTCTACGGCGTATAAAACGTGTTGAAAAAAGTGTATTTAATAAAACTCAAGATGACAATGCACAAAGTGTCAACGAATCGCCCTCGGAATTCCCGAAACTAGCCGATTGCGCTAAAGACCCGCCTACTGCGCCCGACGGTGACGGTGCGCTCGCCGCCCAAACCCCGCGCTCCCCCCGCCGGCCCAGCAAGGAACTGCTGTATAGCGATGCATGCGTGCAGCCGCCCGTAGTGCCCCCCGAGCCGCCCGTAGTGCCCCCCGAGCCCTCCGCGTCCCCCGCGCCCGGCCCGTTAGACACAACATCAGGCAGAATTACCCGCTCGCAGACTAAAGGGTCAAATTCTACCAAAATCCATACTGCCCCAAAGAGCAAGGAGAAAGGGACAAAAATTCCTGCTAGCCAAAGGGACGTTCAGCAACCAGAAGCATCCACGTCTTCGACTGGAACCTCTGACGGCCATACACCTACACCAGCAAAGGAGTCGCAGCCCTCGAACAAACCGACCTCGACAGGGCCATCACGCCTAGCGGATCGCGACCAACAGTGGACTGTTGTTGGTCGTAAAAAACGACCCGCTACTGTAATAGGTAACTTAAAGGAGCAAGGTACCCATACTTATTTCCACCTGTACCCGCTACATCCTGAAACCTCAATCAACGATTTAACGTCGTATCTTCAGTCGATTGTAAGTACCGCCTCATTTAAAGTCTCTAAAATTAAATCAAAGGGAGAATATGCCTCATTCAAGTTAGGGATCCCAAATTCCGTGAAAACCGAAGTTCTAAAACCGGAACATTGGCCTAAATATTCATATCTTAAAGAATGGAAAAATAAAATAAATGCACCGCGGCTTCCGGGTTTAAAACCCAGTTGACTTGCGGATAATTTACATTTCTTTTACCAAAATGTTAGAGGACTAAAGAGTAAATGTGCCTCATTTTACTCTAATGTTTTGATAAACAATTATGATGTAATTGGACTCACTGAGACGTGGCTAAACTCAAGTGTGTTCAATCCAGAGCTCTTCGATGACAGCTTCAAAGTATTTAGAAAAGACAGAGACAGTGGAAGTGGCCGTAGACAGGGAGGAGGCTGTCTATTAGCCGTAAAGAGTGCGAATGGCCTTATTAAGGTAGAGCACTTACCTGCTCTGGAAACTGTCAACGAGGACTTGTGGGTCAAAATTACATTTAAATCGTGTGTAACTTTTATATGTATAGTTTATTTTCCACCTGCATCTCACTTTGAAACATATAAATTATTTTTTGATACAATACAACGTAATGTAGATGTTATTGGTGGAAAGAATGTAATTGTTCTCGGAGATTTCAATATGCACTCCGCAAGCGGTTCCGTAGAAACGGAAAACGACCTTAATTTTCTATGCGCCGTTTTTGGTCTCTCCCAATATAATAACGTTCAAAACATAAACTTAAGAGTTTTAGATTTAATTTTATGCAACATATCCATAAATGTTATTCATTCCGATTCTCCCCTTGTTATCGAAGATAAACATCACCCTGCGCTAGAATTTATTTTTTCATGCAAAAAAAACATTAAAACCACAAACATACCAAAAAATGACAAGAATGCTTTGCGTGGATGGAATTTTGGGCAGGGCGATGTTTATGAACTGTACAATTTGATGAGCCAACTAGATTGGCAAGAACTGTACAATTTTAGCACTATAAATGAGGCGGTACATCATTTTTATGCTTGTATTTACAATATTTTTGATGCCTGTTTCTCTAGGAAACCTCCCGGTAGAGGTGGTCGTCGATATCCGAAGTGGTTCTGTCAAGATACCATCGCGAGCATTAGGAAGAAACATGCTCTCCATAAAAAATGGAAGGCTACCGGCTGTCGAGGTGACTATGATTTGTTCAGTGTGCATAGAGCCGTGGTTAAGCGCAATATACGCACTGCTTTCCAATTATATGTAAATTCTATTGAACACGAAATCAAGCATGATCCAAACATGTTTTGGGACTACGTCAAATCACTGAGAAAAGATGGTGGTATTCAAGACACCATGACGCATTGTGATCGGGAAGTTCGTGGAGTAGACGTAGCTAACGCTTTTGCAACACACTTCCAATCCGTGTATAGTAATGAGTCTCCATTACTAAATACAAATATTGCTGCCAAGTTGAATATAAAGGGAGCCCAGAATATCGATATTAATCAAATTGATGAATCAGATATAGAAACTTCCATTAGAAAAATGAAAAATACATATTCACTTGGTCCAGATTTTCTTCCAGTATTCTTCCTTAAAGGTTGTGCCGAGTTTTTAAAAAAGCCACTTAGTTTCTTATTTAATCTTTCCCTGGAAACCGGTGTATTTCCTGATTCCTGGAAAATTTCGAAGATTTGTCCGATTTATAAAAGCGGTACAAAGACCTCTGTAGAAAATTTTAGGCCAGTAGCAATACTATCTGCACCGGCCAAACTGTTCGAATCGATTATTCATAAATACACACTGCCACAAGTGGAGCCGTACTTAATTTCAGAACAGCACGGATTTAGAAAAGGTCGATCTACAGAAACCAACTTATTGGTGTTTACTGATTACGTATCAAAATCTTTAGATAAAGGCCATCAGGTAGATTGTTCGTATAACGACTTTTCAAAGGCCTTCGATACTGTTAATCACGACGTCTTACTCAATAAGCTGGCTGAAATAGGATTCTCAATGAGACTACTCACCTTTTTTGCTAGCTATCTTGCAGACAGGAAACAGTTTGTATCTCATGGACTATTCCAGTCTATTCTATTTTTTGTACGATCAGGAGTACCCCAAGGTTCTAATTTAGGCCCACTCCTTTTTTCCATATTTATTAATGATATTTCAGAAGTAATTCTGCACTCCAGGTTTCTTCTTTTTGCTGATGACCTGAAATTATTCTTAGAAATACTAACCCTAGAGGACTGCAATCGACTCCAGTCAGATATTGATAGAATTATTGACTGGAGTAAAAGAAATCGGATTGAGTTCAATATATCTAAATGTTTAATTTTGTCATTCACTAGGGCGTGTCATACCTGGTATTACCGGTATACGATGGACGCCCGAAGTCTAAAACGTGTCTCCACCATGAAGGACCTTGGAATCATGTTTGATAGTAGGCTGACATTTCATACTCACATTCAGATGGCTTGTAGCACTTCATTGAGAATGCTGGGCTTTGTTCTGCGTACTGCAAGGAATTTTAAAGACACCCGGGTTCTCATAATTCTATTCAATTCCTTAGTAAGGAGTAGACTTGAAAGTGGGTCGATAATTTGGAGTCCGCACCAAGCAAAATATTCCCTCATGTTGGAGAGAGTTCAGAAAAAATTTCTGAGATTTCTGTACATGAGGGAGTACGGCTATTACCCGTGGCTCTATCCTACCGACTTTCTTTTGGGTATGCTCGGAATGAACCATCTACGTGTCAGAAGGGATGTACACATTGCTACGCATTTCTTCAGATTGATTCGTGGATGGCTTGAGAACTCAGCTATCTTGGAGAATATTCATTTTTATATTCCCGATGGTTATCTTCGCCATCGACAGCATAGGCTGTTCTATCTTCCGGCCTGCAGGACTAACTTGCCAATGGTCATGCCGATCGGGAGAGCAATTTTGCTGTTGAACAGAATTAATTCGGATATCGACATATTTAGCGTCAGTGAAGCTGCCTTTAAAAGGCAAGCTCAATTGATGCTCATATAGTTTTTTTTTGCTTACCATTTATATTTATGTTTAATGTAATACTGTTACAAATGTATTTTAAAAACGCATTGAAATTTTAAATTTTGTAATGTTTTTGAAAGAATAAAATAAATTGAATTGAATTGAATTGAATTGAATTGAATGATCGTGTTAGAAATGTGGAGATCCGCAAAGAACGCAAAATGATGTGAACGAAATGAGTAAGATCAAGAAAGGAACGCTTCGATGGTTTGGGCATGTAGAGCGAATGAACGAGTGTAAGGAGAATGTATGACGCAAATGTGAATGGTAGAAGAAGTCGGGGACGCCCAAGCTTTACATGGCACGACCAAGTGAATCTGATACTTGAGTCGGGCCATGTCAAGAGTCAGAATAATAAAAGAGCGTGTATGAGACGATGTATGAATGTGAACGAGGCAAGGAGTGTGTGCCAAGACCGTGTTGTTTGGCGGTCCGTCCTCTCTGCCTACCCCTTGCGGGGAAACGGCGTGATGGTTAGTTAGTTAGTTAGTCCCCAAGTGGTTATTTCATACCGTAAAGTTGTTAAGAAGGAGGTAGCGCAACGCGGCATAACACCCCAAAAATAAATAACGATAATGCCTCGTGTTCTGAAATAAATTTCATTATATTTGGTTGCTGAATAAGATTTCGGGCAAAAATAAATACGAATTTAAAATAATCGCGTTGTCCGCTCATCATTGGATATTTCAGATAACGAAATATTCTTTGGAATTTTATTTTTATTTTTTATATGAATACCTCATAAGAGTCCCAACTGCTCCCGTCTGAAGCCAGTGAGACTATGGCATCCCCAATTGGGGTATATTGTGAGGCAGAAAGTAGTGGAGAGGGGAAGGAGATAGGGAAGAGGAAGGTGGGGGAAGTACCTGGTTATTCAGATCTGGTCACCAAACATGACTAATGCCATTTAAAGCAAATTCTGAATGGTGGTTTACACCAGGGCGATACTGAGAGTATCTTCCATTCTGGAACGTGTCGCAAATATACCATATATTATTTTAAATGAATAAACTGTAAAATAACACAAATTAATCAAATAAAATTTATTTGCCACGCCGGGATTCGATCCCGCGACCTTCGGTGTGCGAGTCAAGAGTCTTACCGCTGAACTACGCCGGCCGCCAAAAATCACTTAAATTAGCGCCAAAAAATTAGTGCCAAAAAAACTTTTGTGTTCATTACAATAGCCTCCACTTCTTCCAACATGCGTATACATATTTAGTGTACGACCAGTATGAATTTGAATATGAACCTTGTTTGAACTCTGCACAGTGCAAAACCACATAGTAACGGACCGGTGAATGTTATGTTAACGAATGACACGTATCGCTCTAGTTCCGCTATAACGGTATAGTACAATGTATTCTCATACTCGCTTTATGACGCATGGTTTCGAGTACTGACTTTAACTACAACTTTGGATTGCATCGATAATTTATTATTGCTTCGGGAATTTAATATTCATGGTTTGGTGTAATGAGAATGAGATTCCTGAGGCGTTATAAAAGTAATTAATGAGGGGATTAGAAAATAATGCAATAGAGTCACGTGGGGTAACTGTACGCAGAGTGTAAGTGTTCGCAACGATGTTTCCGAGGCGGTCGTGCCTGTTTCGCGCGCGCACGTTCCTTAATTCAGTAGCGTTTTGGGTCGCATTGAAGCAGAATATGAGTACAGTGAATCCTAATTTGAAAATAAAAATTGGTAGGTAAATTACTGTTTTTCGTGCTTTTTCTTAAATTTTGTCATCTGCTATCGACATGTTTGCTTACCGATGTGTGCTATTATGTAACCAACTGAGTAAGAGCGATGTAGTCTATGATATTTTTTGGTAAAATATTGTTAGTTACACGGGTGCAAAGTAATAATTCTATTAAAGATAACCACTAATCTGATTTGAACACTTCTCTACGATATGCGAATACTTAACCCGCACGTGGGGTAAGTGTTCGTAATTGACATGCATGTAAACATTTTTATATAACTTTTTAATTTATGAACTACATAAGGTTTTTATGTTTGTTTGAGATGCCTTAATGATCAATCATATCAATAAACAAACAAAAAAATAAGCAAAATACCTAAAGCGTTTTAATACAAAAATCCCAGTGTAAAAACTGCGTACGGTTACCCCACGTGATTCTACCGATTTCGATGTAAGCTTAATAAATAAGAATTAATTAAAACTAAATGAAAAAGATGGTTTGGACGCGTGAAACTGGAGGATGTTTGGGAAGATGCAGGAAGACATGCATCGAATAGCTGAGTGGGTCATGTCTAAAGTCTAACAAGAAAATAGCTATGCGTGAAGCAAGAAATGTGTGTAAGGAAAATAGTGTGAGGCGTTCCGACCTCGAGTGGGGAGACTACGAAGCACCGCACAAAGAGGAGACCGATAGGTTATGAAGTGCTGCACAAATAGGAGACCGATTATAGTATCTCAATCTCTCGCAGGCAAAATCCTATAGATGTATGTGTCAATAGTGTGGCTATTTTTCGTTTCATCCGAGTTTCAAATCACAATGGTGCTAAAGAAATTTTTGAAGTATTATGCCGGTGGATGTGATCCAACAAAGGTGTCCCAACGGGCGACGGATGCACAACGGCCATCAAGTCGAGCCCATCCTCCAACAGCTGCCATCGCTACAAAAAAATCTATGCAGGCTGTCGGGTCGGCAGACCCCCCGAACACGCGCACCGCAACCGCACGAGCTGGTTTGGTGGCTTAAGTGCCCAGGTGAACACAATGCGTAATAACAATAACAATAATAATAAAATAGCAATTATTTTACAGTGCGTTTTGTGTTATTTCACTTCAAGTACGCTTTATTATGAATGATTATTTATTATGAGAGTTCCTTACATAAATGATAGAATAAAATAACAAAATACACAAAGCAACAAGAAGAGAGGGCCTCCCGTGTGGAGGGAGGCGTCTACTAATATCTACAGGAATTCCAAAAACTGAAAAAATCGAACTAATATCTACGAGAACCAAAGTGTTGACGAATATCTACAGCTCAAACTGTTGATTAATATCTATGAGAACCAAAGTGTTGACGAATATCTACAGCTCAAACTGCTGACAAATAAATATCTATGAGAACCAAAGTGATGACGAATATCTACAGCACTGGCAGGGGTTGGATTTGCAATTATGTATAGCATATTGGAATAATGTAATATTGCGTATGCAGTTTAAAAAACTTAATTTATGTAAGTATGTATGTAAAAATCCCTAATATCGGACTATTGGACGCATTTAGCTGATTAGTCCAACCTACGCTCTGTAGATATTAGTCAACACTGGGACCGTCATAGATATTCGTCCGACCTTAGCTCTGTAAATATTAGTCAACACTATGAAGTTCGTAGATATTAGTTCAACATAATATGAGCTGTAGATATTCGTCCGACATACAGGCTGTAGGTATTAGTATCTGGAGTCGTGTGGAGCTCATGTAAAAAAAAAGAAGATTAAATGTCTCGTATTTGCAAAGCAACAAGATAACAAATTAGGGAACGTATCCATACTACGTGACCTGTTTAGGGGGGGGGGGGGTCTTCAAAATACCACGCTTGGTACAAATGAGCAGCGGGGGGTTTAGGTTTTTGGTCATACGTTTTTTTTTGTGATACGAGTAGATGAAATATTAAGCTGAATGAGTTACTAATCAAAAATGTGAATCGACAGTGCATAAAAGTGTTACGAAAACATTAAAAAATGAGTAATTATGTAGATACATTTTTTGTTTACACACAAACACACAAAAAACGTCAAAACTATAGTAACTGTAAACGAGATACGATTTCAGTTACATATATCATTCCGTATTTTCTGTAGTATTTTTTTTACGTATTTTCAGTAAGTGTTTTCCGTATTTTATTGGTGGTGATTATTCAGATGGTCAAGGGTAGAAAATGTCCACTGCAAAACCCTCCATCATTATGGGTTTTTACGATTTTACCTGCTTTTTAAGATTCGCGGCGACAGATGGTAAGTAAAAGCAGTTGGGGGAGCGCTAGAAAAAATATTCTCCAAGTTGACGGTGGGCAAAATAACGTTGAGAACCGATGGTCTAAATGCACAGAAACAACATAACAGAATTCAAGCAGAGATTTTAAATTAATTCATTTAAAAAAAAAAAGCATTTGATCCATCTTTATCTTCTAGTATCATCTCCAATCGGAGGGTGGCAATTATCAGGGCAATCGTGTCTGGATAATCTTATTAAAACTTCAACAGTGTTATTTCAAATACGACAGAGTAAAACTTTTTGAAAAGTGTGTTATTTAAACCAGAATCAAATATATATTATTATAGTCCAAGAAGGAAAGAAAGAAAGATGACTTTAATAATTGGCTAGAATTACATAAAGTACAGTGGTGTGGACTGGGCATGATTACCCAGGGAGCATGAACAAAGGGGTGTAGTGTGTAGTTAGTAAGTAGTAGTAGCTCTTGCCCCGATACGTAGCCATTATCGGATGAGTTTGAAATAGCTTATCGTTACGCAAGATAACGAGTAAACACAACGGGAAAGATTAAACTTATCGACTCGGGGCAAGCAAAGTACGGAGTAAACTGAGTGCCGAACAGAAGTGATCAGGGAAGACAAAGTATTCCCCAACTTTGTGCATAAGCCTTTCATGCAGAAATATCAGCTTATAATATTGGCAAAGTTCGTCGGATTGACCCAACAAAGAATAAACATGTTGGCTAGGTAGGTAATGTTAGAGAAGCTCGCTGATGCTGTTCTATAGAAGGAGTTGGGGAACTTTCCATATTATTTCTCGTCGTGTTTCTAAACAGGGTCCTCAAAGGGCACTTGTTTGGTAATTATGAACTATAAGTTTTAAGAGCCAAAATGGCCAGTGATATTAATGTCTGTAAAATACATCATTACATAGTATAAAATGAATCGCTCAAAATGTATGTGCCCATAGATCTTTTAAACTACGCAACGGATTTTCATGCGGTTTTCACCAATAGATAGTGATTCAAGAGATTTTATATGAAGGTTTATAGACCGATCAGTGGTTGAGTGGGCATCGCGCTTGGGTCCCACCCGGGCGTCGCGTGTTCGATTCCTCGGCCGGCTAAGTCCTCCATCACAAAACAAGCAACATTTTCGGCTTTCAGTGGTGGTAGAAGGAGATTTTCAAACATTTTTGGGTTATTCGTAGCCCGGGTAACTCCACCTCAGTCTCTGTATCTTTCAGGTGACTTTACTTGTAATCTTAATATTTTTACAGTTATTATTTTTCAATTGTTTTGAGTGATGGCATTGTTTTTTCTTATATTTTTCTGTAAAGTTTTATAAAATAATATTAATCATATTCTCTGTATTTATGTTCATCATTCATTACACTAACCCATCACCCCATTTTCAGACTAACTCCTGTTTTACAGGGACATTTGAGGGTTTAGCTTCGTGCATCATAAGCAGCTTCGTTTATTAAAAAAAAATTAAAGTCCTTGTGAGAGCCCTGAAGGAGTAACCATCTGTTACTTATACCAGGGCGGGAAAGCGGTTGGATTACCTCAAGCCCGGGTATGTTCGTCTTTCTTTAAAAAAAAGTATAATATTTGCTTATTATAGTAGAGAAAAGCCGAGAAATTTAAATATTCAATTCAGGCGGCGGGCAGCTGGTGGTGAGGATTTTATAAAGGTTGTTAATGGCGTTGTGTTTCGTTAGCCACAGCAACGTGTGGCCGGGTCTGCTAGTGCTTTTTTTATTACGCACCAGATTTAAATGTCCGGGTTAAATTTTCCCCCCAAAAAAAAAAAAAAAAAAAAAAAAAAAAAAAAAAAAAAAAAAAAAAAAAAAAAAAAAAAAAAAAAAAAAAAAAAAAAAAAGAAGGAAAAACTAAACCCTTTCATACACTTCCCCAAATGATCATCTAGTGAATCCACGTTATGCAATTGCACTATATAAGTATTATAAATACAAAACAATACAAGAACAACATGTCAACCTACTAGAGACCAAATGGGAATATAATTCACCGACTCCAGATATTTTCATATCAGAGGGTTCGGCTCTGTGGCATTTCTAATTGAACCTATAAATCCTACTGATCCCTCAATATAAATATTTAAAAAATCTTTTGTAATCCTACATGTATTTAAAATTACTGCTTTTTGCATTTTTATATACAAATTCTTTGACAAATCTAATATGCTTAAATTTTGAATCAGATTCCTAGGTATTATGCCAGTGGCCGAAATAACAAATGGTAATATTTTTATAGTCCGAGAATGCCAAATTCTTTTAATCTCATTTCCTAAATCTGTGTATTTTCTAATTTTTTCAGAAACAGTTTTTTGAATATTACAGGAATTTGGAATAGCTACATCAATGATATAAGTTATTTTTTTAATTTTGTCATGTAAAACTATATCAGGTCTATTATGACTAATTGTTCTGTCTGTTAGTATAGTTTTATCATAATATATTTTATAAAATTCATTTTCTATAAATGAATTTGGTTCATATTCATAATAAGGTACTACATTACGGCAATCAATCAAGTTATGTTTAATTACCAAACTTTGGTGAATTATTTTTAAAACCTGATTGTGCCTAAATGTATACTCGGAAGGCACTAATATAGAACATCCCGATATAATATGTTCTATAGTTTCGGGAAAAGCCAAACATTTTCTACATAAATCATCAATTTGATTTATATCTTTGATTATATGCTTTCTATAATTTTTAGTATTAATGACTCTATCTTGAATGGCAAGCATAAATCCTTCTATTTCTGCGCTCAACTCTCCAATACTCAACCATTTGTTTGACGAAAGTTTGTCAACATACGTTTGGTTGAGATAATTGAAGTGTTTTGCGTGAATAATTTTATTTGACCAGGAATCTAATAATTCCTGGTTAGTATTTATAAGAATGTTGGCATTCTCGTCATATAAATTTAAAGGTGTAATATTTCTATCTGCCTTGCAAATTATTTTGTGCATTTCTGAGCTATTAGCTTTTTTTTAAATTGGAATATTATTATTTAGAATATTTGTATTAGAACTCATAATCTCTACATATCTACGTATTATAAATTAAAGTCCTCAGCCGCGTCTGTCTGCCTGTTCGCGATAAACTCAAAAACTACAAAAACGGATTTTCACGTAGTTTCCACCAGCAGATAGATTGATTCATAAGGAAGGTTTAAGTATGTCAAGGTTTTGTGTAAATTGGTTGAAATATATGTCTGTGTGCGGTGGACGAGCGGGCCGGCAAGCGGGTGGTGTAAATTTGTATGTAAATCTGCAGTTTTATGCCGAGGTTGATGAAATTTTGCACATGTGAACTTTAAAACAAACTCTGTGTAAAGCCCGGGCATCGCCGGGGACTTCAGCTAGTATTTATCATCTCAAGGGCGCTGCACAAATTTATAATATATTTTTACAAACTTATAATACAGACTAGATAAACCATTATAACAACTTAAGGTTAAAATATTGCATCCACGGGTTCTTCAACCACTGATACAAAATTATTTGTTATTTGCTGCTATCTAGTTATATGAGTCATGGCACACTTTTAGTAAAAAGATAACATAGCGACAACACATTATTACATAATCGATCGACATTCTGGAATATGCATAATGTATAGGATTAGCATCGGAGTGTATAGTACCCCGTAAAGTAATCTTAATACTAAGCCTTCGATCATACCATTACCAATAATGCATTCATTAAGTTTAATGTAAACAAGATCACGTACCATCACAGCAGCCGCTGTGCGGCACAGTGGTATCTCAGCCAGGCTTTAAAAATATCTTAAGATCCTATTTGATACTGATTGAGATAAGGTCGGGAGTTTCCTCCGGTTAATTTGTTCGCTTTTCGGAACAATTCATATAGGTCTCATAGAAATAGTTGTGTCTCCCTTACTATCACAGTTAGAAATATGGTATTTTTTTTACATTAACTCCACACAGGAGGCCCTGAGGTAAATGATTTCCCTCAGGGTCAGGATCATCTGAAATGCTGTGTGGAGGGTCTTTTTGGGGAGAAGAAGGAATGAATATTGGTCTTGAAGAGACCCATGTTGTAGGAAGGAGGAAACACAAAGACCGGCAAATCGTTCCACAGCCGAACTGTTGAACACAAGAACGAATCGAAGAAGCGACCGTTCTCATGTGACAATGTCAACCGTGTACATATGTTGGGCACGGGTTTGGCGTGTTTCCCGACTATTCACCGGTGACGAAGGGATCAACGACGCTAGTTCCTCGTAGCAACTTCCATTGAAATACCGGTAGAACAAGGATAGCATTCCCACCCGACGCCTGCGCTCTAAAGATTGCAATCCGTCTGTTAAATTAGGAGAATCTATCAGACAGACCGCCCGTTTTTGCACAGAGTCGAGGGTTTTTTCCAGGTATTTTGGGGCTCCAGAGGTGGCGGTCTAAGCGGTGTTAGAAAGAGAAAATACCACGCTTTATATTTAAATCTAAAAGTTACCGCAAAAAAATTTAAATATTCACCCGAAAATATTTTGAACTTCCGACAAAATAGGCCTGTGGCCTGGAGGGTTTATCACACCTTTATTAGAAATATTATGCACAGACTTTGCAAGCAGAGTACACTATAAAACTTTGCACGCAGAGGACACCAAAACAATGGACATATGATTTTACATTTGCTGTTCTACCTTCCATTACTATTGATATTAGTGACGTGACGTGACGTAGTAGAGTTGATACATGTTTTAAAAGACTGGAGATTTTTTGTAAAATTATCCAGTTAGTTACTTGAACTTTTTGCTTATTTTGTTATTTACAATGTCGCGGGATGTGAGGGTTAAAGTTTTCTGACATTATGGATAGGTTAGGACCCACTTTGACCGATAGGAGATTTCCATTACTTCGGACATACCAGACACGCCTTCAACAAACCTCTATCGGATGATCTCTTCAGTGGAAATTTGTAATATTGACTGTCTACTAATTACGTAGTACCTACAGGAAAAATATCTTCATTTGACCATAATTATACGCCGGCTACGAAATAATACGCGGACCATACAACTCAGAGCACATAGCACAATATGGTAGAATGTTGTATATTATGCAAGTCGGGGTGAACTCGTCCGTCCCGGGGAAACTTCCCTGTTGCGGGAACCAACTATGATAATTACACTAAAACTCGTCGGCGAAGAGCAAACTGCAACAAACGTAGCACTGACAACCGTTTCTAGGTAAGCGATAATTAAAAAGCAATGCTCACAGCAACTGCATGAAGCCTTTATATAATGAAAGTATTTTTAGGAAGCTATTAATAAAAGAAAGTAAGTTCAGCATTTCATTTGCGAATGGCTTATATTTTAAAATAAAATTAACTTTTGTGTTCAAAATTGTATAGAATTTCGAATTAGATATGAATTATGAAACATGTTACCATTTTTATAATAAGGACATGAAAATGTAAACCTGAACCATTTCACAACTCTATAATATGTGAGAAAAGTGATTTCCAATTATTTAATAAAGCCAGCCTCAAATCAAAAGTTTAAAAAATATAGCTAAAGTTTAGAAAGTTCGATTTGTGAGTGAGTGGCCCAAAGCGCGTCAGATTCGCACCCAGGAGTATCAGGTTCAATTAACAAAAACACGCGTTCCCAACTAATTGGATTGCCACCCGAAACGGTAAAAAAAAAGATTTTATAATAATTAGGAGTATTAATTTATCAGTGTGTGTTTTGAAGAAATAGGATCATAATTGTTAACCTAATAGCACGCTTTTCATGAATTTCAGAGCTTGTTAAAAGGGTTAAATTTCAAGCATAGCTCTAAATATAAATATGTAAGAAATTTTTTACATTGTAAAAAGAAGCACCCCCTCCCTCCTCCGTCGGGTCTCTTGGCTTTTGTAAAATGGGATCGCGACCCTAAAGATGTTTCAAACCTACGCTCTAGAAGTCCACTCATCATGGCACAAGCAACAATTGTAGCTTTTAAGAGCGTTTAACCAGCCAGCGGACGAAAATCCACATTTCGTCGAAAGTTGTTCTTACGATCGTGCAGGGCGGTTACAATGAGAAAGATTAATTATTCTCCGTACCAGCTTTTTAAAATTATAACTCAATATCGAATTTATTTCAATCCAAATTAGCTTTAATTTATATCTTCATCCAAAAATGCTGAAAGGCGTGATGATAAAACTATTAAAATAATGTACTTTTTGTAATTATTTTATGATTATAAGTATTTATCATTTTTCAATAATGTCTAAATTTAATAAGAATGTTAAAAAAATCTCAAATATATTAGTTTGTAAGTGCGCAAATAAATACACAAATGGACCAATTTTCGTCAAGAAACACGTGTACGTACATATTTTTTAATGATTTTATTAAAATAAAAATTCTAAAACATGTGTTTGCTAGATAATGTATTGATTTATTTTACTGCATGATTATATTATTTGAAATGGGTGTGGTATAATACAAAATCTTTTTTGAAAATTTAACAGATCTGCCAACGACCTATGGAATAACCTTATTATACTAAAAATTAAAAAATTTTCTCAAAATTTATTACATGCGAATGCTAGATAAAAAGACAATCTTTCGAAATCCATTTATAATTTTTTGTGGAAAAGAGTCAATACGTCTAAAATCAGATTTGAAAATGACATATTTCTGGTTTTCTCTGGTAATGCCTGGTAATGTCTGGTAAAGACGGGATTGAAGAAATCAAACGTTGTCCAGTTTTTACAAACTCAGGAATTTTGAAGTTGGTTTGTCGTTAAAAAAAGATTACGTTATTTTATAGCTTCTCTGTGCCATCGAGGTGATAAGTGACAAAATAATAAAATACAGCACACGGTTTTAAAAAATTCCTGCAAGAAATTAATGGATCAATTACTTTGTATTTGTGATATAATTATATAGAATATTGATAAGCCCACATGAGCGCGGAAGCTGAGTTTATTATTTACAGTGATCTCCGCAATAGGGAAGTAACTTCTTCACATATCCGGCGGGAAGTTAGTTGGTTGGTTGGCTGGCGCTAGCACGAGTTAGTTTTAATCGGAAAAGCGTTGACGTCTGGTTAAGGTTGTGGAGTCACACTAACATCGCCGACCCAACGGTGTTTTCCACGGCCAAGTTTTGATTAACAGCAAAACAGAAGCCATTGCAGCGTAGCGGGCTACTTGTACTCTTAACTTCACATATTATTGTGCTAACATTTGTGATATAATGATGAAATCGACACTCATTATAAGAACTACTCGTACATATCTATCTACCCAAGAGTGTGAATTGTCATTTCATCAGTTGTTTGTGTGTCTTCTGAATTTATACCCATGACAACTCTATTTTACACCCAAACGGTGTATTCTATTTTACACCCTAACGATATTTTCAAATTGTTCTCAAATTAATTCGTCAAAAAGTAACATATTTGATATATATACCAATATTCATAATTTGCAACAATAAAAGGGAAACGCGAAAAGACAAAAAAGGAATAACGAACGCATAACTAGAAACGGAATCACGGAATATTCAAACAAAAAAATCTGAATTTGCTAATCGTATAATAAAGACGGCATTAAAATAGAAATCAGAAAAACCTTAAATAATAATAATTATAGAATAATCAATAACCAATCATTAAATTTAACACATTCATGTTCATTCTTAATAATGTGTTATCGGCAAACCGAGAATTCCTCCGCAAACCTTTTACAAAACAATGCCTGTTGTTTCCCTACACTAAATCTATCTGTATTTTCATTGATAGAATCGTCGATGTATTTTCGTTTTTAGTTCAATTTTTGTCCTGGCGAGGTTTACCTTTTGGCTTTTGGTTTTGGTTACCTTTTGTCCCAGAGGGGTTCTCTACCGAAATCTTCTGAGAAATTTATACTATACTTTATGATAATGTAATAAAAAATATATAAAACTTTTTTCTACTTAATTATTTGTGACCTTAACCGGTTTCAGCCTCTTAAGGCCTCCAAGACTGGTACAATTGTTTCTTAATTTACAGTTTATATACATACCATGGGAGAAAGGGAGGGTATATACTACAAGGATTTTATACAATTTATATGAGTTTTCCCATATTTGTTGCCATGTCATCTCAAATTTTGTGGTTAAAACAAATTATTAGTATTTATTGTTTAATTCAAAATATGATTCTATTTTAAAACACAACAAAATACTTTTAAGTGTTCTCCAACCGGTCAATCAACCGATTAATATCACAAACACATCGCTTCCAAGAACAGCCAGCTCGATAAAATCTCAATCAGTGCAAGCACGTACCTATCCGGTAAGTAATAAATAGTTGGAAAAAACCAAGAGTAATAATAATGATATAAAAATACTGCGGGGCAGCTATATCAGTTGCTCTTTATCATTGCTTGAGTTTAGCTCAACACATAATCCTTAAATAGGTCGTAAGTCGTAAGCATAGATACCATCAGTATTACATGCTTTGTCCATGGTTTCAATAAAGGTACGTGCTTTTTTACAAAACCAAACTGTCGGTAAGATGTTTATTTTTACGCGGATTTAATTTACTGGTTGATTCTTTATAAAGTTCCCCAACATCAATCAGGGGTGCCCCTTATGCGAGGAATCTGACAGTAAAAAGAATTTGTTTTGCTTGAGTAAATGCACTATTATTAATGAAATTACGACGGAAACAAACTAATATCAAAAGGGAACTTTTAAAATTCCCCTTATATTTTATACCTATCACAGTTGTTATCAATTAATATCATCGACTCAACGATGATGACATTCCTTATATGCGCGATGAATCATCGAAGTGATACTGATAAAAGTAGGTAATTTGGTAGATTTCGGAGAGGCGAAAGTGTGCGACTAACGTAAATGTTAGGTGTCATTAGAACTACTCGTTCGCGGTTTAGCATGTTAGCAAGGATTAAGCGGCGAAATTAGAATGCTTAAATTTGAGCAAGGATTCACACACAAAGAGCAACCGATATACCGGCCGTAGTAAAACTTTTCAGAGAATCTTTGGCGAAAGATCTCAAATAATGTCGAGTAGCTCTCCTGGCGAGAATGCTCCACTATCTGATCGTCAATCAGCGCCGAGTTTGAGATAAATCACGAATAACGACGTAACGTTTACCTTCAACGAAGGAACTCTTCAATTTGTATTAAGTCTTCGTTTTTGCGCTTTGTAGAAGAAGACTAGAGCTGATAGATATATATCTGCCTTAAGATGGGTGCTCAAATTATTATTGCAACGGTTAACGTTAATTTGATCATTTAGATTTTAGAAGATTGGACGCTCGTACTGAGAGAGCTGTTGAAAAAGTAATATGGAAACCTCGTTATTTTCAAGCCGTTTTCTATCCAAAGCGAACTTTGACAGGGATCGCAGAACATACTTATATTTGTAGTTTAATATTACGAGTACATTCGTGGAATTGTTTTATAGAAACCCTTCAAATTTGCATGTACATAAAGAAGACTCTGCGGTCAGGAGGCATGGATTTGATTTGTATAAAAATTTAGTTTTTTTCCGAGATTGATGAAATTTTGCATACTTGGCCTTTAAAACAAGAGGAAAGGCACTCTACATTAGGTTTCGAAAACTGTGTCAAGCCCGAGCAACGCCGGAATCAAGCTGGTTTAATATAGATACTCGTAAATCTGGTTGTACAAAGTTTGCAAAGTCTGTTCCACCTTTTCTGTCAAAGCGAATAATTTGGAAATTTCATATTTATGCCAACAATATTTCCATCATTAGCCTTCGTCGAGAAATGAGACAAGAAACCACAATAATGAACTTTTTAAATAAATCTATTTGGATATCACTTTTGTTTTCTTGATTTTTTTTTTTTTTTTTACAGTGAATACCGCACAAGAATCTCAACTGCTCCCGTCTGGAGCCAGTGAGACTATGGCATCCCCAATTGGGGTATGTTGTGAGGCTGAAGGTAGTGGGGAGGGGAAGGAGGTGGGGAAGAGGAAGGTTGGGAAGTACCTGGCTATTCAGATCTGGTCACTAAGCATGGCTAAAGCCATTTTCAAGCAACGTTTCAATTCTGAATGGTGGTCTTACACCAGGGCGATACTAATAGTATCTTCCACTCTGGAACATGCCGCAAATATACTATATATTATTTTAAATTAATTAATTGTGAAATAACACAAATTAATCAAATAAAATTTATTTGCGCATGCCGGGTTCGAACCCGCGACCTCCGGAATGTGAGTCAAGAGTCTTAGCCACTGGACTACGGAGGTCGACAGATTGAATGAATGCACGAATGAAGTGGGTATTAATCCGACTCCACTCTTAAAAAATCTTTCCAGAACCTTTCAAAACGGTCACCATGTTGAAGCGGAAACAGAAAGTACAAACAAATTTACAGATAGACGAAATGCAAAACAGTCAAATTTGAACAGGACTTCGCTAGGCTCAATCAATTAGCCCAGCAAATAAGTTAAATTAGGGGGGCGATAGGTACGAATACCTACCCGACAATGGCAGCAGCCAACAAGAAGGGTGTGTTCTATGGGCAATGGCATGGCAACATAGGCTTGGTAATATATGGGGGAGTTCCTGCCCCTAGGGGGTTTTGGCGAGATGTTACTGATAGATAACAACTACTGTTCACTGTTTAGATATTATGTTATTTCTAAAGAGTGAACAGTACGCAGATTCTTAAAGGCTTTTGAATCCACAGGAGTAAAGACGTAACGTCATATTTATAAAAATTCAATTAAGTATTTTTTTATGTTTACAGGAAATCGATTAGTGAAACTATGGCATCCAAAAACTTCCAGCGTTTTTATATGATTACTAGCTGATCCGGCGAACTTCGTACCCGCCTCAGAATCAAAAACTGTTGTCAACTTATTAGCTGAATTGATCTAAATTGTTTCTCCCTGCGTATCCTTTCCCCTCTCGCGTTCCCTCTCCCTCTCCCCACTCCTCTTCTCCCCTTTCCCCGTCCCGCTAACCCCCCTTTCTGAGTTCCTTTCCCCCCCTCCCCCTCCCCCGGTTCGCAGTTCAATATTATACCCCTTACAATATTGCTACAGTTCTTTCAAAATAGGAGAATTCGTTCCATACAAAATGTATGGGGAAAATAATTTTCTTCGGAGTGGAACACCCTTTACTTTTAGGGGTTTGAAAAATAGATGTTGGTCGATTCTCAGACCTACCAGATAAGCACACAAAATTTCATCAAAATTGGTCCAGCCGTTTCGGAGGAGTATGGTAACAAACACCGTGACACGAGAATTTTATATATTAGAAGATTATCGCACAAGAATTTTCAACCGTCAGTGAGCAAACATCGTGAAAGAATAAATACCCCACCCCTTCATCAGTTTTCCGAAGGCACATCTGTGCTGAACCACTTTAGCCCGATGCCGTCAACTAGCTGGACAATCTCAGCGTCCCACGTTGATCTCCAAATGAAGAAGAAGTGAGTCTCAAGGAGCTAGTGGGACTACGTCTGTATAATGTGAGTCTGCAGGAAGTGCGGAGGGAAAGGGTATGGAAAAAAAGAAGATTTGGAAATACCTGGCTATTCAGATCTAGTCACTAGATTCAGCTTATTTAATTTCAATTGGAGTCTTTCGCAAGAGCAAACCGAGACCATAATTAATACAGAACAGCTTTAACACACTATTTGCGATAAAAACGTAATAGAGTGAAAAATTAAATTACAAATTACATATTTCCATTATTTGTATTTGGGGTGTTATGTCGTGTTGCGCTACCTCTTTCTTGAGCCACCGTTTCGGACAGCGTGACAGTGTCCATCATCAGGGTAGATGTGATGATCTGCACTGATGATGGACACTGTCACGCCGTCCGTTGGCTAAAGAAGGAAGTAGCGCAACACGGCATAATACCCCAAAAACAAATAACGAAAATACTTTTGGCCTTGAAAATCTAAAAACGTATCGACAAATTACATAGTTTGATCAAATTGGTTGGCGATCAACGTTGGCGAAAATCGTAATATATAATAGAATATTGATTTACGAAGAACCACCACGCACATGCTATTTTTATTTAATTTACGAATTGAATTTCAAACAACAGAAAATAGTTTGAATTAGTTAAACTATTCAAATCTCTTACTAGCGTCCAGTTTTCCGACAAAACACGTACATAGGTATAAAATTGCTAAATGAATTATAAATTAATTACGCCCGTGGAAATACTCGGGCCAGTCCAGTAATAATAACGTTCACATCCAAAATGTTCGCTGGATGTTAATATCGGATAATTAATCAAATGTATATAGGGAATATTGGGTATTCTGTATTCTGTACACTGTGCAGTGTATACATTCCAATAATAATAATTTCTCCCCGTGTTATCGCAAATTGTTTATTCTGTATTCCGGGATAGCGCTTACAACAGAATCGTTAGTCTAATTTATGCCGGCAATTAATTCCAATAATCGAAATGTCGGAATGGCCGAACGCTGGATTCTGCGCTCTGTGCGTCATACACAAAGGAAATTAATAACATCAAATATTACGTGACAACAAATATCCCTTTGAGCTTTTTAAGTAAATCAAAACATTTTTTTTTAAAAGGGAGACGAATAACCCGACAATATATGAATTCGTCTTAAGATGAAGTCATAGTAAATAATGCAAAATCATATGTTTTTGTTTTGAAAATTTGATCGCTTAGAAGTATTGTAGATGCTTCAATTAAATACTGCGTGTAGAACATACCTTGGCCCTTAAAAATATCGGTCATTTTTTTTATAAGTTTTTTAATAAGCCTATAAAAAAATAAAGTATTAGGTCTAAAAAACACACTTTCAAGTCCAAACTCTCCTATTTATAAACCCCTTTTCGGATATGGTTTTATTGTGTAATGTGGCAAATTCAGTTTATTTTATAATTAAATCGCAAAAAAAGTTGATATTTACACCCAATCTTCCCAAAATAAAATAAAATATGCATTTTCGCGTTGATATTTTACAATACGGCCGCTAGTCGACGAATTCGGTTATTCAAAGTGACCCCAATGGCGTCCACCGAAGAACTACTGTCCACGGCACAGTAGTGAACTAGTGGATCGCCTTAATTCCGTCATCATTACATTACATAGTATAAAATGAAGTAGCTCAAAATATATGTGCGCATAGATCTTTTAAACTACGCAACGGATTTTCATGCGGTTTTCACCAATAGATAGAGCGATTCAAGAAGAAGGTTTATATGTATAATACAAGCTTATTATACTAGAGAAAAGCCCAGAAATTAAAATATTCAATTCAGGCAGTGGGCAGCAGGCAACTGGCAAGCGGGTGGTGTGGATTTTATAAAAGTTGGGTAATGGCGTTGTGTTTCGTTAGCCACAGCAACGTGTGGCCGGGTCTGCTAGTTCATTATAAACGGGAAAAGTTGCTTGCGCAATAAGGGGTATAAAAAAAACTGTATTTTGGAAATTCAAAATTTTAAGTTGATAAAAAGTTGTCTTTATGGACCAGAAAAAAAGGTCAACTTGAAAAATATTTAGATCTAAAGTTTATAATTTGCGTACAAAAATCCACCTAATCCTTGTTTTATTATAAATTCTTGTATTTTTTGGATATACCTACTTTTACTTCACACTCTATTCTTCAAATTTTTAAACTCGGAAGAAATACTACTACCTGAATTACAAAAAAAAATGGAAAAATTCAATTCTAGGGACGGAAACATGGATTTTCAAAAATTAAATAACACTAACCCAAAATGATTAGGTTGATGATCATGAGAAACCAACTAAACGGTGATATATAGGAAGTTTTGTATTTACACAAAAAATGGATGCGTCCGTCACTTCTAAATCTACTGGCCCCAGATTCCTACCTCCCTTTTTTCTTTCTTTCCAGATCTTCCTCTCCATTCTTGCCTTAAAAATACCCTCCCCACATCATCCCCAAAGACGACACAGGCCCTGAGGGAAATTATTATCTAACTATGTAGAGCTAACATTAAAAAATAATGTATGTCGATGAGGCGAGTCGAATCCGAGAATCGTGGCACGGCAAAAATTTAAACACACGACAACGCATGGGAGTAGTGAAAGTACAGTTGTAGTAGGAGACGCACGCCGGTAAGCAAGTACCTGTACACTAGTACTTACCCGGTTCGGAACAAGCCGAGTACACCAGCACTCAAAACTCGCACGGACGAGAGGAAAGGCAGCGAGCGTATTAGCGATTATAAAATCGCGCCACTAAACTCTGTCGCAAGAACGTACTGTGGCCGCGCACTTGACTCAAGAAATAGACGCGTCACATTAGCACGGATCTCTCATGTGTGTTTTTATTAGTAGATAATCATATTGGGAAAATTTTAAATTCCTAAATGATAACGTCGCTTCTCAATAAGTGTAGAATATATAAAATACATTCAAATAACGCTGGCGCTTTTAAAGCTAGGTGTGTCACTAGCACGTAGAGTAAATATTATGCCAGTTGTTGATACAATCAATAAATAGTGAAAGGTGATCGTATATTATTTTTTTAACGTTTTCGAGTGATTCGTTTGTTTTGATGAAAGCAGTGTTGCCGTGTAGGTTTTTACCATGTTTTCATGGTTTTTTGGGTCATTTCTACATATAAGAACAAAACATGGTTTTTTAGTGGTCAAAAAAGTGTGTTCCTTTGAGTGGAATACTTTTTTTTAGAATGGGTCGCATGGGGAATCCTAAAATCAGGAATGTAGTTCTAAACTTCGGCACGGGTTCACAATGTCTCTATCTAATTTAACTTTGTCAAAAAGTAATATAAATGCATTATTAAAAATAAATTAATAATAATAATTGGATAATTTGTAGAGCATGTGAAAAATCATTGTGAATGTTTCATTGTGAAAAATCACCTCAAGGGCGCTTTACAGTTTATTATGAATCTTAGGAACTATCTAATTTTATTATTTACAAATAGATACAGAAACACACTTACCTGCAGGACACTTCCGATAAAACACACTTTATTAGAGAGTTTATGCTTGGGGAAGATACGACTTAGCACGTGGAGGACATTATATTTAAAACATTGGACATTGCATGACTTTACCTTTGCTACCCTCATCACTGTTGATTTTACATTTATATTCATAAGAAGATTAATGCCAAAGTTGAGTTAATATTTATTTTGGAGAATTTTATGAATTTGCTTTATTTTACACACTTAGTTATTTACAATGTTGCGAGCCGTGAAGGCGAAGGTGAAAGGTTTTTTTTTAACTTATGGATACGACTGTCTGAAAAGATGAGTTTTAAGTTTAGCTCTGTACATGTTAGCTTTATGTACATTTTACGTAGGTAACTTTAATTAGGTACCAAATTCTAATAAGTAGGTACTACAAATTAAACTTGATAACGGTAAAAAAACTCTTTTTTAAAGTAATAATTGATCATAAAAAAATATATACTTTTATTTGTAAGTAAGGGAACGTACCCATACTACGTGACACTTTTAGGGGGGGGGGGGTCTTCAAAAGGTCACGCTCCATACAAATGAGCGACGGGTTCCTTAGGATTTTGGTCACCGGGGGGGGGGGGGGGGGGGGTTAAAAATTGCAAAAAGTTGGTCACGTAGTTTGGGTACGTTCCCTAAGCTGTTATTTTTCCAAAAAACATTTTTTTCCTGTTATTCAAAGGAAAATTAATATTTGTAATAAAGCAAGATTCTTTTCATCTTTATGGTTTTTTTTTCATTTTTGAGATAAATATGGCAACACTGCATACTATGTTTAACTGGATGGAAAAACTCGTAAAACGACCTTGTGGTGATTTAATCGCTAAGCGGCGCTATATAATAACGATTAATAAATAAAATGTAATTACACATCTGTCTTAGTAGACAGTGTAGTAGACACTCCTTGATTCATTCAAGTCTAACCTATATTATACCTACATTCTCTTCTGTCGTGCTGACCCAACTCTACTATTGATTCACTCAATCATGCCATATTAAAATAAACTTTTTTTATTGGTTTTCATTAATTCAACAAACAAATTGTTTTTAAATGTTGTGGAAACAAAAATACAATTGTAAAAATAGACCGACAAATGGTTACATTTATAATTTAAACGAACAATGGAAGCTCTTTCGAGACTTAATTAGTATCAGATTGAATTAGACAGTTTTTTTTATGAAAAAAATATAATTAATATTTAAATTACGTACCGTTAAAAAAAGTTTTGATTTGATAATGGCAGGTAAAAATACGACAGATTATTAATTAAATAAAATGTATACGGTTATTTTGAACATTAATTATGTGCATCAGATTAACGCGATGGTTCCATAGGAAAATGAAACAGTTGCTACTAATGTTTAACATCGATTATTGTCTTCGCGATAAAAAAAAATACTTAGGTATTTTATATATGTAGTTAGGATTCAGCATTACTATCTCGAGTAATCCGTGAATGAATAATATAATGTAAAATAATATAAGACATTAATAAATAATTGCTTACCACTTCAGTTTTCTGCAAAAACGCCTCAAAAATCCTCTTTTCACCTGTAAACAAAAATAAATAAATAAATAAACAAACATGTCACAATTAAGCATTTCGTTACTTTACCCGTGAACAAAAATAGTTTTGGTGTAAATGATAAAAATTAAAAACTACTTAATTTCGGCTGTCTGTAAATCCGATTCAATTTATTTTTTTAAATTAGCTCCACACAGGAGGCCCTGGGGAAAATAATTCCCCTCGGGGCCTATGCCATCTTTGGGGATGCTGTGTGGAGGATCTTTTTAATAAAGGAAGTTCTTGGAAGGAAAAGGGTATTAGGGGTGGGTAGGAATCTGGATGTTCCGAGAGAATACGGCTGGAGAAGTCAAAGGGACTCCCTCAACCAGTCTCTCCCGATCCGATCTGCCTTGCAGCTGGTGGGCAGACGCATCCACCGCCAAGACCCGGACAAACCTCACCGCATGAATGCAGGCACTCCTGCTAAGTCATCAAACGTAGCGAAAGACTTGGGGTGAACTATGGCAGAGGTGTCGGTTAGCCAAAAATGGTTCCCGGGACGGCGGTACCCACACCCGCCTCCCAAATTGCGTGTCTGAAAACCCGATTCAATGAACTCTAGATTGAACAACTGTTGTCAGAACAAATTCAGACGAGCGATAAAGTACATACTTACAAAAATAATATTTCAGAAAAACTTTTTTCGACTTTTACAAATTTCTAATTATAATTATCCCGTGGGTTTGAAAATTCAGAGGTTTAGAGTAGGCCAGATGACGAAAGTTTAAAAATCAACAAATACGATCACGACTCACGACAAAATGATTATGACATAAGGGAAGTAGTAGTGTTCAAACCAATGGCAACCAGCGTCATTGATCCGTTCGGCACCGGTGCATAGTCGGAAAACACGCCAAACGCGTGCCCAACATTTGTACACGATTGACATTTGTCACATGAGAACGGGTCGTCTCTTCGACTCGTTCTTGTGTTCCAACAGCTCGGCTGTGGAATGATTTGCCAACCTCTGTGTTTCCTACTTCCTGCAACATGGGTCTCTTCAAGACCAATGTTCATTCCTTCCTCTCCTCAAAAAGAGCCTCCACACAGCATCCCAGATGATATAGGCCCTGAGGTAAATTATTTTCCTCAGGGCTTCCTGTGCGGAGTTAATGAAAAAAAAACGGGCAGGTTTTGTAATAATAATATACCTGGTGCTACCATTACTACCTCACACGAGAAAGACTGAACTATTGGCACCACCGTGATCAGTGCTCGATGCTCGGTGCTCGGGGGACGGGGTGCACTGTGCAGGGCAGAACAAGTTCCAAAGGGTACTTGGGGAGCACGAATAAGTTATCAGCGATTCAAACTTTCGTCATGCGAACATTGTGTTTGGCTCAAGTTTTGTTAGCAGATGAAATTAGTAATAGCGCTAGAAGAAGGTACCGAAGTACCAACCAACATCCACATGAGTAGAGTATCTACGTATTCTCTCCCTATTCCGAAGTTGCAATGCAGTTAGATGATAAATTGCATTTAAAACTTTGATTGTTAGTTCTCGTACTTGCGAGTTGCGAGCGGCGTCACTGGAAATGGAAAATTATTCGTACGGTGTAAAGATTATAACGTAATAATGTATTTCTTAGAAATATTATAATACATTGGTAAAGAAACTCACATGTCCTATATTCATTCAAATTTAAAAATACATATTTTTTATAAAACCATGCAGCTTATTACAACACGTGAATCGCAGGGCTGACACCAGCACTAATTTATTGAAGCTAAAACAATAATTTTTCTAAAATCATAATTAAATGTCACATTGAAAGCAATTACGTAATCCCGTGCGGTATACATGTAAAAATAAAATAAATAACGGTTGTTTTAATTAATTAAAATTAACTCCACACAGAAAATAATTTCCCTCATAGCCTATGTCATCTTTGAAGATGGTGTGGGGAGGGTAAAGCAAGCGAAATACGTACAATTCAACGAAAAATTAAATATGGTTGAAAACCGAGTGTTTTATTTCATAAAAATACGAGTACTCTCAAACGAGGTCCTAGAAGAGGAATTTTTTTTATAAAAACAAACATTTAAATTGAAATGGAATCCCTGAGACGTGTGTGTAGTAGATGTATGATCATGTGAGAAATGTGGAGATCGGCTAAGAATGTAAGCGTAATGAGTAAGATTAAGAAAAGGACCCCGACCTGCAGAGCGAATGCACGAAGAAAGTAGTGTAAGAAGAATATATGATGCAAATGTGAATGGTAGAAGAAGTCCGGGACGCCCGAGGAAGACATGGAAGACATGGCATGGCAGACATGGCTAAAGATCAAGTGAATCAGATACTTGAGTCGGAATAATAGAAGAGTACGTATGAGACGATGTATGAATGTGAATGAGGCAAAGAGTGTGTCCCAAGACCGAGTTGTTTGGCGGTCCGTCCTCTCTGCCTACCCCTGCGGGGAAACGGCGTAATGGTTAGTTAGTTAGTTAACAAGTGCAAATGGAAATTATGGACGTTTGTTTTGGTTTCATACTAGCAGACCCTGCCACACGTTGCTGTGGCTAACGAAGCACAACGCCATCTACTAACAACGCTATAACCCAACCTTTATAACCAACACCATCTGTTAATTTGCATACGTATCAAATCCACACCGCCCGCTTGCCAGCATATATTATATATTTTAATCAATTGACACCAAACCTTGACAAATTATAAACCTTCCTAATGAATCACTATATCTATTGGTGAAAACCGCATGAAAATCTGTTGAGTAGTTTAAAAGATCTAAGCGTACAGACAGCGGGAGCGACTTTGCTTTATACTGTGTAAAGTGTAAAGATTAGTTAGAATTCTGATATCAATTAACTTGACAATATCGTCTTGATTTTAAAATAATTACTTATTATCTTATTTCTAAAAATGAACAATAATTTATGGTCATATATACACACTACACAAATATGGAAACTGCTCGCCTTTATTAGAAGTTTACTTTTGAAAAATACCAACGTTTTGAACCAACAACGACTCCAATAAAAACCATTACAAAGATGAGAATGCATCGGAAGCAAAGGGCAGTCATACATTATGCACAAATGCAAACAATACAAAGTGATACATGCGCAACTTTCACGTAAACCTCCTGCAGTAGGTCCCACTTGCACTACATTTATTATGAATTAAACATGTAAAAGAAATGTATTCCCTTTAAATTTGAATACTATATTTTCAGTTAGAATGCAAATATCAATTGCTTCTTGTTTTATTATTCTATTATTGGATTGTAAAATATCAGTTAGTTTGTTAGAAGAAACCATTAAAAGGAAAGTGATATAAATAAACATAAATGTCGTTTCTTTGTTAAAAAAACTTAGCAACACAAGTGTTTTCTTTATAAATTAATAAAGGGGAATTAAACCTGGCACCATATTATGTACACATTATGTGTAGGAATAGGACATACGAAGGGCTATGCACTATTTTAAGCAGTTCTGCTTTGCCTGTAAAATAATATTGATTCATAGCCTGAACATTCTTGCAAATATTTTAGTAATACATTTAATAGTAAAATCGTTATAGGCAGTACATTTGTACCTCATTCCAGGGTGGTAGATACTCTCAGCATCGCCCTGATGTTAAAAGACAACCATTCAGAACATAAACGTTATTGAAATGTTTTTAAGCCGTGGTTAGATCTAAATAGCCAGATACTTTACAAACATTCCTCGTCTCCCATTATAACATGCTCTTTACCCTCGTTTGGTTGTTATGAAGAACTTAAAACATAATCCGTATAATAATAGTTGTCTTGTCTATTATTTTATAAGATGATTGTGTTTCTTTGCCAAACCGAAGTGAAATCTCGATGTTTCAAAATGTCAACGACCGCTGTTTATTTTTACGCTGGTTAAAATTATGATAAAGTCCTCCATAATGAAGTGGTGCTATATGAGAGCAAACTAATATTGGAAATAGTATTTGTTGTGCTGGAGTCAGTGCATATATTCACGAAATTATGACTAACTAACCACTGAAACATGTTCTCCATATTATAGATATATAATACACCAAATCCCTATTACACCTACAGAAGAATGATTGAATTTCATATTTTATAAATTAATATCATCGACATTCCTCATCGCTCGATGAATCATAGAAGTCCAAACCGTTAAAATTATGGAATTTTGAGAGAATGATACCGATACGAAAGTATGTGATTATTTACGTAAAGATGTGTCATTGGAAATAATCGTTTGCAGCTAGTAAGGATTTTTTTTTTTTTTTTTTTTAAGTTTTCTTTATTCATTGAAATTTTTTTTTTACAAATGTTGGGGATTTTTCGACCACCATGCTAGGCACATGCCCGTGTTGTGGTGGTCGATTTTTTATACAGTAAATTAACATATGCAATATAAAGAATGTGTGAGAGTATTAAGAAAATATATACATAAAATAATATAATAATAAAGAATATTATATAATACAAAATAGTATAAAAGAATTTAATTTAAAAGATTTACGATTATAAAATCAGAGAGAGTACTTAATGGTAAGCAAATGAGGAAGGATTTTTATGTTGAAAATCTACATTATTTAACACCAATTTTTGTACAATTAAATGTTGGGCTTTATTCTTCAAGTCCGGCGAATTACATTGAACAGCTGTACAGTAAGTATGTAGTATATAGTATAGTTGTTCATGTTTCAGTCCGGCGAATACTAAATTATAATTATTGTTACCATGGTTATGGCCGGGAAGTACATATGGGACTTCGTCGGATTCGATACACAGTGGTGCCAAACAATTTTAAGTAAATAGTCTAAAAGTATTTAAACTTTCAGCTAATTATATTATAGTAATTACGTACAGTTCTTTACAGACAAAAAACTTTTATTGGTGGTATATAATCTATTATCAATTTTATTTATAAAAAGTAACTCAAACTTAAATACACAGTTTCGTCGTGGAGCTGGTGAAATAAAACCAAGAAACAAAGAATAAAAAAATAAATAAATAAAAAAAAAGGCTTGGAGTGGAAAGGGCTAAGAAATGATTAAACGGCCGAATTAGTACACTTAAATTTTAGCAAGAATTCACGTACTTAGAAAGCATAAACAGCAACTGATATACTGGCCCAAAATATGGATGTCGCGGACTGCAAATAAAACTTTAAAAATTATAGTAATTGAGAGATGCAATCAAAAAGGGCTTTGCTTTTAAACTACAATTACTGTCATACATAATATTATGATTCACGTGAATATACGAGAGGTGACCCCTCAATAAGGTACGCTGGTAAAGTGAAATTACCGTAATAAGAGGGTTCGTGAAATGTAAAAGTGGCACAACGATAGTGATGTAGTGAGCATATTTCAAACCGGTTAACCGATCTAGAAAAGCGTAGTGAAATATCCCCTAAACAAGAATTAGGTGATATTTAAATAGTGTAAAAACGTAACACTCTGTATTTTGTGCATTGTTGCATAGGTACTTTTCCGCATTTCCCAGTCACCGAGCACAAAAGTGCAGATTGCATGGAGTAGACCGGTAGACGAATGCAATTACAGGCTGTACGGGATTTAATGTGCAGCCATTGTTACGAGTGCAGCGGGCTATTCACTACTGGGAGCGTTCGTCCACAGCGCTGGATACCTACCTCACTATCTACTGGGTACCTGGGTGCATTTGTACCTATGTTGTGTGCAGGTGGGTTTATTTGTACAAGAACTGCAGTTTGCAGTTTAGGAACTCTTTTTACCTTCACTTTCATTTTTAACAAAACGATAAACAAAGCTCGGTGATAAAAAACACATGGATTTCTAAGGTCCAGAAATTCATGTGTGGCAGAGTCATCATGGGCATTCAGCACCATTTTGTTTGCGTTTTTTTACATTTGAAAGGTCCAAGTACGTTTCAGCTTTCTACCGAATTGTAATAAGTTGTCCTTTTCTGCTGAACAAAATTACTTCAAAAGAATATAATAATAATTTGTTCCTAGAATCAGCATTTAATGGGGATATTTCATCAGTCAAAAACACAAAATGGCGCTGAATAACCATTTGATGACAATGTCACATTTCAATTTTTGTGAAACAATTCATCCTAAAATTCACAATTTAGATGATGACAACATAAAATGACAAGTTAGTAACTCTACGATTGGTGTCATATAATATAATGATTATTATTATTATTGAATTACGATATCGCATGAATAAGAACATCGGTATGATGGTAATCTGAAATAACATCAGCGGTGACACGTTATTGTGGTAAGCGTCAAAAATCATTTCTTTGTGTAGGCAGCATAGAAACAGGTGTTGAAAATACATTTCGTACGTAAGAAGCCTAAAAATTAGCAAATGAGTCATCTAAAACTGGTTTCACAAGGCTTTAGGAAAGTTATTTTTGATGCATCTATTTATGGGAGAGTGATAAGAGATGGCGTCAACACAATGATAAGAACGATAAGGAAAACCCGAAAATTAGCCAACATCGCTCGCTCTATCAAACATACCTACATACTCACGGACTTACTTAATGAACGTGTTTTAAATTTTATACAAACAACCGTTGATTAATGATAAATGGTTGTTTATCAGATATCTAAAATTTAAAACCCGTTTATATTAGTAAAGGGGTCGTCCATTAATCACGTGATGTTTTTTAGCAAATTTTTAACCCCCCCCCCCCCCCCCCCCCCGTGGTGATATGTGGTGAGGTTTTAGACTAACTACCCCCCCCCCACCAAATCACGTGTAGTTTTTTTAGTACAAAGTGTTTTTAAATTTTCCGAATATTGTCACGAAAAATAAATACATGTGATATCTCATTATACCACCCCCCCCCCCCCCCCCCCGGTGATATTTCGTGAGTTTTTCCGAACCCCCCCCCCCCTTTCGAGCCTCACGTGATTAATGGACGACCCCAAAAGGGGTATGCGGAATAGTTATAACATTTTTTTGGTTTTATTAGGTCATTTGAATTATTGTATACCTTAAGATGCTTTTAATACTATTATTAAAATTATACAAGTAGGTAGTCTCTATACGTACGCGCTATAACGGCAGTATACAAATCAGACAAATATTATTATTATTTTCAAACGCTCTCAAGTAATAATAAGTAATAGTCAAGAAGAATCACTGATAATATTCGACATTGTGATCAAATAAACATGCAAAATAAAGCTATTTCTTAACAAAAAAACTGAATATACTCTGTTTTATAAGACTTACATAAAATATTATCTCTTTCAAAAACGTTAATAAAATTACACCGAACGTCATGTGACAAACAATGGCACTTTAGGGGGCATAAATTAATTACGTGAGCCCAAAATGGGGGGGGGGGGGCCAGTAAATCTCACCAAATCTCATTTAAACCGGTGGGGGGGGGGGAGGGTCAATAAAAATCTCACGTCAACTTTATCGCAAATTTTGTTCGCTGAAAAAGTCCAATAACGTGGCGGGTCGGGGGGGCAAAAAAAACCCATCCCACACTATCCCATTATGCCCCCTCCGTTGGGGTAAATATGATCTTGAACAGTTTTTCAGAGTATTGTCGCGATTATATTTACCTCAACGGGGGGGCGGGGGGGAAGGGTCATAGGATAGGATGGAGCGGAATGGGATAGGGTGGGACCCCAGATATACCACTGATCTCACGTGAGGGGAGGGGGGGTCCCACCAAATCTCACTTAATCCCACCAAGGAGGGAGGTCTAAATTGGACAAAAAACTGCTAACGTAATTAATGTATGCCCATTTCACGGCTAAAATAGCCATGTAAGGTGCTAGGGTGATGCATAAATTATAATTATTATTGCAGAGGGTATCAGGCAAAGTCACAAACAGGTAATCCCCGAATAAATAAATTCGTTGTGACGTTGCATAAGTACGTACCCATAATCATAATATGAAAAACAAGCAGTCATGTTTTTAGTTGTAGAAGATGAATATAATTCACAATAATATTATCAGTCAAATAAACACCAATATGAATAAAACTTCGTGATAACCGTTGTGATTCATCGTCTGATGAAACCGGTTAGCCACTACTTGCGTAGTTATGAGAGAATCGAGAATTTAAATAATAAGCATATCTCGCAGTGCCGGTGCAATAGTGCCAATATAACCGTGGATCAGTTTACTAAGCACGTAGGTACTTATTACTCTATGTACTTGCATAATTATATTGAATATACATAATTTACGTCTGTATTTGTATTTACCGACATGGTGATATGGATATAAATAGATCTGAAGGGGTCATGCCATGATAACGACAGTGATAACATTGATAACTATTGCCAGAAATCGATTTTACTTACATACCTACGTTGCAATAGTATAGTTGTTGGTTAAGATATGTGTACATATCTACAACTAAAGTGTTAATACGAATTTGTGATTTAAAAAAACCCTTATAACTTATTTCCACTTAGATGTTTATTTTGTTACTACACGTCATCTTAAAACTATGCAGAGCTGTACTGGGTATTCAATAATTATTATAATTTACACTGAGCAATATGAGTATAGTGGGTGATATAAAACAAAAAAGTGTATTGATTATATTATATTATCCATGTAGTTTTAGCTTCTTCCAATAGATTTTGATAGGTTAGTTTATAATACGAAGTTCTGACATATCCCAACAGATGACTGCTAAGTTAGTTATCAGAAGAGTACCATATATCGCCGTTCGTGTCTTAGGTAGGAACGGTTATAATGACGACCGAAGGCTCCTCCAATGAGTTAGGTGGGGTTCCTCATTTTGCTCGCCGGAGCAACTTGACTACTCGGAGTCTAGCTGAGTAAGGACGTGTGTCCAGTTTGATAATACAATTAATTTTGTCAATTACAGAAGATTTTGTGTAAAACTATGCAATGTTTGAATGTGAAGTTTTTCCCTTCTGCTTACCTCTGCGGAGAAACAGCGTAATGGCTAGTTGGCTTACTTCGCAATACAAGATTTCCGGGCGATTGAAGGGCTAACTTTGTGGCACTGGAACGTCTTCCAAGCACCACCCAGACTTTCCATACGTTGAAAAAAAAAAAAAAGTTTTCATTAATTAGCAGCAGCTTAGACGGGCAGTTTGAGAAGCACTCCAAGACGCGTATCGGTCGTGCCACGAGTACCTACAAATAATATCAATATTTCCCACACTACTTTATTTCAGACTCCCACTGGCGCACAGTGAATTCATTCAAACCATCGACCTAGACAAAAGTCAAATGGAATATTTTATTAGGTTCACAAAATGGTATAAATGACTGATGTAAGATTTTGTAATTGGACATACGATAATTATTTTATCCAGCTACTTTTATTCCCCTCTAGGGACAAGTCGATAAATTCCAGTACCATGTTTAAGTTTGCCGCAATGGATATTGGGAAAAAAATAATATTAATTTAGAGTTTTTGTAATTTACAAAATTTTTGAAATCTTCTTAATTTTATTATTAATTTACCGAACTTTCGAGGCATGTCAAAAGTTTTAACTATCCTTAAATCGGGTGTGTCTTAAATTTATTAATTGTCCCACTAAGGAAGTTATAATAAAATGTTGTGTCGTAGGGCGCATATTTGCTCCTTTGAACATATTTTTTTTAGGTCTGATTACGCGGCTGGAGTTTTTCGTATACATAAGTTGCATACAGATAAGTTGTCTGAGTAACAGTGCTGTATATATGTATATAAGTATATGTGCTTAAAACATTCGACATCATAAATATAGACAAACAGTAATTGGCCAGGTACGTCGTATGTTGTGAGATTGAAGGTAGTGGGAAGGGGAAGGAGACGACCTCCGTAGTCCAGTGGCTAAGACTCTTGACTCACATTCCGGAGGTCGCGGGTTCGAACCCGGCATGCGCAAATAAATTTTATTTGATTAATTTGTGTTATTTCACAATTAATTCATTAAAAATAATATATAGTATATTTGCGGCATGTTCCAGAGTGGAAGATACTATTAGTATCGCCCTGGTGTAAGACCACCATTCAGAATTGAAACGTTGCTTGAAAATGGCTTTAGCCGTGTTTAGCGACCAGATCTGAATAGCCAGGTACTTCCCAACCTTCCTCTTCCCCACCTCCTTCCCCTCCCCACTAGCTTCAGCCTCACAACATACCCCAATTGGGGATGCCATAGTCTCACTGGCTCCAGACGGGAGCAGTTGAGATTCTTGTGCGGTATTCACTGTAAAAAAAAAAAAAAAAAAGATGGGGAAACAAGGGGTTGAAAAGTAGGTACCTTGCTTTTCAGATCTAGTCACTAAGCACAGTTAAGCAATGATTCATGTTTCTTATTTGAATGGCTGTCTTTCACTGGGACAACACTGAAAGTAGGTATCTACCGTTCTAGAATTTTATCATAATTATTGATTTAAATTTTGTTTATGATTGTACAAAGCATAGGTGTTTTAAATCAGTATTAAGCCAAAATGTTACAATATTTAGCCTAAGCGAAGCATCAAAAAGGCGGTGTGATTTTTAGGAATTCACCCTAAATATATCGTTTTAAAGGAACTCTCCTTCCGTGATAAGGGAACGTACCCAAACTACGTGACCAACTTTTTGCAATTTTTAACCCCCCCCCCCCACCCGGTGACCAAAATCCTAAGGAACCCGCCGCTCATTTGTATGGAGCGTGACCTTTTGAAGACCCCCCCCCCCCTAAAAGTGTCACGTAGTATGGGTACGTTCCCTAAGTTGTTTGTATTATTCGAATGGTTACAATCATTATAAATCAACCTCTATTAATCCAACAAAAATGTACATGTTGTACCAAGTATGATCTAAAAATAGGTGAAAATAATGACAGAATTTTTTTGGGCTAGTGACACCCTTTCATGGATAAAAAAAAATCGAGTGCAGTTCACATGCAGTAGAAGTGAAACCTTCAGAAAACTAAAGTAGATAAGAGTGGGGAGGCTACGAAGCACAAGGCTACGAGAAGACCGATAGGCTACGAAGCACCGCACAAGGAGACCGATTAGTATATCGTCGCTGCATACATAATATGAACAATGTGAGCTTTAGTACATTCTGAGATAATCGATAAAAACTGTTTAAAAAAATAACGAAACGGAAAACGAATATTCTATTTATGAACAAAGTAGGAAAAACATATTTTATTCAGTTTATGAAAACATTATTTGCAAATATTCATAATTTTATATTAGAAAATCGCATTTTAATGCGATTTTGTTCACATGGTTCATATTCTGTGCACAGTTTTCGTCACATTGTTCATTTTCAATAGCAGCTGTCCAAATATTTCATTCAAATCTGGCCCTAGTCTTCTGTTTAAAGGAGAGATATAAATTGGAGACTCTATTTATTATTACAAAATATATGTGTGCAGAGGATGTGGCATTTCGTATTATATTATTTTATATATTTTGGAAAAGTATAAATTACACATACTTTTTTTACATGAGTTCCACACAGGAGATCCTGAGAAAAATAATTTTCCTCAGAGTCTATATCATCTTTGGGGATGCAGTGTGGAGGGTTTTTTTAGGAAAGGAAGGAGAGGAGTTTTTAGGAAGGAAAAGGGTATAAGGGTTGGGAAGGAATCTGGGGTCCTGGTCATCCACCTCCAAGACCTAGATAAACCTCACCAGATGAATCCGAGCACCCGTGCTAAATTAACAAACATAGTGAACCACTTTGGGTTACCTATGGCAGAGGTGTTGGTTATTCAATAAAGATTCCCGGGGCGGCGGTACCCATTCCTGCCTCCTAAATTGAAAATGAATGAATGAAACTTTTAATTTGAACATTCCCAAATATTAATGACACTCATCTCTGGGTCATCACAACACCCATATTTATACAGAAGAAAATCCATCTATAAAATATCTTAGAGCTCTAACCAGCAGGGGTAGGCAGAGAGGACGGACCGCCAAACAACACGATCTTGACAAACACTTCTTGCCTCGTTCACATTCATACATCGTCTCATACATGGTCTTCAAGAAATTACGACTCTTCACAAGGCCTGACTCAAGTATCTGATTCACTTGGTCGTGCTATGTCTTCCTCGGGCGTCCCCGACTTCTGATGATGATGCGGTGCTGATTTCTAACAGTATGGAAGATCTACAGTCTCTCGTATCTAGGATGAACGAAGTATGTATGAAGAATGAGTTGATGATGAATGTAAGTAAGTCTAAAGTCATGGTATTTGAAAGGGAGAGTATGAAAAAATGTGCAACATAGTTGTGAAAGATTGCGAGGATTTGGAGCAGGTGGATGAGTTTGTATACTTGGGAAGTATGTTTACGAGAGATGGGAAGGCTGACAGAGATATCGAAAGAAGGGTAAATGCAGGTAACTCTATTAATGAACGCCGTTGGCGCCAACAAAATCTTAGAGCTCTGCTAGTTAAAACCAGTAACAGTTGAAGTTTCTGTTTGAAATATACCTACAGCAGACGCCGGTAGTTTGGGACATAACAATACACTCTGCAAGTCAATTGTGACAAATTACAACTGGGTTCTTGGTAAAAATTCCACTTCATTTTAATAATTTTACAAGAAACAACTATTTACATCCACAAAATCCAGAGTCGAAGATACTGAAATGGCTCCTTCAGCCATGTTTGGTTGCTAGATCTGAATATCCGGGTACTTCCTCATCTTCCTCCTCCCTATCACCTTTCCCTCCCACTTATCTTCAGCATCACAACATACCCAAATTGGGGATGCCATAGTCTCACTGGCTCCAGGCGGGAGTAGTTGGGACTCTTCTGAGGTATTCAGGTTATAAAAAATTGGTTATTGGGTTCTAAGTTTGGGTAAGCTAAGTCCGGTCAGCGGTTGAGCTGGCATCGTGTATGGGTCCCACCCAGGCGTCACATTGTTCGATTCTTCGGCTGGCTCCATCACGACACAAGCAACATTTTCCGATTTCTGTGGTGGTAGTTGGAAATTTTCAAATATTATCAGGTTATTCATAACCCGAGAATGTTTGTCTTTCTTTAAAAAAAAAAAATACATAATTTATAATTCAAGCATGTTTTGACTGAAATGGAACTCACGCAATGATACATAAAAATATTAAATGATGCCAAAAGAATCGTTTTAAATGGGAAATTTTGAACTTTGAATAAAAATGTAATTTTAATGCATCTTTTACCATCCATCCAAACTTAATTAGTTGTTTCTTGCAGTAATTTAGTTGAAATGTAATTTTCAAAATCTGTGCTTAATAAAAGTGCGGCGGCTAGTGGAGTGTCAACTCATATTTTAAATGAATTATTTTCTAACAAAAAAATCTTACAGTTTGAAATTAAAACGAAACCAAATTTAAATTTAAGTTGAAACGAAATAATGTTTTTAGTAATGATGCAAAGTGTTAGTAATCGGCAATATTTAGGAAAAAAACACGTGTATGGAGTATCTAAACAGTTAAGGTCTAATATTAGCAATACATTAAATAGCGATGCCTTCATCTGAAATTGTGTACTTTACCGGGAAATAAAAGATTACAACTTCAAAAATAGTTTAAAAAAAACTGGGCAGAGTCCGAAATTTCCCTAAACCTGTGCTGATTTCCCTTTTCCTTAAAAAAATATTTTTCTCCCCTAGATCTAAAGAAATTTCCCTAGACATCCCAACCCTGGTATTATCACAGATGTAGATTATGAACCATGTGACCATAGATGTGGAAACAAGCGCACATTTAATATGAACCATGGAAAATAAGTTCACATTGTTCTTTTTGAGATGCAAAATTTTGACTGTGTGCACATGATTCGTTTTCTATCTCCTTAAGTATGGGTTATTATTACATGGCTCATATTGTAGAAGGTGGAGAAAAAAAAACTAAAAAAAACTGTATATTTAGTTCATTTTCGTCAAAAACGTCACATTGTTCATATTATGTGTGCAGCGACGATATCTCATTCTCTCACAGACTAAACCCTATAGTTGTATGTGTTTGTCCCTTTTTAGTGTCGCTATTTTTCGTTTAATCGAGCTTCCAATCACAACGGTGTTTAAGAAGTTTTCAGTTGAAAAACCATAAAATAATTTTGTCTAGCTAGCCTGTTCTAATCGCTTCACTGTGTGACATTCGGAGTATCTAGACAGAATGATGTGTGATAGTATCAGGACAAGTGCTGGTCGCTACCTACTTAGATAGAAATGAGGTAATAAGCCACACGCGCGCTAATAAATTCCACTTTCGGCCGCGCATGATAAATGTGTGCACTCGAACCGGTTTGAACTGGTTTCGGCCGGTTCGGCGAATAGCAACCGCCAAAAAAAAGCAATCCCACCAACAAGTGTGGGGTGATAAGGTTGCAAGCCAAAGTAATATTAGCTAGATTCACCACCACAATATATTATTATAATAATTTGTCGTTTGAATAAACATTCGTCGATGTTTTTTTGTATATTCCTAACAAGGAATAAATTTCTTAGAATAGATTGTATGGGAAGAATATTGGGTTTAAATACATATGCAGTATAGCTTATCGCTGTTTGGACGTGATTGCGATGTTTGCCGTTGGTCATGCGTTAGTAAAGTTGACTTCTAGTACATAATAATAACGTTATATTTGTATAGCGCAGTTTTGTCTCATTTCACTTCAAGTGCGCTAACTATAATAAACTTAAAAATAATCCTAAAGAGCTCCTTACGAGAGTATTACATATTGATACAATAATGAAATAAATAATATACAGTATTTACAAAGCAATTACAAGGGAACAAAAATTAACAGTAACAGTGCCGTTATAGTACAGGACAATAATAATGAACAATAACGGTACTATAGTAGCAGATGACAAAACAAGAATTTTAAATCTAAAATATAATATACTAACAGTTTGCTTTCAGAAATGAGAAACATTCTGACATTAAGGTTCTGCAACCGGGCTCGAAAAGAAGAAGATGAAGAGATACGAAATTACGAATGTTAGAGGAGAGCACTAACATTCACAGCGACAAAATCGATGCAAAAATTGCGAAAATGTTTAATAAAACACGACTCGTTTAAAATAGAGCAAAAATCTCGCCGGCATTATCTTAAACAGCGTTTAAAGAAACACTGTGAAATTTTTCATACATATAACTAGTAAAATAACTGAAACAAACGTGTTAATAATAATTTTTGGAGCATATTTTTAGATTTTTTTCTATCGAGGTAATTTTATATAATTTGCATTTCGGCGCGGGCAAAGCCTAGATATTATCTTCAAGAATAACATATATTTTTTTAAGAGCTTTAAAACTTACCGTGTTTAAGGGAAATATGTAATAAATTGGTACAAATCCGGGTTGCGGGCCCTTAAATTCGGACAATAATCATAAAAATACAATAAGGAGGAAACCGAATAAATATGTCAATGTTCAAGTGAATAATCGATAAATACTAAAAAAAATTAGAATGAAACCCGTGAATGGCGGCAAGTTCAGAAGGCAATAATTGTTGAACCTAAGAACAGTTTGGTAAAGTCAGTCACTATTCGGTGTATATATATTGGAGTTACGGACAAAGAGAAAAAAAATCGCGATGAATGTCTTCCCGAAACATAATATTAACGACCGGCTTTTATTAATCTCCCTCATTTTCTGAATTCAGTGTACAGTAAAGAATTCCAAGAACTTGGTGGGTACGTTCCTATTATAGAAAAAAAAAACGAAGAACCTTGAGAAGAGCATAAAAATTTCATTAATTAAACATAATCATAATAAACCGTCAAGACTAAAAGCGAAATCTCATCAAACCAGAAATTCGCAATTAAAAGTCGTAAAATGAAAACCCGCAACGGAGAGACGGGGATTTCTGGTGATAGGGGGTAGGGAGTGTATGGCAAAGGCAAAATATAAATCATTCTAATTTATTATTGTTCTACTGCGGGTAGACCGGAGCGAATAGGGTAGAAACGGGGATGAGGAAAATCTCCCCCTAATAACGGGAACACCGCGAAGTTATTCAAAAGAAATTATAACAATTCTGGCAACAAAAGTAATCCGGAAAGTTGGACGCGCTGCGCGGAGGCTGCTGCTGGGCTAGCTGGTAGCCTGGCTGTATGGACTTATAGAGCTCGCAGTCGTTCAAAGAGGGCGAAAGTTTTGTTTTGTACGCAAAGCTCCTGGAAAGTTGGCATTATAATATTAGGAGGATTAAAAAATTTATACTTTATACAAGGGAAAGTTCTTTTTATAAGGCAACAAACAATCGCTTGATTTCATAGGCATTTCAAAGCGTTTATTATGGTGGTGATTCCTTTTCAAACTCCGGTCAAATAGAGATAAAGATCAACAAACAAAACAAATAGCATATTTTAATTTTTTTATTGTTACTGTGTTTTATTCGAAGAGCTCCATTTAATTTTCTTTAAATTTAAAGTTATTATTAAGATCTGCAAAGTATAGCGGACCTATTTTACCATAATTATGCAATAGAAATTAGCCAAGCAATATAATAGATACCTAATATAAAATAAATCTTCGAATGCTACCTAAAAAAAAACAATAAATTATATCTGAAGCAATAATTTTGAAGGCGCTGACCGGAATAATACAGTAATTTACAAAGCGAGAAAAAATTATGCCAATACTTTCAAAAGTAACTTTAGACGACAAAAATTTATTACATTTATTTGACAAGATAAATCACGTAATCAGAGAAAAACTTGTCAAAGAATTGTGGAAATCTGTAACATTCGCCATTAAAATGAAACTAATATATACGGTCTTAATCGTGGTATTTAACCGCCCTTGAGGTGATTTTCTATTAATTATTATTAATCAGAATAATTAGCATAACTAAGAAACCAGTCATTCGCACCACATTTCATCAAATTCGTTATTGTTGAAATCTGTTATGATCATTAGTTTAACGTTTTTCCTACATCATACTTGTTACAGTAACTATTCAAGCATTTTTTCTTATTATTATTGAGAATTGCTCTTTTTACAAAAATCAGAATGGTTTCACAATATTCGTCCGCGATATTTCTAAGTATATAAACACCGGCTTCCTTTATTTATAAGTTAGCTAATATATTTCAGTATTTTTAGAGCTGTAGATATATGGCAAAAAATCCTAAAGCATTCCTATATGTCATTAATAAAAGTGCCATTGATTTCTTGCGTCAGGGATATGTTGAAAGTGTTTTCCGGAGTAACAATACGTACCTTCATTTATCAGTTTGCCATCACAGTTAAAAAATTTGTCGACATATTATCTGTGATGGCGTATAACGAGTCCCACCCATTACTGAGAAGGCTTGTCGGATTAACATTTTTTATGGATATTTATGGCATATCGATTCAAGGGATCATGGCTCCGATTCCGATAGAGGGTCTCTGGCCATGATTATTTATGTCCAAACTTTTCATTTTAAAAAGTGAAAGATGATAGGAAATTATACAAATGCCTCTTCTGAGGACTTTCAGATCGATGACAATAATATTTTGTCACTGAAGAAGACGACGAAGTTTTCAGATTTGAGACATTTTCTATCATCTTTTAGACAAAACAACACTATAAAAAATACTATGTTTATAACTAATAGGCAAATTAATATCTTTGTATATTTCAAATTTCGACAGTTTATCACATTGAAGCGAACCCACCAACAGCTAGAATTTTTTTTGGTAAATTAATTTACTTCATAAATCGTTATTTTCTGGTTTAGAGGGGAAATTTTTTAAAAATTGACACCAAATACGAAAGCCAATGTGATCAAATTTTAAAAAGAAATGCGCTTTTTTATTAACTGCATTAAATTGCGATTTAATATCGGATATTTAATTATCTGCTACGGGCACTAAAGTTAGATCTTAATTACTTCCTAGTAAATTTTTGTAATCCAAATTAGAAAAATTAATTGGAAGGCACACAGACGCGAACAAATATTTTTATAAATTTGTTAAGACGTAAAAAAATCCAATATATAATTTACTTTTTACTTACACGAGGGAATCTATTCAGAGATTGAAATCGCTAACAATTATTCTCACAATATCGTTAATCCATGAGTATATTTGAGGAGTGGACATAAAACACAAATCGAGTATCGTTCTACTTAACGTATCGAACTTTCTTCTATCAAACAACATCGAGTGAAAGTAGAATAAGGTTGACTGTTAACGTAAGGCAACGTTGCAATTCAATATCTTTATTTTTATTGATACGAAGTATTTATTTATCACAGCAATATCACACATTGAAAACAATTAGGATAAAAAAAATGAATATGTATAGGTCTCGCAAGTTAAGTTGACTTCATCACAGTACTCACACAGATGCAAAACTTTCATACAGCGTGTTTCGTTTTAGGCTTTTAACAAAAAAGCAATTAATAATTATTTCACAATTGAGAATTCGAATCCAAAGCGTGTTTTAATCGGTAACATAAAACTAATGTCGTTTTACAACATTTTTATAGAAATACTGAAGGTTTAGGAAGAAAAATAAGTTTATTAACTAAATGTGATAATCTTCAGGATTGAATTCAAATGGGTATTCATAGCTAACAACAAGGTTAAAAAAATATTGTGTTATTTAAAAAGATTAATTTATTATAATATTCATACTTATATAGATAATATTTTATAAAGTAAATAATCTACAAGCCGCCACATGCCGCTACACGTTTAATAGGCATAGATTTTGAAAAGTAAACGACTGAAACTTAATTACCAAAAGAAACATCGGTTTCGGTCGGGATAGATGGAAAAACATGCATTAAAATTCGGTTTTCAAAGTTAAAAATTTCCCATATAAAACATCTCCATTGCCGCCATTTTTTTGTACGGATTTGACATTTGTAAAGTTTCGTTTAAAACTCAATACGCATGAATTACTTGGTTTACCTAAACTAAGAACCTAATGTTGAAATGAAGTGTGATTTCCAAAATCTGTGCTTAAAAATTTGGCTGCTTGTAGATTATTTATTTTTTATAATTATGTGTTAGCAATCATCAGCAACAGTAATTATTTAATTATGTATCAGTCATCATCAGCAACTATCTATACTTATATTATCTAAAATATAACAGATTACTAACACAAAGGTACAAAAGATTAACTGTTGAATAGGTACTAGTCTGTGATACTCCGTTGCCTTATACGTCAAATCATACAAGTCATTTATGCTTAAGTTGACCACCGTTTTTTACATTAATAAGTAAAATAATCAAACGGAATAAATTTTCACGAGTTGGTCCATTCAGTGATTTGCCACGTTCCGTTTCGTAACAGGACTCCATGATATCGTAATAAATATTACAAACACTTTACAAACACTCTGTAAATCTACTAATAAAGATTCGAATTAAAAATAATGAAAACCATTTATTATTTCAAATTTAAAAATTTGATTTTGTCACTTGCGAAATGTAGGTGCACGTATGTTTAAATCAAATTACGAACCGAATAAATAGAATAGAACAGCCTGTAAGTACAGCCTCAAAAGGGTGTCGTAAAACTTGCCTCTCTTCTAACTAGTTGTAATAAGTGGGCGTAAGCAAGACAGAGAGCCTTATCGCGTTTGTGGGCGTGGCTTAACGTTCACACAGATAGACCAATACATCAATACTAAGCATTTTTATTGCTTCCAACTTAAGATGTTTTACCTATACCAGAAACCTAAATTTGGCTACCTACTAGAATATACAGGGTGTTAAGGGACGTACTTGACATACTTTAAACCAGTGAACATCATTTGGAGTAAAAAATTTAAATGAAATTATTGTCTCCGGTGACTTTCTTGACGTGTTTTTTTTTTTTAAATTAATTATATCATAAAAAAATCAGTATGTATTGAACAGTTAGGGTCGGGGTGACCGGGTGGGCGGTTACTCGGCTGAGTTACATTTTTTAATGTCAGGAATCACTGGTTAAAGTAAATCAAGTACGTTCCTTAACCCAGGGTGTTGTACTTTTTTAGGCAATTTATTTGTTGATTTGTATTTATCTGGCTAACGATAATATTGTTCAGACCTAATACAATTTATCAACATACTTTTTCCCTTACCCATTTCTCATCACTCATCATAAATAATCCTATCATATTAATTAATTTCCTCGCTTATTGGATTTTTGTTTCCCTTTACCTGTCTAAGTGTACATCACAATTTTATTAATTTGCTTTAAAAAGTTAACCATTGTTATTCACTTACTAAGGATAACTGTTACACTTATGAGTAAATATACAGTTATTTCATAAAACTGAACGCTTTTTTGATGCATTTCATTTGGACTAAAGGTTTTCTTTAACAAAAATGTCGGCTTAGATATTCTATGTCTGTTTCAGGACTTCCAAACGATTACTACATATCAGTGAAATTTTAATGGCCCTTTTTTAATGCCCGACACGAAAAACGACGAAAAAAGAAGCGATCAGGCAATATTTCAAGATAAATATTTTCAGACGATTAAAGCGAGGTATTTTTGTCAAATAAATCATCGATTAAAATAATTTATAAAATTGGCAGTAGATTTTAAACATTCGATACACTTGTTTTATTTTGCAGTTAGTTTGAAGTTAAATCCACCAATTTCTCGAAACTTATTATCGAATTTATTCAGCAAATAACTTTCACAGCGAGAAAGTTAATTAATTTGGAGGAAATTGTGATACGAAAAGAACAAAAGTTTCGCATAATAATAATAATAACAATGTCTGAAACATTTCTCAGATTTAGTAAAGTTGGCTGAATAACTTAGGACTTCTTCTTAAAAACTTCCTCAACTTGAACAAATTCACAAAGAACTTTTTATTTTTTTAGTTTCTACTAAGCATCTACTACTACAACATTCTATTTTTATCTTTCAAAAATTGATCCAAAATTAATAAAAAATCTTTTATATCGAATGGAGCTGGGAGTTCAATAGAAAAGACGAAATAAAAAGTAGAAGAAAATTGAGACAAAAATAGGAAATGAAACATCCATGTGATTTGACTACCTCATAATTACAATAATATTATGCCGTCTGTATAATGTGGACGGACATCTTCAAATATTCGTATATTTTGCATTTGATAAATATAAGAACATGTAATAAAATAATGTTTTTCTAACTGTATATAATGATTTTGTGTTTTATAATATAATTTTGTTATAAATATAATTTTTATATATAAATATATATATTTTTTACGAGCTCCACACAGGAGGCCCTGATGAAAATAATTTCCTTTAGGGACTATGTCATCTTTGAGGATGCTGTGTGGAGGGTTTTTTAAAGGAAAGGGAGGAGAGGAGAGTTCTGGGAAGGAAAGGGGTTTAAGGGGTGGGTAGGAATCTGGGGTTCAGTGTGTCCTGGTCATCCGCCTCCAAGACATAATAATAATAATAATAATTGGATAATTTATAAAGCGCCGTTTTTGTGAAAAATCACCTCAAGGGCGCTGTACAATTTATTAGGAATGCTTAGGTTCTAACTAATTTTACTATTTATAAATGGTTAGACCTAGACAAACCTCACCTCATGAACCCGGGCACCCCTGCTAAATCACCAAACATAGCGAACCACTTGGGGTGACCTACGGCAGAGGGGTCGGTTATCCAATAAAGGTTCCCGGGGCGGCGGTACCCATTTCTGCTTCCCAAATTGAATGTCTTGTATTGATATGTCTTGCAATGAGCAATTTTTTTGTTTTACAATATTATTTTAATTTATTTTTATATCTTGTCTTACCAGAGGTTAAATAACAAGGGGGGAATCCACAATATTTGGTTATATTACACTACAAACGTACAAACACTACAAACTGCCGAATTCCCGAAAGTATTTTTCTTGTTTGTTTGTTTTACATACTAATCAATGGAAAAACGATCTCAGCCCAAGAGGTCGTGAATGACGAGTGACGGCGTTGAACCGTAGCTGATTTCGCTACTTAAACTGAATAACGACTACAATTATTATTATTGAGGATAATCAACATACTTGCTAGATCAAAGGAAACTGGGCATGAAGTAATCCGCGATGTGGGAGGGGAGTCGAGCGTGTTAAAGTTGAAAAATAACCGAACACAATTATTAGTTGTGTCGATTCAGTTGGCCATAATAATCATAGTACATACTCATTACCAGTAATAATACAAATACATAGAATTTAACAAAGCAAGAAGAAATCAAATGTGACCTATAAATTTCTCCTATTGGTAGTCAAATGAAAACAACGTGCGTTATTTGTTTCTAAAATACAAGTCGAGATCACGAAATGGTAATAGATTGAATACAAGCTGTTCGAATACGAGACGCAACTATTGAGAGATTGAACAAATTAGGAGGCGGGTATGAACATATGTATAACCGACACCTCTGCCGTAGGTCACCCCAAGTGGTTCGTTACGTTTGGTGACTTAGCACGGGTGCCGGGTTCATTGGGTGAGGTGAATTCAGATCTTGGCGACGGATGCGTCTGATCACCAGCTGCGTGGTGGGCCGGATCGGGAAAGGCCGGTTTAGGGAGATCCTTTGACCTCTCCAGCTGGTATCTCTCGACCCATCGTTTTGCACCGCAGGGGAAGGGATTGACTCTTATTCTGTCACTCCTGGACACAGACCCCTAGATTCCTAAGGGGGCATACATTAATTACGTGAGCAGTTTTTCCAATCTAGACCCCTATCCCCTTGGGAGATGAATTTGGGCCACTTCGTACATTCTTTTCAAGTAACGTGAGATTTTGCTGGACCCCCCCCCCCCCTTTTGAGCTCACGTAATTAATGTATGCCCCCTAACTACCCCTCATACAATTTTCCTTCTCTCTCCTTTCTTTCCTTAAAAAGACACTCCACACAGCGTCAAGATGACAAAGACTCTGAGGGAAATTATTTTGCTCAGGGTCTTCTGTGTGGCGTTAATTAAAAAAAACATACTAGCATCTAAAGCCATAAAGTGTTCGTAATAAATCGATAGCAATAAAAAAAATTATTGGGCTTATGATAGGGTCCAATGATGTTCAGATTATAGAAAACGAGTTTTTTTCTATTTACAGTTACCGCAAAAAACGTTACAGTTAAAACGTTTCAGGCAAAGAGATTTTTTTATCTCAGATTTGACTTTGATCTCAGTTTGGACTTGATATTTCGGGACCGAAATGTTTTTTTCCAGCATATTTCTAAGGCATTTCTAACACACGCTCAGTTTTATCTGCGCAAACTGTACAGTTTAATCTCATTGCCGTTTGCCATTGCCTAGACACGCTCAGTTAAAACAGTACGATCAGGCATAACAGTCTGATATATAGGTAAACAGGTAAACTAAATCTTGTGATCAGTACCATAATATCGGTTATTAAATTTCTTCTGCACCCGAACCAGATTTTGATGACTCCACTTTTTTATACATGTTACGTTGATATGCTTTTGACAATTGATTCCTTATTTGCTTGAGGCTCTATTTCTTTAAATTTACTAATTAATCTCTTGGAAGTTGTTTTTCTCTTGATTCTATCGTGGTAAACTTTGCTTTTTACCCTCCAAATGCAAGATTCGCTGACTGACCGACCGACTCTACCAGCATTAAGGCATATTTACAATGCAAAATGAAACAAGTTCTTTGTTTAAAACCACTTTATTTTACCAACAAAATAGGTGGTGTACCAACAAAAATATGGTCTTCCGATGGGAACGCCCACAAATCCTTTATTAGCCGACATATTTATGGATAGTATCGAAAACAAGATATTTGAATGTAAATCCAAAAAAGCACTTTTAAACAAAGAACTTATTTCATTTTGTATAATAATAAATCACAAATAAACAAATAATTGGATATTCAGTTGTGAAACACGAAATAGGTACAGTTGTGAAACACGGGAAAACCACAATTTTTTATTAAAAAAACTTTGTTTACTAGCCTTGATACCCTCTCCCCAAATGTTGTGAATATATGCCATAGTTTAAGAAAAAATTGTACAAGTTTGAAGATAAACGTGACTAAAACCGGTAACGGTCAGAACAAATAAAAAAAAGTTTAAAATTGTTTCAATATATCATTTCACTTGTTTAACTTAAAATTAATACAGACAATTACAAGGCTACGAACAATAATTTAACATAAACGAGGCTTTTGGAACACGCTGAACAAATCTAATGTCGCATAATTCGCGACCAACAAAAATCTGTCAGTCATCGTTGACAAAAAAGGCGATAGCAACAACCGCCACTACCTTCTTGTCAACCGCCGAAAGTCGGTCAACGTCAGATTTCGTTTACATAATTCGAAGAATCACTTCTCGCAGACGCCTTTAGAAAGTTCCGAACAAAGGCAGCACTGCATGCTCCGACGACGAAATGGCAGACACTTGAAATAATAACAATAGTAATCGGAAGAAGAATTTATTGTTATTAGAAATTACTTTTGCGATGGGGTCCTACTCTAGTAAGACTTCACGAGTCGTCAAATTCGCCAGGCTTAGTTAAACGTGCCGTTCGTTGGAAACACGATGTCGTTTCACGGTTGTGGGCATGGAATGATTTAGTATGAAGACATCGCTATCTAGTTACTAGCTACTTGCTGCGTACAAGGTGATTTAGAGAAATGAATCATGAAAAAGGTAAGAGTTTATTGTACGCGTTATTCTGACACCAATTCAATTTCAATGTTATTTTAATGGGCGATTTCAACATGGAAATTTTACAATTTTTTATAGGTTGATAGAGATATTAAAAGAAGGGTAAATGAAATAAAATGGAGGACTGAACGCCGTTGGTGCCAACAAAAAACTGTCCAAAGAAGCGAAGCTAGCCGTCCAAAATGGAGTATTGTTAGTGAGGCACGAAACTGGCAGAGGAAGGATGAAAGTAGACTGAATGCTGTAGAAATGATATCCCTGAAGCGAATGTGTGGTAAAACTGTGCACGATCGTGTGGAAAACGCGGAGATCTGCACAGAATGCAAGGCTGATGAAAGCGTAATGAGTAAGTTTAAGAAAGGGACGCTCTGATGGTTTGGACATGTAAAGCCAATGAAGAGGAAAGGAGTGCAAGGAGAATATATGACCCAAATTTGAATGGTAGAAGATGTCGAGGACGTCCAAGAAATACTTGAGTCGGGCTATGTAAAGAGTCGGAATAATAGAAGATCATGTATCTTGATGAAGCGTTTTTCAATACTACAATGTTTTTAGTGACCGACCGAAGGTTAGATTTCGGTTTCGGGAAAAAATCTAGTTCCGGCATCAATTCCGATTTAACACGTGTTAATTGTCTGTATAAGTGTAAAAAAATATGCCAAATAACATTAAACAATCGACTTTTAACATGTCTAAAAAAGTTTCGGTTTCTGCCGAAACTGAGACAGACACCGAAGATTTGGTTTCGGCTTCGGTGGAAAGTCCTGTTTCGGTCGGACACTAAATGTTTTTAATAAAAACACCAAGAGGGGCGATAAATACATTATCACCCAACTGACAAATCAGGGAAACGAGTGAGTCTCTCTTTGTCGATTAAATTCTGTCAAAATATTTCATTAAATAATCGCACCTACCATTATTTGTGGAATAATCCAGATACGAGTATTCACTCTGATCCAGTAAACTACTTAAATTTTCCATCAGACAAAAATAACATCGAGGAAAAGCAATAAGTTTGTGGAAAACCTACAAGTCATGAGGTCACGCAAACATCTCGCATGTACCAGCGCAAACTGGTAACCTACTCCACACCGTCATAGCAATAAGAAATATTATTATTTTCCAGAGCCGCCGGAGAAAAACGCGAGCTCGTCTCGGCGCAGGAGGAATGTAAAAAATATCATTACTCACCGTTTCGTGCAAAATAATATAATTTATATACGGTTTGTCCGGGCGACTTCGCATTCCACCACAAAGACTACATTTTTCGCAAATCGCGTCAGAAATAAAAGTAATTTTTATTTCTCAGGACAATTTACAATATGCACCTACTCAAATAGGTGAATCCATTTAGTTCAGATTGAAGCGCGATTACTATAATAATTAGAAATAAATAAATGGTTGATCGCTTTAATAATCGACTTATTTTTAATTGATCTGCCATAAATACATCGTAGACTTGCCTTCGGAAGGACCAACATTTCATTTACATTTTTTACTAAAAAGAATGTCAGGAACCACTGCTTAAAGTATGTTAACACCCTGTATAAGCACAAAGACAATAAAAATAAACACTCAAACTTAACTCATTTTTAATGTTCATAAATAGTTTAAGAACTAGTGCAAGGATCGAGACCAGAATAATATAATACAATATAATAAAATAAAGACGAGACTGAACCAAGGAAGCTATGAAAGGTAGAGAAAAAACTATCAGGCGAGAGGATAAGGAGTATTTTTTTTAATATTTAATTAATGAAGACAATATTTGCGACTCTCAATCGAAAATATGAAACAAAAAAATCAGATAACGATACGGTCACATCCAGGAATCGTCACCAGGAACTTAGCCTTGCCGGGCAGCGTATTTACAATCCCTAACGCGTTTGAGTCGCTTTAAATTTTCAATATCAAAATTTAAATATTTAGATTTTAGAACATTTTTTTGTTTTTGCAAAGTGATAAAAATATTCAATATAGAGGTGTATTTACAATATATGGGAATAATATTAAAATTTAAATATTTAGAAATAAAATTATTAATTTCTAATATACACATTGGAAAGATTATTTTATCTAGATTTTAGAACATTTTTTTGTTTTTGCAAAGTGATAAAAATATTCAATATAGAGGTGTATTTACAATATATGGGAATAATATTAAAATTTAAATATTTAGAAATAAAATTATTAATTTCTAATATACACATTGGAAAGATTATTTTATCTAGATTTTAGAACATTTTTTTGTTTTTGCAAAGTGATAAAAATATTCAATATAGAGGTGTATTTACAATATATGGGAATAATATTAAAATTTAAATATTTAGAAATAAAATTATTAATTTCTAATATACACATCAGAAAGATTATTTTATCTAGATTTTAGAACATTTTTTGTTTTTGCAATGTGATAAAAAATAACCAATATAGAGGTATATTTAAAATGTAAATTGTCGTTACCGCGACTGAATCGGTATAGGTTTTGTAAATACGCTGCCGGGCAGTGCTCTGCCACACATCTATATTATATTTACAAATCATTAAACTACTGTACACATCCCTTGTTAGAAGCCTAATAGAATATAACTCCATAGTCTGGTCGCCCTTCTACAAAATTCATATTCATACTATTGAAAGAATTCAAAGAAAATTTCTACCTTTTTGTAAATTTTAAACTTAACATCCCTTTAGAGCACATAAATTACCCGTCGTTAATGAATACTTTAAATATTCCAACATTAGAAAACAGACGAAAAATAAACGACCTAACCTTTTTATTAAAATTATTAAACTCTAAATTCGACAGTTGTGAACTCCTGCAATTAATAAATTTACATGTACCTACACGAACAACTAGACAAACATTGACATTTTATACACGTACATCTCATTCGAACTATGATTTACATTCTCCAATACAACGTTTGCATAGTCTTGGTAACAAATACTTTAACAATCTGGATGTATTTGACAATAATTTGAACTTAGCAAACTTCAAACGCCATATGTGCCAACTATTTATTTCTACCTATCCCATAAACTAATGTGAACAAAAATTTTAACCCTAGACACCTAACGTTCGTGTTTACCCTATTAAACCTAACCATTCGTCGAATCGACTAAAAAAAATTTCATCACTATTTTATCTATTTAATACTGATTTAAAAAAAATATTATTTTCATAAAATATGACACAAAGGTTATATTGATAAATAAAACTATTTATTTAAATGTAATTGGAAAATATATTTGTTTTTAAAGTTTTTTAGTAAGGCACTAGGTATTAGAAGTGACATCATACTTAGAAAATTAATAATAAAAAAAATAAAAATAAAAACCGCCTCTTTTCTTTGGCAAAACAAAATAAAAAGATCACAATCCCTTATGTGAAAAAATAAAAACTAGTTTTTTGAAGCGCAACTAGTGCAAAAATCAATTTTATGTTCACCACAAATTGCAGTGCTGCACTTTGAGCAATAAGTCTTCGTCATACGCCTTTTTTCCATCCACAAAGTTTTCTTTGTCGCAAATTGGCAGTCTCTGTTGATCCAGGGTCATTTCTGGAGGTAGACTGACCACTTTGACCTTGAACTTCACTGCTGACACGTAATATATCTTGTATTTTACTTTTTATATGTGTTGGCATTGTACGAATTTGCAGTCTTCATTCAATTGTCTTCTTGTTCACTTACAGATGACTCCTTCGATGAATTTGTGTCCTCTTCCATCAATAAACGTTGAATATTTGCAACAGACAGCGGTTTTTGCGAAGCCATAGCAAAAAAACTGCAAAAAAACAACCACAACAACATACCAAAAAGTCACACAAACCCTAACCATTCGTTGAAAAGACGACTATGCGCATAATATATCAAATAATACTGTACTTACCTGCTGAACCCGGCCATTCCCCGTAAGAGTTTTACGAGCACTGAGTTGACAAGGAACGACACGATCATCCGCGCACGCGTTAAAAAAGGACAGCTTATTTTGTGTCACGTATTCGTCGAATCGACGAAGGTTAGGTGTCTAGGGTTAAACATTACCTGCTTTATGTCAACTCATATATTTTATGGACTATATTTTGTTTTTTATATTTTATGATACCTGTATTTTGTTAACGCTAATATTTTATGTAACCTAAATTTTTATTTTTTTAACCCTTATATTTTATGTAATCTATATTTTGTTTTTAACAATTATTATGTTACTTGTATTGTATTTTGTAAACCCATTATTTTCACTGTAATTAAAAAAAAAATGTACTGCATTCATATTATGTAAAAGGCCTATGGGCGTTTAAATAAATAAATAAAATATCAAAAAAATAAAAATTTGCACATTTACGCAGTGTGAAAAACCAAAGAGGGAATTGGTGAATACGTATATAGGGGAAAAAACGCCGCTCGGTTTCCTTTAAGTCAAAATGAAAAATAAATAAGTTTTTTCAAACTTGGATGAAGCATGTTTTCTATATGAAAATGATAGCTGCGTCATTGTTTCACCACCGCATTGTTTTTTTTTTCATTCATACGACACAGAACATACACGTTTGCGTGCTATTTCCAGCCACATAATATTATAATATACAAGTCATACCTCATACTGAAGTGAATTCACAAATTCGTCATCAGCGATAATTACCTATAATCTACAAGAGTTTCCGCACATAATATGCCAATACGTGTGGCCTAAGAGATCTAGCAGCACAAGATTGCGGAGGAAATCGCACAACTAATCAGTGCAATCAGCGACCATTGCGATATGCATCATCTGCGCTTAGAAGTGTTATGATTAGTACCGTTTTACTCTACACAAAAAATATCATTATTATTTATAAGTTATTGTACAGTTAACCCCTCACGCCTCGGGCATATTCGCAATAAACCTATACACTGTTTTTGAAAGGTGATGCAATATGCTTTATAAAAAAAAAAAAAAAAATTTTACATGAGCTCCACACAGGAGGCCCAAAGGAAAATAATTTCCCTCAGGGCCAATCTCATCTTTGGGGATGCTGTGTGGAGGGTTTTTTTAAAAGAAAGGAAGAAGAGGAGAGTTCTGGGAAGGAAAAGGGTTTAAGGGGTGGGAAGGAATATGGGGTTCAGTTATGGGGGTCAACCTCACCCCATGGACCCGGGCACCCCTGCTAAATCACCAAACGTAGCGAACCACTTGGGTGACCTGTGGCAGAGGTGTTGGTAATCCAATAAAGGTTCCCGGGGCGGCGGTACCCATTTCCGCCTCCCAAATTGTAAATTATAATTTTAAATTATAATTCGAAATAAACATAATTTTTTAAATAAGTATAAAATTTTTAATGCAAACAAAATAAATTTTTTAAAATGGCTCACTTTACGTTTTTCTAAATAAAATTACAGTTAACGAAAAAAAACGCATACATATTTTATTAGGCAAACCTATAATGGCCGTTTTACACCATCTCTTTTTTCAACCCGATTCGAGTCCAAAGTCAAAACTTTTCGCTTTACACAAATGCTATTTTCATGTCTACGATTTCAGTTGGCATCACAGCAAACATCATGGTTCATATGTTGTTTGCAGTGACGACAATTGAAAACGTAGGTATGAAAATAGCAATCGCGTAAAGCAAAAAATGTTGACTTTGGTCTCTAAGTGGAATCGGGCTGAAAAAAAGAGATGGTGTAAAACCTACATTATAAACGTTATCGTCAACTCAGTTTTTTGTCGTTTCATGTAAAAATAATGAATAAAAAATACAACAAAAAAACAACAGTTCATAACTTTTTTTCAAAATGCGGTCGGAAACATTGGATTTATAAAGGTGTTCGTTTTAATTATTTTGCGATAAGTTTTAGATTTGAATTAAAGCATGGTGTTTTCGCTTTCTAACACTAGATCATATTTCTAACCATGAAAATAAGGGAGGCGCAACGATTTCCATGAGATCTATATGAATGAGTTGTTTCGAAAACAGAACAAATTAGCCTGATGGGTTAGCATATATTTTTCACGCGAATTAATCCCGCTTTCTCCGAATAGGAAGACAAGATGAAGTATAACTCTGACACGCAAAGATGAAATGAGATTTTAATGGAGAATTACCGGAAATGACACAATTACTCGGAAAAAAGTTTAATACAGTAACAGCCGTTGTGTCCAACCTATGCTCAGCCGAGATCTCCGCTCAGCCCTGCTCAAATGCCCAAATACACTGTGTCGAAACACAATGATCGTCCCACCACACTCAAATGTAAGGAAGGTAGCCGGGTGGATTAAAGTTGCTAAGGAAGACCTACTTATAAAAACTGACAACAGAGCGAACAAAAATCCGCGAAAACAATCGAGCTGTCAATGTCAATTAATTATCGTAATTATCTGTCATCAGTTCACTCTTTTGTCGGCTTTTTTATTTGGTTTTTCAATTTGAAATATGAATCCTATATTGAATATAGTGAATATGGTTGAATGGGCAGATATGCTTGACGATAATATTGGATTATATAGGCGGCGGCAAGATGCCGATATAAATTTTATGGAAGTATTAAATGACGGCGATTTTTATAACCGCTTTAGGATGACAAAAGCGTGTTTTTTATATGTTTTGAGCTAAGTAGAAGATAATTTAACTTACGCAAGCGAAAGGTAAAGTTTTGACTTATTCGAGTGTCATTTTTGTAATAATATGTGGAATATAATTAGCACTTGTCGAGGACAATGTCATTCCAAGCAGCTTCTTTTGATTTTACAAGCGTAGCGTAGTTTGAGCCACCTGTCGCTTTCGACAAAATGACCTGCGACGAGGTAACTAGGTCTACAAGTCTCATTTTTTCGTTTGGCGTAAAATTTTTCGAACGCTTCGCCTTGTCCATTTTGAATACAAAATTTCAACTGATTCTAATGTCAAACTTCAAACGCACGTAAACAAAAAAGTAAGTCAATTAACACCTTATTTTTAACATATTAAATACGTTTGTTTTAAAAATGTAAAATGACGGTTTATGTATTGCACTATTTAAAATAAAATATCTGTATAAATAATAAATAAAATTAATTAACGTTTCGGTATTAATTTAACATGTAAAGTTCCTAACTTGACGTCATTTTTTGGTGTACGAAAGCAAATGGGGCTAAACACCGAGCGCTACGATCAAGTTGTTGGACACAGCTAAAATGGAGCATTTTTCTAACATACCTTAGCTTAGCGGCGCAAGGCGCTAGGCTCAGCTTCACTCAGATTAATCATCCGAAAATGTTGGACACAACGGCTGTAATTGTAGTATACAGGATGTCCGGGGGTAAAGTGAACTAACTTCGGGAGGTGATTCTACATGATGGTAGGAGTAAAAAAGATTAACAACTTTTTCCAAAATTCCAACATTTTTTTTCCCATACAAAAAGACGTACCTACTAAAAATCCTTAGTGTGAGGTCAATCTTACTTGCTGAGAGCCTGCCGGGCGCCCGACTCGATTGTGATTGGCCCGTATCATAAAAGCGGAAAAAAATAAAACTGGCAGCACACGCCGGACTAATTTTATCTTTTTACCTCAAAACTACCCCTAAAATTGGAATTTCGAAAAAAAGTTATTCATCTTTTTTACTTGTACTATCATGTAGAATCATCTCCTGAAGTTAATGCACTTTACCCTCGGACACCCTGTATAAATAGACAGAACTAGGAATAAGTAGGTACATTTTAAATTTGTTAGTGGGACTAAATTAACGTAATTTCTTAATTCGGATATTTACTTTTTTACTTACAGGAACATACCCATACTACGTGACCAACTTTTTGCAATTTTTAACCCCTCCCCCCCCCGGTGACCAAAAACCTAAGCAACCCGCCGCTCATTTGTACCAAGCGTAGTATTTTGAAGACCCCCCCCCCCCCAAAACAGGTCACGAAGTATGGGTACGTTCCCTAAATACTTTCTAAGAAAATTTATCTGCTTTGAATGCAATAAATTATGAAAACGAACAGTCGTTTTGCGTTGCTGGATTAAGACACCAGACGATAATTCGAAACATCACTTACAAGAAAACCATTACCCGATACATCTCAATTATTTGATTTTTTACATAATCTTTTAGAATTTTCGAAGCCTTAAACCCACTTTCTACAAACAAAAGGCGTCGGTTCCGTAAAAATCTTTATTGGCTTCTAATCCCAGTTCAGATTTGTGTGCTGTATTGGTGCTAGGTTGGCAGAAGGTTGGTGCCAGGCCATTCAGATCTAGTCACTATACGCGGAAGAATAAGATAATATACTAAGAGTATTTACCAATGTGAAACTAATAACAAGGTCGGAAATCAATGAAATAAAACAGTGTACCTATAAGTAAAAATGAATAATAATATTTACCAAGTTCCCGGGTGCTAAGACGAAATTGTAACTCTAATTAGCTTGAGCCTGTAACAAAGAGAGAAAAACCTCATTAGAGACAATAATCTATTTATATAAAGTAGGTAAGGATTTGATTTTTCAAAAATTTACACTTTTATTCAGAATGATAAAAATTTGACCAGTTGACCTACAAAACAAAAGGAAAGGTCAATGTCTACATTCAATTTCGAAAAACTATGCGTAACGCCCGGACAACGCCGGGGCCTTCAACCAGTAATAAAATAATTTCAACAAAACTAATAGTAATTTTAACAATGCAATTGGGGAAATAATAATCATTAATAATTTCAGTCATTTTACTCAGAAATTAGAAATTAGTCATCGTAAATATTCATCTATAGTGCACCTCATACAAGAGGCACCTTAAATGTCCCATACAAACACGTAAAATGTCCCACCACCTCACAATATGTATTTGTACCAACTCTTTTTCTCTGTATTACTACAAATATGAAATGGGGACAAATATGAAGGAGGGACAAATATGAGGTGTAAGGTGGTTTGTTTTGTTGGACTACATTCATGTCATGTACGGGACAAATATGAGGTGAGGTGTGAGGTGATTGGTGTATTGGACTACATGTCATGTCACGTTGTCACGTATGGGACAAATATGAGGTGAGGTGTGAGGTGGTTGGTGTATTGGACTACATGACATGTCACGTTGTCACGTATGGGACAAATATGAGGTGAGGTGTGAGGTGGTTGGTGTATTGGACTATATGTCATGTTGTCACGTATGGGACAAATATGAGGTGAGGTGTGAGGTGGTTGATGTATTAAACTACATGTCATGTCACGCATAGTTTGGGACAAATGTACGAGGTGGTGAGGCGTGAAGTGTTGGTAGGTATATTCTATGACATTTTTGTATTAGAACCGTGAGGTGGTGATGGGGTAAGCCATTCATATATTGTGAATACCGCAGAAGCGTCCCAACTGCTCCGAAATTTTTATTTTTTTATTCTAAATTATTGTTAAGCGAGTACCGCACAAGAGTACCACCTGCTCCAAAAAAAATTTTTTTTTAAATATTTTTTTATTGTAGATTATTGTTATGTGAAACACCTCACCTCAAATGAGGTGGGACACCTCAACACCTCATTTCGATATTTGAGTACCTCATACAAACTCATCCTGATATCGTGTCCTACCCAACACTATTCATCTAGATGTAGAATAAATACATTGTCTGTAAGTGGCATGATCACAGTTTGATAATACCTACAGAAGGCAAAACAGCCGTCACGCGTAATAATAATTACACAACAGAACTTGTTTATAATAAACTGTTTTTATAGATTAATTTATTTGTACAGCGCCCTTGAGGTGATTTTCCACGAAAACGGCGCTATATAAATTAGCCAATTATTATTATTTATTATTAATTAATAAATAAATATTAATAAATTTGAAGCGTATATAAAAGAAATACAAATTAAAGTGGAGTTCTACAAAATAAACTTGATAAACAATAAACAAATATTAGTGTAACCCAAAATGCAGTTTTGCCGATAATTTTCAGCAAACACCTCTCTTTTCAACAAACACTGCTTGTAACTATTGCAAGTCACCTATGTAAATCAACGTTCCATTAATGTGTAAATAATAAATATAATATCTCGATATCGACAACTCACATTTACTTTACATAATATAATCGCATACACGAGCGGAAGACATAATGTAGGTAATACAAACCTGTATTTGATGAGTAAATAATATCAATTTAAACAATTAAATCAGCTTCGAAGGAAAATTGCTCGACAGAGTCAAGACCGGCCCTATCTTCTGCGATATGGTTAAAATACAAAAGTCAGAGATAGTTATTTATAATATAATAATTGACGAATAGGCATAATAAATTGATAGGAAGGTTTGATAAATATTATTATACAATAATTTACGTAGATACTGAATTTAGCAAATTAGAAGAGTCCGATTCAACAAGGTTCATTCAATAAAAATACAGATTTAAATCAATAACGCCATCAGTAAAGGCAGAGTTTGAGCCAATTTTCAAAAAAAAATTGCAAATTCAAATTGAATAATGGTAATAACTAGCAGTTAAAAACCGGCTCCGTAAGTTTTTACTGCTAGGCCCTGCGGGCAGCTTTTGGTTCGGCTTCGCCCAGTTAGTGTTGGTGACGTTGGTGTTTTAAAAATCCAATAGGAACTGGTTCCAAAAATAGCCGGTTCCTCGGATCCACTGTCATCCAGTGATAGCTAGTCACCGGGACAAAATAACCGGGAAGCGCAATGACGTCATACGTATTATAATATATAGCCGCGTGATACATAACTAAGTACTATCGTCACTCTTTCTAGAGAAACCAGAGTATCGGATCTAAGCAATTTTTTTTATATAAATCAGGTTGTTGGAATTATTCGTGTGTGAGATGCAGATGAAAGTGGCGCTATCTAATCTATACGCGAGTTTTGTAATTTATCCGTACTAATATAACCTCAGAAAAAACTCGCGGGAACATATTACATTACGCATACCTACAAAGATTAGATAATTAATACTGTTTGATGATAGATGTCAGCACTTCCGTTTGTATCTATTTGTGAATAGCGTGTGTAAGCAGGTGCAAGTAATAATAATGTTTTGATGAATTAAGAATATGTATGAGACGAAGAAAAGCAGCCAGTATAAGACAGGGGTGAGACAGGGATGCTCTCTGTCACCTGTTCTTTTTAACGCTTATATACAAAGTGCGATTGATGACTTGAGAGTGAGAATGAGTCACAGAAAAGGTGCAAAGATACACGGGCAAAAGGTGGATATGATGAGGTTTGCTGACGATATTGCTTTGGTTGCTGAAAGCGAAGAAGAACTGCAAGAGGCCTTAACAACCATGCAAAGCGTTCTTCAAAACAATTACAACATGAAGATAAATAAAGACAAAACAAAGCTGTCGACAGCCGTATACACCAGGCTAGACTTGCATTCAATAAAAGGTCGAAAATAATAGAATCGAATAATATAGACCTGAAACTGAGAATACTCCTCATCAAGACCTATGTATGGAGTATCTTGATGTACGGCTGCGAAACATGGTGCCTATCCGAAAGAGATAAACGGAGACTAGAGGCTTTTGAGATGTGGTCCTATAGAAAACTACTAGGAATTTCCTGGAGAGACCACATCACGAATGAGGAGGTTCTCCAAAGAATCGAAGGAGGAAGGCACCTGCTCAGGACCTTGTCCGAAAGGCGCGCAAGATGGGTCGGCCATGCAATAAGACAAGAAGGCCTCTTGCATGCCATAATGGAGGGTATGACCGAGGGGACAAACGCTAGGGGACGCCCACGCCGAAAGTACCTGGAGGACCTGCTGGTGGACGTGCGCTGCTTATCATATGCAGACTTCAAAAGAGCCGCACAAGACAGGGAAGAGTGGAAGAAACGAATAGATGAAATTGCTGCCAACCAATATCCCAGGATTGAAACCAGAGAGAGATGAGACGATGTATGTATTGTGAACGAGGCAAAAGAGCGTGTGCCAAGACCGAGTTGATGGTTAGTTAGTTTTATGTTTTGATGATTTGTATAGCGCCGTTTTGGTTCGAAAATTCACCCCGGGGGGCTTAATATTATATTATTTTGTTTAATATTGTATTTGTGTGCAGGTTTGTAAATTATTTTCTGGTTTACCACACTACGTCCAAGAAACTTAGTTTTTTTTCGCCCAATTCATCATACATAAATGAAAGTGGGCTGAAAATATAATAATAATAAAATAAATCATCTTTATTCGGTTTCTCATCGCCGATTATTTGTACGATTTTACATGTGAATTTCCAAAAGCTTCTCTATTTAAAGTAAGTATAACATTTCAATCAATAATCATCGATAATAATATTCACGAGACAATGAAGCGTTAAAGTTAATGTTTAAAAACTAACACAGTATTCACAGTTAATTCTGAAGAATAACAACACCTATAAGTTTAACTATATTTGATTAATTGTTATCAAAAATGAACTTCATGTAAGGGTGAACAAAGGAAACGGATGCATAGTAAGATGACGTAAGAACATTAAAAGAGAGGGTCGGTATTGAAAATGCGTCATCACTATTGAAAGCTATCTGCTTTATATTATTATGAGCATACTAAATCAACAGCCAGTAACAGGAGAAGAAAAGTGGTGTGAAGGATCCATCACAATATGGTTTTCACCCCGACAGCGACCACCGACACGTGCGTTGGATTTTGGCCGAGCGTCACCAGATTACTAGCTAAGTATGAGGTTATGATGACATGCGTCACGAAAGCTACGTTCATTGTCCGTAGACTGTGACCTAAGACGGTGGCGTAATACGGTACCTGTACAGAGTTACCTGCCGACAGTAAAATACCAGCGGTGTGATAAACGAGCATGTGACCGGGCCCATCATTTTGATTACAACGCAACGTGGATAAATTCTCAGTGATCCCACTTTAAAAATTCAATAACTAATCCTTGTAAAATATAGGTAACTTTTCAATAATTGAAATTTTCCCCCGCGATAACAAGAATATATACCTACAATAATTATTATTCATATTATGTTGAACACTTCGGCTGAATCAGAATTAAGTGAAATATTCTTAGATTTCCTTTATAGCTAAGTTCCACAGCCATTTCTAAGTTCCGCAATCAAGATGTAGCAAAACTACCATGCCACTCTTGAGCCACACAAAAGATATTTGCATTTAACAGTTATTAAAAATTATCATCCAACCCTCCTATAGATCACCCCAAGTGGTTCGCTACGTTTGGCGACTTAGCAGGGGTGCCTGGATTCATGAGGTGAGGTTTGTCTAGATCTTGGCGGCGGAGGCATAGGTATGCCCACCAACTGCATATTAGGCCGGAATGGGCGAGACTGGTTGAGGGAGACATTTTGACATCTCTGTGGGAGGGACAGATTCATACGTGTGTCAATCCTAAGACCCCCAGATTCCCATCCACCCCTCGCACCTTTTTTCTTCCCAGAACTTCGTCTCCTTCATTTCCCTTAAAGGACAAAGGGAACCTTCACATAACATCCCCAAAGATGAAACTGGCCCTGAGGGGAATTATTTTCCTCAGGGTCTTCTGTGTGGAGCTAATGGAAAAAAATGTACCTACACGAAATGATGTGAAATCACACAATCAAAAGGCCCATAAACCTAATCTATTTAAACTTTTCGTGACTTTTCAAAGTTGATTTGTTGATTTGCCACTGTGTTGATTTATCCCGTCACCGAAAAACTCAATAATTCAAGGCATAAAATAAATACTTCCAAGTGTCGACTCAAATAAAAGTACCTATAGTCACCTTACATCCACCGTTCATTATTCCCGTTGGTTTCCGAGAGTTAAAATCGAACAGAATGAACACGAATTGAATTTATATGTAGATTTGAATTGTGGGTTTCTTTCAATGAAGAATGAAGACCAACTGTTGATTGATGTAAGCGCTTTCATTCGGCGAAAACAACAATAAAAATATTCACCAATGTAAAGCGAATTTTAGTAAGGCTTTCCTTATATGGTACCCTGATGAAATGGCCACGGATTTTAACGGAATTTTATCGTATTGTATTGCAAATGGCAAACTGTTGGCGTGGGAGTGGCACGTTGTATGCATAATGTATCAGCTTGGTTTTTCAAATTCTGGTAACAAAAATGACATCGATGAGGCGAAAGTTTGCAAGTCTTGCAAATATGAAGCCAAGACTACCTCCACCTAATATCTTTTATAGAGGATCGTAGGTTTTATGGTATTAATCCAAAAGCCATAGAGGATTAGAGGGATATAGAGATAAAAGCGTTGGAAGACTTCTATATTAATCTTCCATCATAAAAATAATGGATAAAGTATTTGAAAAAAAAAACGACAATATTTTCGGGTTACAAATAACATGGCTTATTTAAATTCTCCCTAATCCCGTAATCAAAAGCAACTGCAATTATAAGCCTCGATGACACACGGCGAGTTACAAGCTACTATCTACTAAGTTTTAAAAGCGGGTAAATCGGCGAGTGAGATTGTCATGATGACACACAAAACTGTCCACTCGCTCAGAAGCGTAGGAAACTGAGGCCGATGCTAGCGCCAGTAACAAGAACAACGACGCCTGCGTGAACTAATTCTTCATATGTTTGACAGTCGAAATCAGCTGTTTATCGGAAGCCATGTTGGAAACATAAATAAACCAATCACGAGCAAGCGGAGCAAGCGTGTAGGCGAGTAAAGTTGACGACCTCTCAACTTTTTTTCGTAGATTGTCAACAATCTGCTAGTCGCTGCTAGTTAGCAAGTAACGCGATGACACTGGGCGAGTTTACTAACAGATAGTGAATTTCCCAGATAGTAGCTTGTAAACTAGCCGTGTGTCATCGAGGCTTTAGCCTGAGTTATGATGCGAACCCTGAGATTTGGACGAACCTCATTCTAATCTCAAATCTTAGTATTAAATTAAGTACTAGTAATTTCACAATAATTACTCCCAACGATTGAGAAATGTGTGGATTTTAATCATTGTTGTAAGAGAGTTCTTTACAACAATGATTAAAAAAATTAAACGAAATCGAATAAAGCATCGAAAATAAAAATGCATTTAATAAATTCATCCATTCCAATCACTTTGTAAAATGCAATCTTCAGATATTTGGGTCGGTGTAAGAAAAAACCTAATGATGTCGGTATCGAAAATATCAATATCATTATTTGAATTCCATTGAAGAAAGTCGAAAATAATGCAAGGCCGATGTAACAGTAAATAATACAGTGACGGAAGGAGTGTTAGGTGAATAAAATGTGAATCGCAGTGGGTTGAATAAGGAATCGGGGACGTCTCAGGAACATAAGACATGATTTTAAATCAAGCTGGCTGAAAATTGGTATGAATAGCTTCACAGCAGTTACAGACCAATAATTCATTAATTTGCAACCGTCTTCAGATCAATATATTTATAACGAAATCAATAATATTGGAGCGGAATGTCATAACAAATAAAGTTAATATCTCCACCTCTAATTATATGTAATAATAATACTCAAAACAAAATAAATATAAACATAAACATTAAATCTAATAGTCTGTAGAAACACAGGGAGGATAAAATTGCTGTATCAGTTGGAAAGCAAACTTGCCATCGCGGCGCGATTACGCTTTTCGCAAACCTTTGCGACTTTTTCGCTAAATCGCAATCCCGTCAGAGCCACGTCAGCTAAATGGGTGTCGCATTAAATTCACCCGTAAAGCATACACAATACATATTATAATAATATGGTTCTGCCTGGTATCTGAGAGCTGTGTTGAAATTTCTCTAGTTGGTATATACATCGTTTATGAGAAAGAGGGAAAGGTTATAACGAAATCTCAAAATCAGCAGTATATGACGTGTATACTGTATACCCGATAGAATCCCCACAACAGCCAAGCAACAAGCAACCATTAGATAAGTACAATAAAAAAGAAACGTGCATTCAATTAGGATCAAATTAATCTAAAAGGTTAATAGAACACTTACTTAACTCCTTCAGGCTATAATATAAAGTATTATTGATTTCAAATTTCTACAGTACGGCTGTGAGCTATTTCTAAATAATATGCATAAAATAAAAAGTGGACTCGCCGAGTATTTTATTTTAATTTGAGATACAAAATTTACCCAACGGGTAATCCTGGGGAGGAATAGTGGAAAACAAGGTATAGGAAGTAAATGCATCTCGTGTCTTCGAAACTTGAGCAGTTCAACAGGTTTTTTTAGATGTTTATTTTTTTTGTTGCGGGCAAAAATAAAATTAAAATTGCAACTGTTTTTTTTTTCAATATTAGACCAGCATGCAAAATAATATTATGCAGGAACCTACGAGTAAATTGATTTTGTTGAATTGCGAATAAATTCGTCGCAATTTAACTTTGCAAGGGCCGCCATGCAACGTGAATATAATTTGGGAACAAGTGCTCGTAATAAATTCGTCATCACTGAGGGGAAAATGAATTTTCGTGGGAAAATACAAAACTATGACACAAACAATACACTAATAGAGACAAAAAATAAGGTACCTACGTTCAGAAACTGAACGATCCAAAGTTTTGCTAATTTGATAAGTGTAGATTTCAGATTATATTTTACGATACCAATGTAAAATCAAGTCAGGAGTACGACTATCCCGGTGCTATCGGTACACCGTGGAGGGGGACCTCCGCTTTCCCGCTCTGTCTCAACTAATAAGAAAGTTAGTCCAATAAGGCTCTAACAAGGACTCTATTTTTTTACTAAACTAAGCTAATTTATGTAAAACTACTTTAGAACCTCGAGTGTCCCTGAGCAGCAGGGTGATAGTAGCTTGTTTATGAATGGTGGGTTAGTATTTATAGCAAGGCGGAGAACCAGAACTCCATGGAGCACTGATTTATAGAACTTGGGGCATGTACTCACGATGGGAAGAAGATTGGAATTAATAAGCCGGTCTACACAGCAACCTAGAGCCAACAGATTTTGCAGATATCACATTATTAATTTATTATTACCGAATATAGTGCAATTAATATTATTTGCTCCACTAGAAAATCATAATTAATTAATATTATCGCCAGCTGTGACACACGTTGGCCGGATATCAAAACTCGCGGTTATGCTTCAATGTATGTGTCTATTATGATACAAAACGTAATAAAATTGTTACACGTGATCTGAATGGAGGAATATATGCAATAGTCACGAATTTGTTGTTGCCAAGGAAGGGAGATTAGAAGTTCACAACGGCATTATGGTACTAACTGATATGACGGTGAGACATCGAATCGGCACAAAAAGGACTTCAGTAAACTAAATGCAAATATCCAATTTCTGAGGTGAACGTAAGATCGAACTACGATCCCAAAGCTCAAAAGGAATGTAAGCGAAATTGATGAAATTAAGTAGTAATGAACAATGGTTTTCATCAGAATGTAAGCAAAATTGGTGAGACCAGACCGTATGAATATTTTCAAAATGTTTTCGGCACTATCTAGAGCGAATAAAAATCATTGGAATTCGTTATTCAATTGTCGATATCACCGGCTGTGATATTTCGGAAGGTAATTTTTTGTATTTTTTAATGATAAGTTTGGCGGAATTTCAACAATTTTTCGTTTACTGTAGGTATCTGTACCTACTATTAATTTAATTGTTATTTTGTCATGTTATATTTTGGGTATACAGAGTAAGATTTTTTCATTATATGCGGAAATAGACTGGGCGCATACATCAGATTTTCCATCCGATTGTCTGAACAGACAACCGGAAAACCTTCGCGCCATACATTTCTTATGAAAGCCCGCACATTCGAAAACTGGATCGGTAATAAAAATAGGCCATGCCCTTTTGCGCCGGTCGTCCAATCAGGTCTGAAAAAGGGCGTGGCCCCGGTATTATTACCTATCCGGTTTTCAAATCGGATGTGTGCGGTGTTTATCCGATCCGATTGTCTGATTAGACAATCAGAAAGCAAAACTTGATGTATGCGCCCAGCCTACCCAATGTTCTTCAAATGAATGTAGCAATAACTTTTTAACTAAAGAACAAAAACAAAAACGAAATTATTCAAATAATTCTATCAACAGACATCAAGGATCAAACATGTTCTACCACCGTCAGTTTTAATTCAGGTCTGAAGGGGTTAAGTGGTAATGAACAATTATAATGATTTTCATCAGAATTTAATACAATGCCAAAGTAGAAGGGAAAATGAGTTAGAAAGATCCTAGATTAGACATAGCGCCATCAAGTGAATCAATTGGTTCGTGTCAAGCCAGAATAATATACCAATAGATGTGTATGAATGCGGATAAAGCAAGAAGCACGTGCCATTATAGGTATAGTTGTTCTAATCTAATTGGATGACCATTTATAGAAACAATGTAAAATTTAATTACTTACACGTGCTTTATTATTATAATCATTAATTTCAAATCAAGTTTATTACTACCTCATAGATGTCAGTTTAATACGAGTTGGCTGTGTTTATCTATAAAGTACCACGTTGGGCGACTGGGAGATGAATGAACGTTGTCATTCAGAGCACCTTGCATTGAATTACCGTTTCAGCAGACCCACACAGCTGGCACGGGCGCCGAAGAGGTATAATATATGAATTCACCAGACAGATTGTACTCAATGACGTGACCTACCAACCCAGCTATTAGTGCTAGTCTGAATGATAATGAGACGCGGCCTGCATTCATGTCAAAACGCACAAGAAATTATATAATAATGTCATTTACGCCTCTAAAGCAGGGGCGTGCAGTGGCTTTTTATAATAATATCTGCATAGGCACAGAATAATAGAAGAATGTATAAATATGAATGAGGCAAAGAGTGTGTGCCGAGACCGAGTTGTTCGGCGGTCCGTCCTCTCTGCCTACCCCTGCGGTAAACGCGTGATAGTTAGTTAGCCACATTAATTAGTAGGTGGCAAGCTTCTTGGCTCCGGATCCAAAGATCGCAGGTACGAAACCCGGAAATGGCAAATGAAAATTTAATTCAAATTTGGATTATTTCACACGTAATTTTAAAATGGGGTAAATTAACAGCTTGTTGCAGAGTGGTACATTCACTCAACATAACCCTGGTGAAAGACCAAAAATCAAAAGCTTGTTTGAAATGTTTGACGGCCTCCCTGGTCGAGGGGTAAGGCTCTTGACTAGCAATCCAAAGGTCGCGGGATCGAATTCCGGCGTGCTCAAATAAACTTTATTTGATTAATTTGTGTTATTTCACAATTAATTCATTAAAAATAATATATAGCAGATATATTTGCGGCACGTTCCAGAGTGAAAGATACTCTCAGTATGGCCCTGGTGTAAGACCACCATTCAGAATTGAATCGTTGCTTGAAATGGCTTTAGCCATGTTTGGTGACCTACCAAGCGATTCCGTATTTTTTGTGAGATCGTTTTTGGATAACGGACGTTATCTTCTGTCAGATTTAGTAGTTAAGATCGATTTAAACATGAATTCCTCCAAGTACGCATGATTATTATTTACTCATTTAATATACATTGTACAAAGAAAACGCAAATAACAGCCATAAACATCACACAAATCTGACAGGAGATTACGTCCGTTATCCAATAACGATCTCAGAAAAATAAGGAATCGCAAGGCAGATCTGAATAGCCAGGTATTTCCCCACCTTCCTCTTCCATATCTTCTTCCCCTCCCCACTACCTTCAGCCACGGAGAGAATTTCCAGTAGTCCCAGATTATTTGGTACAAAAATTTTGTTAAACAAATAATAACTTTTTTAATGTAAAAATGACAACTAAAAACTTTTTTTCCGAAGAAAATGGAAAAGTAATAAGTTTCGGCACGAAGATGCTTTGCAAATATATCAACGGGAGAGCTTTGTCGTGTACATGATTTATTGAAATGAAACAAATAAGTCTTGGCATGCCGTAGTAAGTCGCAATATTCATATTCAGATCGTGTATGCTGAATTAGACCGATATAGATTAACACGGTGCAACATGTCGTTATTATAGTTTGCATGTACGTTGAGGGATTTATTTCTGGTCACTTGTTTACAATCTATTTGAATAATATTATACAAAATATCCATTGAAGTAGCTCGTAATGGATTATATCTGGAGTTTGAAGGCGCCTTTTCGAGACAATAGATCAGCGACGATACAATAGATATACGTATACGTATAGGAAAAAAGAGGTAGAAAATGAAGTAAGATTTATTAATATTTGGCTGATTTTTATAGCGCCGTTTTCGTGAAAAATCACCTCAATGGCGCTGTGTAGTTATTTCCTTATTTCGTAAAGCGACAACTTGGCGATATAGCACAAAAACTACGCTGTAAAAATTAGTCAAGGATAAAAATTATTGATTATTTAGGTATCGTCTGTCATGCTTTAATGCAGATAGAATAATTGTGGGCCTCACAGATACGGTTAAGGTATTTATTACCTCATCATAAAGCCCACAGTCTCATTCATAAAACACCTGATTCTCAACGCTTGGCAAGTTGTGATCCATGATATTTCACACCATGTTGTGATAATCGTGCGTGCTTTAGATACTGTAGGAAATATTATATATTATGTATCAGTATCGGTATCGGACTGTCGGTAAAGCAGGATATAATATAAATTTTGGTTATAAGCCAGCGTGTACAGGTACAGTATCCATGCAAGTTTCTCTTTGTTCTAGCATACATTTTCTGGGTGTACAGTAAAATCATTTTAAAGAGATTCTTGGTTGTGTAGTGTCGCAAAGTATCGTGGGAGAGGGGACTGCGGGCGGGTATTCCATTTCCAACCAATTTGAACCACTATCGGTGTGCACAAAAAGAGAGAAAGCAAAAAATCAACCCAAAAAACAAAGTTTTTTTTTTCATCTATTTTCAAATGTCTTTTAAAATTATATAAATAATAATAATTTGAGGATTGAACCTTCTTCCACAGGGGGCGAAGTCAATTTCCTATTGGAGAGTACCGACATTTATTTCGTATATTAACTGCTGTAAATTTATAAACATATAAAAATGTGTGCGCGCGTTTGTGTGTGCATTCAAAAAGAATACATTGATCATTATTGCGTCATCGACAAACGAATCTATCTGTCGAGTTTCCGTTCGATCGGATGTCGGGAAGTGAGTAATTTCCACTTCCAAGATTCCACTTAATTCATTCATTCATGAGAAGGTATCGAACTATGGTGTAGTAATGGCAACTAGTGTGGTAATTATCACAAGAAGCAACGAAAACTGTCGAACAGAGAGCTCTTGAGTAATGAAATTTGCAGAGATGTAGGTGTGTATGGAATTTCTAGGCTAACGTAAATATTTTCAACTCGATTTATCAACATTTCAATTCTATTTCAATCCAAATCCCGGGGGAGCCGGGTATTAAAAGAACTTCACAACGATCGCCTTCCTTATGCAATTAAATATATCATTTCGGTTGTTGTTCCACGGGTAACATTTCACGGGTAATTTTCAAAATTGAAACTACTTTCAGATAAGCGAAAAGAAGGTACACGCTTTATTTTACGAATTAATAATATCTTTATTCGAAATGCTATTTGTTTTGTTTAGATTTTGGACAGATAATATTCAAAACCATAATTATTTTTCTAAGATTACTAGCGGTGTTCTGATAGTTTCCGTATTTTTGTGATTTTTGTCATCAAGAAAATATAATCATAACATATACCAGTAAAATTGATAATATTTGTTTTTGATTGTGAACGTTTGTGATTTGTCAACAAGAAAATATAATTATATTATGTATACATAAAATTGACAATATTTGTTTTTGATAGGCAACGATCCAGGGGAAAACAATTTATAAAGGCTTTCCGCTTCAAAAATCCTACACTTATTAATAATACAAATAAGTTGAACAGAAGGTTCAAAATAATAATAACAATGGATTATATTATTGGGCATCCCCGATCTAGCCAGTACGACTCACATAAATTATATATATAAGTTATAATATATGTATACTGATCGGGGATGCCCAACCAAAATCGTTTGGTGGGCCAAAAAAAATAAATTTCAGAGTTCAGGTGAACCACTCACGGAGGGGGGGGGAGGGGGTTGGTAATTCGGTGTCCAAAAATGCTATTATTGTGAAACCGCGAACTTCAAAGCTAGAAAGCATAAAATGACAATATACGAGCATTTGTGTATCCTTTGCACTCACCCTTCACTTATTAAAATCAGGTCAGTAGCATTCTATCTTACGATAAATGTTCAGAATAATATCCTGGTTGAAATTGATTGCGAAAATAAATTCTTAGTGCGGCCACGCGCCTGGCACAGATAATCCGAGATCCTAATAACAAGAAAGTTCTAATTTCCCAAAATATAAATTTAGGTGACGATTTTTTTTCATTTTTTGTATGAACACCAGAATCCCAAACATAGAAAGCTGGAAATTCATATTGGGCCGAAAAAAATCTTTAATTCGGCCGCAAGTTGCGCATGCCTGAGCTAGATTAATGCGTCGGACTACAAAGCAATGTCAATCTAATTAATTGAGCAACATGACAAGGTCATGAATCGTCGCAGCGAGCGCTTATATATATTATTGAGATTGTTTCCAACCAAGATAATGAGAAGACAATCTACTTGCTACCTAAGCACAGAGGTTATTAAAAATATACATTTTCCCGGAAAATTAAACCAGAATTCGTAGCGCAAAATTATATTTTCCGACGCAGCACTTTCCATTCTGACTTGAAAGAAATTGAATTGCGAAGAATACTTTTATATGAGCACTTACAATGTATCAAGTTCAACATACAATAGCACCTTGACTGGAGAGAAATGTCAACAACACACACAATGTCGCCGGCTTACGCCATAAAGCGCAAATAACAATGATAAAATAGAATAGAGTACTGGTTCGGGTGGGTTCGCAAACATGGGTAAATCATTGCAAAAAAAAAACCGCTGATAAAAACATGAAATTAAGAGTATAAATGAGATCCGGCGTCAGGGTTGTAAAATAACGTAAAAATTTTAATGAGGAGATCTGAGATTAATGCAAGGCCAATGGTGCAAGCGTTAGGGAGATATAACCATATTACGGTTTGGATATGTAGAGCGGATGAATGCAGCATGAAGTGCCTAAAGAAGAAGAGGATATTGATCGAGTACTTTATCTAAGCAATCAAATAAATACTTCAATCGTAAAACAGATAAATGAGACGATGTTGAATGTGAAAAAAAAATTATTAATATTTTCAAAGACTGAGTTTTGTGGTACTGTAGAAAATCAAATTGTTTAGAGCGTATATTGATAAGGGAACGTACCCATACTACGTGACCAACTTTTTACAATTTTTAACCCCCCCCCCCCCCCCCCCCCCCCTCCGGTGACCAAAAACCTAAGCCCGCCGCCGCTCATTTGTACCAAGCGTGAAATTTTGAAGACCCCCCCCTAAACGTGTCACGAAGTACGTTACGTGGTACGTTCCCTAAGTGTTCAATCTCGAACACTTTATCTTTCTCCCATCGTCTCGTCCTTTATAAATTAGGGACGAGGGGTCATGTGAGACCTCGAGAAAGTTAAGTTTGCCTTTCGGGTCTATCCGCGCAGCTTCGGGAAAATCTTTGGCAGGTCCGAAATATGTCGGCTGTAGAGAGAAAAGATACTCCTAAACTCCTAATCTTTTTGTTACAAGGTTAAATGAGCGGTGGAAGGAACAATTAGTTTACTTTGAGTTATTTAGTGTTAAAGTAGCCATAAAGCTACTGCTATAGTTTTGTACTGTTTTAGTATTATTGAACTGTGTCATACTTGCAAATTGTTTGTACCTACTCCAAATAAGGACAAATTGTGTTAACCGTAAAATAATTGTGAATTTTATTTAATTACCGCCGGCTACAGCGCCACATTTTAGTTATGCCAACAAAACTAAAAAAAAAAAATATTGCAACTAATTGATTCTCAAAATTGGTATGATAACCAGCTACCATCCATTATATTTCAGCATTGCTTACTAATAGGAATATTTTACAAAATAATTAAATAGAAATTAAATGACAGAAAAATTAGATGCCAAGTCGGTATTCGGTATACTAACTGACTGACCTTTTGGCAGGTGGTGTCTGACCTTCTGGAACAGGCACAATAACAAAACCACCCCTAAATAAAGGTGAAAACCAGAAACTGGACCACCTGTAAGAGGCGGAATCAATAAAGAAAAAAAACCCTAAACAAATAAGACAGATTGTCTCTACCTGCTTCAGACAAAACTAGTCACGCACCACGAGGGGCAACGGGGAAAAGACCCCATTGTAATCCTCGTTCTACGAGTACTCTTGACAAAAGGAACCTGGAAATAAACATGCTGACGACGGGTGATATAATTTACATAAGCTACTCGATTATATTATATATTATGAATATTTATATAGTAGAGTTAAAAATATAGTAAACTAACTAACTAACCCTCAAGCCTATCCCCGCAGGGGAAGGCAGAGAGGACGGACCGCCAAACAACTGTTATATACGTGAACAAGCCATCAAAATATTATTATTATTAACCTTTTATAACTCAACTTCTGGAAAAGTAAAAAATACCAGTTGTTTTTATACAACTGTTATATACATAAATACATTTACAAGTCGTCAAAATATTATTATTGGGATTTTTGTCAAGACAAGAAGGCACGTAATGAAAGAGAGGAAATCGCATTAGAGCACTCTATTTTCGCAGATGTTTATATCTGTAGATTGAAGTACCAGTGGCGGTTGGTGACTTTTTGTATAAAAGAAGCTGAAGTATATACCTACCTAATATCAATTGTGTTGTTTTTGGCCGCTGAGGTTGGGACGATGTCGTTAAATTCCAGTATTTATTGCTGTTTACGGCTAGAATAAAAAAAGCTCAAAGCTTTTTTTAATACTGAATAAATAAATAACAATTATTATTAATTATATATTATTGATTATACGCCTCAAAACGAAGGGAAGCGCCGCATCCACACTGTGTATGGAGGGACCGCGCCTGAGAAGTACCTACCTTGAATCATCAAAAATGTTATCTTTGGAAGCCTACAGACTTACCAAAAAAGGAAGAACCATATATGATATTATGGATAATACAATGCTTATTGGACTAAATATGCTAATTTTATTATTGTATGCAGAAAGGAATAACACCACAAAAGTCTACAAATTAGATTTGTTTGACAATTCGCAGTGTGGTTATGTAAGCGATGGAAAAGGCAGCACATCTTGTGCGTAGTTATACTTACTACGTTATCAGCAAACTGAGATGGTGAAATAACAGGCAAGAATGCAATGCGTGTCATGAGTAGGCACTGGAGGCAGACATATTTCTATTTGTCGGTTCCATTGTAATCGGATGACGTCAAGCGGGATATTTCCAACAAGTCGTTGTAAGGAGTTGTTTTGATCGGAATTTACCCACCAATACTCACTTTAGTATACCTAGGTACTCAACGTAGCGTGTATATAGATAACTATTATTAATAAAAATATAATGTTCGCTGCCAGAAATAAATCACGTAGATTCAAAATTTAAGTGTTATATAAGCTAATGTAGTTTCAGCTGGAGATCATTGAAAGATTATATGGTAGCTCTTATAGATTGCGATGCACTGAACACATATGATAGAATTCAGGACACTGAAAATCTTGAACCCCACTCCCCAGTTGTACCGGCACAATAACAACCACCCTTCTCTAAAGGCGAAAAACTAGAAACCGGATCGTCAGATTGTGAATCAATAACGGAAAAACTCTTAACAAATAAGACAAATTGTCTCTACCTACTTCAGACAATACTATTCACGCACCACGAGGGAGCAGGCAGGTACTACGCAGTTGGGATTGAGAATAATCAGAGCAAATAATAATGGGGAATGGGTCCCATTGTAATTCTCGTTCTACTCTTTTGACAAAGGAACCTAGAAATAAACATGCTGACGAAGGGTGCCATAATTTATACAGGCTCCTCGAATATATTATGATATGTCTAAATACATCCCCAGTGAACCCAGAGGAAGAGGAGCAATAAATGAATGAAAGAGCTTTGGTGCAGTAGACCACATTCCACCCAGTGGTGTGTAGATCGACCGATGTATAAAGAAGTTAATTTAAAAACAGTTTCATAAGATGTGCCAGATAGTAACAATCATATTACTATATTTAATGAAAAGGGTACACTACAATTCGTTTCGTGTTTGCAAAATTCATTACACGGTTCAGCCAATCCAAATGAGTCAATAAAACCAGCAACGATTACATTTCACCGCGTGGAATCCCATCCGATCCCTTAAACAGCATTTGATAGGCTGAAACTATTTAAACTAGGATTATTTTAATTACAATGGCTGCTTCAATATTCATCCCCGTTTGTTTCCGAAATTGGGGGCACGTCGTACGGGAGGGCCGGAGGGAGAGTGGGCGGTCGGCGAAGTTGGGCAACTTGGCTCAACTACTTCAGTATGTTGGTGAATGGCAATTATAACGCGTCAACTGGAGACAAAACCTCGCCTCCACCACTCAGCCGCTGGTCGCAGGGGAAACGAGGAGATGTGTTTACAAAATGTTGGTAGGTAGAAAGGTATAGGTGATACCCAGACAGTGGAGGGTGGGTCGTAACTGTCTTCTCAATTTCACTTGTTTTCAGGACAAATGCTTTATTATGTGTGTAAAAAGCTATAATATGGAGATTACTGTTTCGGGAGACTTCAGAAAACGAACGCAATCATCGGGACTTGCGATTTTTTTATAAACCACATATTTTTGCCGGAAAATCTTTTAAATCACAAACGCTCCACGAACCACATAATTTGGTACAAAATAATTGTTAGAAAGATGTGTTGAGAAAACAACAATAGCGAGGTTACGGCGAGTTTTCATCCCGCGACAAAATATCCTACGGACAAAACATCCTCCAACAAAATATCTACTAAAACCTAACCTAACTTTACAGGATCTCTGTATTATTTTTGTTCCGTTGTACTGTACTTTCCTTAGGGTCGTCGGGTATTTCCCCCCAATCTCCCATTTACTTTTCTTTGAGGCATCACCGAGGAACCGGCTAAGGGGCGCGGAAGCTGAGTGTGGTTCACTACTAGACCGAACGTCATGCGTATTCTTGCTGGGACTGCCAATCGATTGGAGAGGACTGCCAACCGTTTGCCATGCCTTTATTACTTATCTACTGTGTCTTCCTCCCAAACAGGTGCTTGTAGGATACCGTGGATACAATCACCCAGCGCTTGCCACCTCGTGAACTTTCACCAACCTGTCCTACTGTCTTGTCTATATTTTGTCATACTAACACATATTGTATCTGTATTTCCCGCTAAGCACTTGCATGCTGCTTACTAACAACGTATGCAGGGACATTGGAGGTTTAGTTTCGTTTTCAAATGTAGAGTCGTTTTTACCAAAAAAATTAGAGTCCGTGCAAGAGCCTTGAAGGGGTAACCATCTGTTTCCTATACCAGGGCGGGTAAGTGGTGGGTCCTCCAATGTTCCGTTGTACTATTTTTGAACAATAATTTAGGATATTTTGTCGGGGATATTTTGTCGCGGAACCCAATAGCGAGATTTGATAAGAATGTCGCTCTGCTGAGAGACCACATTTCCAGCAGCTTTGACTAGAAATGTTTGGTGATCAGATTTGCACAGGTATCAATAGACAGGTACATCTTAAGCTATTCAATCCCTTCTCCTTACTATGATTTGGTACAAAATAATTGTTAGAAAAATGGATTGAGAAAACTACAGTAGCAAGCTTTGATAAGAATATCGCTTGGTTGAGAGACCACATTTTCACTAGCTATGACTAAAAAAGTTTGGTGATCAGATCTGAATAGACAGGTACACCTCAAGCTTTTCCATCTCTTCTCCTTACTACGGAGTAATGGCCGCTGCTCCTACAATAGTAATATTATAATCCAAGTGAGTCTAGTTTGGCGTAGTTTTTCTTTGGGAGTTCTGAGAAAAGCGCTACTGCTTCTTTACCCCACTTCTTTGCATAAAGATGGTGTTGTTAGCATTAAAGAAACACAATAAAACAGACGATTATTTGCAATCTAGGGTTAATGAAGTAAGGTAGGGCCTCGCTAATCCGGATAGGAAAAAACAAGACTCCTTCCGAATTATCGAGGCGTCCGGATTATACAGGGTTTTCCAATAAGAGGTGTCATTTTGACATTCAAAGAAAAATGCCATTTTTTAATATAAATGATTGGATGTTTATTTCATTATACCAAGAGGAAGGTATGCCGTTAATAGTGGAAAATAACATCAGGCAAATGACCACCACGACCACGCTTACAGGACCATATCCTTTTCATGAAATTTTCCATAACCAAATCGCAAAGTGGCTGCCCTATGTCCTTGATAGCCTCACGAATTCCATCTTTGAGGTCTTGAATCGACGCTGGGCTGTTGGCGTAGACCTTCTCTTTCACGTGGTCCCAAAGAAAGAAGTTGCAAGGTGTTAAATCGCAAGATCTCGGTGGCCAATTGGGATCACCTCTTCGAGAGATAACACGGTCTGGAAACTTTACCCGTAAAAGATCAATGGTTTCGTTGCTTGTATGGCACGTAGCGCCGTCTTGTTGAATGTAAACGTTGTCCAGATCAATACCATCCAATTTCGGCCATAAAAAATCATTAATCATCTCCCGATAGCGCCATTCGATTCACCGTAACTGTTGCTCCAGCCTCATTTTCGTAGTGAATTTTAATAATTTCAATGCGTTGTTGAAACGTGTATCGTTCCATTTTTATTAATGGCGTAGTTTCTACTTGTCAAATGTCGAAAAATGACAGCTTCAAAAGTGACATCTACTGAAATAGCGGGCTATTCAAAATAACACCTCTTATTGGAAAACCCTGTAGAATGCAATTTTTTAATAGGAATAAAATACATTTTTAACATGGGTTTCATTTATTAAAGTAAAAATTTTAAGTCAATTTAGACAAGAATATGTATATACGTACAAATGTAACGGGGGTCCGGATTAGCGAGGCTTTACTGTATTTATCTTAATTTTCAAATTATCTGCAATGCCCTTCAGTGATATAAATATAATATATAGACCAAATGCTGTAAAGTATATTCAGTCGATGCGTGCAATCCTCGCAGTTCGCAGTAGTAAACAGCAGAGTTAACAAGGGGTTTTATCACAGGCCACAGGTCAAAATGATCTCTAAAATTGACATAAACGCCTGATTAGCCTATGTTCTACGAGTTCGCAGTTCGCATCCCTCGGGGCCGACGCTGACGCCGACGCCGAAGCGACGCGACGCCTGCTCTCGCTCTAGGGCGTGCGGCGCTTGATTAGTTGTTGTTGAGTGTTCACAGTTCAGCGAGCAAGCAAGCACCAACCGCTGTTACTACTTATTACTTGCTATACATTTAGCTTTTTGATTTTGTTTGGGGTTTACGTTGTGTATGCAAATATTAAACATACTAAATTCAAGCGTCGATGCTTGCATAATTTTACGTATTCCCGCATAATGATTATGCAAGTTCAATGAACTTTTTTATTAATTAATAATTCTTCATTTCAAATGTTATCTTTTATAAATGCTTGACAGATTTACCTTACGGTCACTTGGAGAAGATACGACTTTGCACGCAGAGGATACCAAATTAAAAACGCTGCGATTGCTTGATTCAAAGTTGCTTTTTAAACGGTTTCGAAAAGGAGGAGGTTCTCAATTCGACTGTATTTTTTAATTTTTTTTTTTATATTTGTTACCTCAGAACTTTCGACTGGGTGAACCGATATTGATGATTCTTTTTTATTTGAAAGCTGGTGCTTCCCATGTGGTCCCATTTTAATTTGGTCCAGTTCTGACAATGGCATCCATGAGAAAATCGTATAAGTCTTAAATTTGCATCAATTATGTGCCCGACAAATGGACGAATAACTCAATATCATGCCAACCGATTTCAATGATTCTTTTTTATTGGAACGGCTGTACTTCAAAGGTAGTTTTATGAGAGTTTGGTTAGGTTCTGATTATGGGATCCATGACAAAGTAACGGAACTCTCCAATTGTTAACAGCAAATTAACGATACTCGGCTGAATCTTGATCGAATTAGTTAGTGTACTTCAGATTCACTAAAAATCAAAAAATAAACAAAAATTTCAACAAAACAAAAAAACGACTTAAAAAAATGCACTAAAAAGTAATTTTGTATTCTTCTACAACTTAATAATCAACTTATTTTTTCTACTCATCAATATATAGGTACGATTGTTATTTTTGGAGTCGGTGTCAGCCAAGGTACCCGGCCCGGCGTGTTCACTTGACAGCTCCCCTCCCGCCACGGCCCGCTCTCGCCTCTCACCTCGTCAAGTCGCACGTGCGACACAAGCACATCTCACCTATAACTATGTATGTAGTTACAAACCTACCTTGGCTGACACCGACTCCAAAAATAACAATCGTACCTACATATTGATGAGTAGAAAAAGTAAGTTGATTATTAAGTTGTAGAAGAATACAAAATAATTTATTTTACTTTTTAGTGCATTTTTTTACATCGTTTTTTTGTTTTGTTAAAATTTTTGTTTATTTATTCTCTATTACTAATAATATTCTTTCATTTATTAGATCTGTCTTTATATTTTAAAAAAATTGACAATTTTTTTTTTTGAAAGGCAAATGAGATTCCCAAATCCTACAATTATAATATCCCGTGATTTGATACAACAGGTCTGCGCTAGTTACGTTCTAATGTTGTGTTAGTTTCAGTACAAGTTTTTTAATTACAAGCATATAGTAATTTATAAAATAAATAGGGCCTGATAAGCGAAAGCGAGCAACGTTAAAAAAGCAAAAAATGTAATTGTTAAACTCTTTTTTTTTTTTTGCAAAATGATGTTTAGTATATTGTACTGTCTTACCGGATAATGTGTTTATATATTTATAAAAATTGTAAATATCCTGTGTAGTTTCCCAGGGATAGCTACATATTATATCCATAGAAAGAAATGTTTTTTTCTCTTCTTAGTAATATAATAAAAAAATATAACTTGGTGAGGAAATATAAAAATATTCTCGAGTTTATTATATTATCCAGCTAAATAATAAGCATTCTTCACAATAAAAATAAATCATACGAGGCTTTCCTGTAAATAAATACAGTACTACAACTTTTGAAAATTGGAAATACGACATTTGACGTGGAATTTTGTAACGAGCTTTTTCACAGAAAACACATTATTTGCAAATGACGAAAAGATAATCTAGAAACATTATTCCTTTAGAAAGCGAATAAAATATATTTTAGTGTTTTTTTTATTTTTTTATAGTGAATACCGCACAAGAATCTCAACTGCTCCCGTCTGGAGCCAGTAAGACTATGGCATCCCCAATTGGGGTATGTTGTGAGGCTGTAGGTAGTGGGGAGGGGAAGGAGGTGGGGAAGAGGAAGGTTGGGAAGTACCTGGCTATTCAGATCTGGTCACTAAACACGGCTAAAGCCATTTTCAAGCAACGTTTCAATTCTGAATGGTGGTCTTACATCAGGGCGATACTAATAGTATCTTCCACTCTGGAACATGCCGCAAATATACTATATATTATTTTAAATGAATTAATTGTGAAATAACACAAATTAATCAAATAAAATTTATTTGCGCATGCCGGGTTCGAACCCGCGACCTCCGGAATGTGAGTCAAGAGTCTTAGCCACTGGACTACGGAGGTCGTGTGATAGCAGTTTTTCAAGTTTCAAAATACCACGATATCGAGTCAACTGCGGTGAGCTTAGTAACATCCACGGTGGATTTCTCGACGCACAACGATCTCGGAAGTCGTCAGAAATCTTCTGTGGATTTCTTGGCACACTAGAGGTTAATCAGAATATAAGCCAAAAAATATTTTTTTTTATTGTTTCAAACCACTACCTTTGTTGTGGAGAGTATTGTAGAGATTTAAAAAAAGGTTTAATTAATCTTATTACGGCAATGCACAATAAACGTAACAGCTTTTTACACACAATTAAAATCATTTATAATTTATGAATCATCTCAGATGGTCATTTTCTCGTACCTTCATTATTGACACGTAAGGAATATTTCCACACTAACTTATTATAAGAATCATTATTGAATACAGACTTCGTATCACAACTAGCTGAAGTCTCCGGCGTTGCCGGGCAGAAGTAGACAGTGGTTCGTCCGTATTCGAAAAAAACAGTGGTCACACTACGCTGCTAGTCGCGTCTCGCACTCTCCAGTTAGTCATTCACTATTATGTCGTCTGTCGTTTCACGTAAAAAGCTAATTAAGCAGTTGTTGAGAGAGGGTGTCAGAGAACTTAGTTTAGAAATGCTTAACCAGAGAGAGTTAAAAAAAAACAAGGATAATTTTGAAAAACGTTTAAAAATGTTATTATTTGTTTCGCAGTCCACTTTAACTCAGACATTATAAATAACTTTAATTATATCAATTAAAAATTATAAAATAGTCACAACTATTTATATTATTATATTACAACTTCACAAAAAAAACACTGCTTTCTCGTTGCTGATAGACGCAATAGTGGTCAGACTGCGCTGCCGGCTGGTGTCAGCGGTCACGTGATTGATTATTCGCCGCTGCTTGCTACCAAAAGTTAAACATGTTCAACTTCGTCAGCCGCTGACAAATACTCGCCGGCTGGCGACGCCAGCGCTGAATTTTGTGGTCACACCAAGCTGATCGACGGCTGGCAGAAGCGGCTTCTTCAACTCGCGGCTGGCAACCAGCGTGATGTGACCCGCGCTTTAGATACTATTTAGCAAACAAAACTAACGACCTGTTCTATCCTATAATAATCTGTTCTGTTAATACTACTAATTGTACAAAATTAGAAATTTTTCTCGTGTTTACACATTTCTCATTCTTGACACTTTCATCCCACAAAACTGAACCGAACAGTACATGACTTTTAAATTAATCTACGTCACAACAGCCAAATACTAATGTAACAAAAGGGGTCTAAGTTATCAATGAACTCTCTTGGGATGATATTTCTATTTTTCGCAAAGTTAACGCAAAGTAATAATATTACATTATATTATAATAATAGTCAGCGATGTTTCACCAGTACCGCAGAATAGTAATAATATTTCTATAAATACATTAAAGGTAAAAGAGACCACCTATTATAATATAATATGAGCTATGCATAATGCAATGCCTTAATAGGCCCCGAGTATGCCTCCATATAGATATCGGTGTCATGTGACTGAAATGCGCAATCAAACACAGACGGATTCGTTGCACAACAGATTAATAATAACAATATTATATAACACCATTGCATTAATGGTTGCATTGTTCCGTCGTCGATACTACAATGATAAAAATAATTATTGAAATATTGTAACTGCATATTATATTATTGTAAATCTTAGTTATAAGCCAGTAATATTAATCTAATATATAAAATTCTCGTATGACGGTGTTTGTTACCATACTCCTCTGAAACGGCTGGACCAATTTTGATGAAATTTTGTGTGCTTATCTGGTAGGTCTGAGAATCAACCAACATCTATTTTTCATACCCCTAAAAGTAAAGGGTGTTCCACTCCGAAGAAAATTATTTTCCCCATACATTTTGTATGGAACGAATTCTCCTATTTTGAAAGAACTGCAGCAATATTGTAAGGGGTATAATATTGAACTGTGAACCGGGGGAGGGGGGAGGGGGGAAAGGAACTCAGGAAGGGGGGTTAGCGGGACGGGGGAAGGGGAGAAGTGGAGTGGGGAGAGGGAGAGGGAACGCGAGAGGGGAAAGGATACGCAGGGAGAAACAATTTAGATCAAGGTATGGTATACGCAGGGAGAAACAATTTAGATCAATTCAGCTAATAAGTTGACAACAGTTTTTGATTCTGAGGCGGTACGAAGTTCGCCGGATCAGATAGTTATTTTATATATTTATTTGTACAGCGCCCTTGAGGTGATTTTCCACGAAAACGGCGCTATATAAATTAGCCAATTATTATTATTATTATTAATGCTTTTTGACTACGAAAAACCCAAAGAGATATCACACACACTCAATTTTTATTTTATTATAATATTATTATTTAATTTATAAAAACAGTTTCTCTACAAACAAGTTTTGCTGTGTAATTATTATAATGCATGAAAACTGTTTCGCCTTCTGTAGGCATTATAAAACAGTTTGCGAAACAGCTATCAGGCGTAAAAATAATTACAAAGCCGAACTTGTTTATAAAAAAAACTGTTCTTATAATAATATTATTGAATACCTATGCAATAAAAGTTTTGCTGTGTAATTATTATAATGCATGAAAACTGTTTCGCCTTCTGTAGGCATTTTAAAACAGTTTGCGAAACAGCTATCAGGCGTAAAAATAATTACAAAGCCGAACTTGTTTATAAAAAAAACTGTTCTTATAATAATATTATTGAATACCTATGCAATAAAAGGAAAACTGAGTTCTACAAAAAGTTAATGTAAACACCCCATCTTTTCATACCTTTAACATGATAATGAACAGAAAAAATGTGTTTTCCATAATTTTCGAAGCATTTTTTTTGTGATTTTTTCTATCGAGATAATTTCATATGATTACCGTTTCGGATCAGCAGATGAACAGATTTTATCTTCAAAAATAACATATTTTTTAAGAACTAAAAAACTTACGGTGTTTAGGGGAATTTTATTAAAAATCCATAAAAGTTCGGAATGCGAATCTTAAACAATAGGTGTGCATTGATTGCAGTCAAAGTAGTAAAAGTTCTCAAGAGTTATTTTACTATGGCATCGTAGGCTTGTTGAAAAAATATCGATATTTTTAATTCAAAATATATATATTATTATATATTTTTAAATTTATGTTTTTAATTTATGTATTTAAAGTCACTAGAATCCAAAACAGTTAGGAACGAACGTAAAAAAGTAACTGTATTGGGTTATGACATCTGGCGGTTGAAATTTTAACTATTAATAGCTTACAAATCTATTGTCTTTGTATTAGCTTTTGTGATCACCAATACTATCTCACGTGTGTAGGTACATACATAGAAATGTATGCTATTTTTCGCCATTTTTTTAAGCCACTCCTATGTGTTGGTTCCCAATTATCTATGATTATTGACTATACTTGTTCCAAACACGAAGTCCTTTTTGACAGATTAATACGCCAATAGAATGTTACTGAGACGCATACAAACTTTGTATGCATCTCAGTTTACACATAAGTTAGAAGACAGCTTTTTAGTTTTTGGTATTTTTGTAACTATTACGTAATAAAAATGAATAGTGATAAAAATACCTTCATTTTTATTGAGATTTTTGTACATTAAAAAAAAACAAATTGTGTACAAAAATTACTATTGATAATATTGAGCTGAATACACTATTATTTTAAAAACGCAAAATCTTCTGAAAATTTGACCGGTATATCGATATTTTTTCCTCGATATATCGACGTCGATATTGATATTTTAGTAAATATCGATATTTTTTTCACTTTCGACATCCCTATGGCATCAGTCGATTAGTTTATAGTTTATGTAATATGGCAGCCCTGCTGGAATAAAAACTTAAATAAAAAATATGTGTTGCGAGTTGAGAAGAGCGTAGTGAACGTCAATTCATTCTTAAAGGTCAGAACCATAAATAATAATAATAATAAAAGATGCAGGTACTAAATAACGTGCTTCTTTACAAATGCTCGCGAGGGCGCGAATTATCTGAAGCCGCTGATGTGTAAGAAACAATAGAATGCACGATCAATTCATTTTATTATCATATGCCATATCGAAATTGCTAATAAATTTGTATTTTAATTAGAAAGATTTTTTAAATTAACATTTTGATAAACGTACTTTATACAATTACACATGGTTTACGAGTATTAATAAATCGATTTTTTTTAATTTTCAATTGAAAAATATCTATTTTATGAGATAAGTTATTATTTAATAGTAGAATCATTTTTTCGAGCAGCATTACCAATGGAAGGTGAGCTCTGCTCTCGAACAGCAGTAGTCCCGTGCCTGCGCGCTCTTGTGAAATTGTCGGGAACATAAAACACAATTTTTTGTATTATATCAGGAATAAAGATATGGTTGTTCAAGATTTCGTGTTATTATCAGAGAGCAGTTTTATTTGTATCGGTTAGGTTATTAACTCCGAGCATACCAGACAGAAAGGCTAATGGATATGACCAGGGATAATCCCTGATCATATCCATTAGATATACTAGGGATGTCGAAAGTGAAAAAAAATCGATATAACAATGTATCGATATTTATTAAAATATCAATATCGACGTCGATATATCGAGAAAAAATTATCGATATATCGGTCAAATTTTCCAGAGATTTTGCGTTTTTAAAATAATAGTGTATTCAGCTCAATATTATCAATAGTAACTTTTGTACACAATTTGCTTTTTTTAATGTACAAAAATCTCAATAAAAATGAAGGTATTTTTATCACTATTCATTTTTATTACAAAAATATCAAAAAATAAAAAGCTGTCTTCTAACTTATATGTAAACTGAGACGCATACAAAGTTTGCATGCGTCTCAGTGACATTCTATTGGCGTATTAATCTGTCAAAAAGGACTTCGTGTTTGGAACAAGGTATAGTCAATAATCATAGACAATTGGGAACCAACACATAGGAGTGGCTTTATTTATTTATTTCAAAACATACGGCACAACATGTGCCATTGACATAATTATGTTTATATATATTATAATACAATATATATAGTATTGTTTGGTTTTGTGGTAGGTCAGGGAAAACTCACTTTTTCCGCTCACGCCATTGGTCGAAAAAACTCACTTTTTCCGCTCACGCCATTGGTCGAAAAAACTCACTTTCGATTTGAGGGGAAAAGCTACCACTTTGCCCCTCGGGTGGGTGAAACCTCACGGGTCACTTTCGGTTGAAGCAAATCGTAATAAGGAAGCTGGGAGAAATTTTTTTTCGACAAAATGAAATATATACAGGGATTTATTCTCCGATACGAATCGGCGGCGAAAACTAGAAGCTCTACTCGAATCACTCGATTATATTTCCCGCCGACAGACGGCGTTTGAAAAAAAAAATTTAGGAAAAAACCCGCTAATTTCACAAAGGAAAATGCTATATAGGACTATTGACATAGGTCAGGATCTCAGATGTCAAATTTTTAGCCTAACAAAACGGAACTCTCGGCGGTTTCGGTCGTTGTTTTTCGGAAAACGACATTACCGCCGAAAAACCGATTCCGGGCTAGATGTTTTTTGAAAATACGATAGCCGGACAGATTCCGCAACTTTTAACACCAATAAAACATATGATTCTCATATAAAATACGTCAGGAGATGCTGACAAAACTCGAAATTTTCCGAAAAAAAATCATCAAAAAACGCGCTCACAGATTCCATCGGAAGTTTAAATATTTGCTGGCCAGTCAAATTAACACGTTTTTCATTCGGGGTAGGTACCTACTTATTTCGGTAGTATTGCAAATATGATGAAAAAAGCTAAGATTGCCGGAATCTAAGGAAATGCGCAGGTACCTACCTGAATGGGTACCTACACAACGAATTAGGTTTTAATGCAATAAATACTAAGGTAAGGTTGTTTCCATGAAACAGAATAATTGAACTTTTTTAAAGTGAATTTTCACGTTCTGTGATGGTTCTACTCAAATTCTATTGTTTTATCATTACAGACCAGTTACATCACAAAACTGAAATAATTACAGAACTCGAACGGAACTTTATAGAACTGAAAATTTACTAGAAAAATTTAAAGAATTGTCAATTTTTTTTATTAATTATTTTTTTTATTTTTAAGTGTGTTCTATTTGAACATTGTATATATATATACATTACGCGTGTTCTAGGTAGGTACTTACTTGCGGGGACTTTTTTCATTTAAAAATCAAAACATGATATTGAATGAATTTATTTGTAGTGAAAATTATTTTATGCTCAACAGCATAATGGCGTCGTTTTGGTGAAATATTACAACAAAGTACCTACTTAGTACTTACACTTGCAAAATGAAATACAATACAACTACAATAGTGAGCTCCGGCATAATGAAATTTTGCACTGCTAAACTGCGGTACCCGGCATGCGTTGCGAGGCCACTTTAACTTCGGGGTCAACTAAACCGTAATGGTTCCCTACCAAGTCCCGGGAAACAACATTATAAAATTATGCACTTTATAAAATTATATACAACGGGTACCCGGCATTCGTTGCAAGGCCGCTTTAACCTCGGGGTCAATAAAACTGTAATGTTTCCATCCGAAGTCCTGGGAAACTACATTATAATGCAAGCGCCTGCAATATGTAACATTATATACTACGGGTACCCGGCATGCGTTGCAAGGCCACTTTAACCTCAGGGTCAACTAAACTCTAATGGTTCCATCCCAAGTCCCCGGAAACTACATTATAATGCAAGCGCCTGCACTATATAACATTATATACAACGGGTACCCGGCATGCGTTGCAAGGTCACTGTAACCTAGGGGTCAACTTTACTGTAATGGTTTCATCCCGATTCCCGGGAAATAAAATTTTAATGCAAGCGCCTGCAATTTATAACATAATATACAACGGTTACACGGCATGCGTTGCAAGGTCACTGTAACCTCGGGGTCAACTTAACTGTAATGGTTCCATCCCAATTCCCGGGAAATAACATTTTAAAGCAAGCGCCTGCACTATATAACATTATATACAACGGGTACCCGGTATGCGTTGCAAGGTCACTGTAACCTAGGGGTCAACTTTACTGTAATGGTTTCATCCCGACTCCCGGGAAATAAAATTTTAATGCAAGCGCCTGCAATTTATAACATAATATACAACGGTTACTCGGCATGCGTTGCAAGGTCACTGTAACCTCGGGGTCAACTTAACTGTAATGGTTCCATTCCAATTCCTGGGAAATTACATTTTAATGCAAGCGCTGCACTACATAACATTATATACAACGGGTACCCGGCATGCGTTGCAAGGTCACTGTAACCTCAGGTTTCTTCATATATTTAATTTAACACACACTCTTCCTCGCTTCATCCACGTTCACACGTCAAATCGCATAGTGTTTAAACCCGTCAGTTGCTTCTGCAACGGGCAAAACCTAGTATATATAGTATTGTTTGGTTTTGGGGTAGGTCAGGAAAACTCACTTTTTTTTTTAGCCCTCCGGGTACAGGCGAAAATCGACCACTCTGCCTGTCCAGTTTCACCGACCGCAGAGGTCGATTTGGCCGAGCAAGGCGTGTGGACCGGGATTTCATACAAACGGCCGTTCCAAAAAAACGCGTTTTGGTGATCCGATAATCGACACTTTTCCCCCTCGATCCGCAAGACCTTACGGCGTATTGTCGCTTAAAAAAAAAAAAGACGCTTACGCCCTTTCAGATAAAAAAATTCAGTGCACGTTTCAGTACTTTGACTTTGCGACAAAAATTAAGCGTTTTTTGGCCTACAAAATTTAAAGAAAAAAACTGGCGGCAAAAACTAGAATTCTAATAAAATCACACAATTCGGCTCGCTTACACTTCCCACCGACAGGTTCGCATTAAAAAACAAGAGATGTCTTTTTCCATTAGTTTCATAAAATGCTAGGAATATCGAGTCAGGTCTGGATTAACCCATCTCTTTTCGCATGCTCGCGAATGCTGAGATAGGTATATTGTAGATTTTAAATGTCAGTTTATGCTAGCGAAACGGACCTCTCAGCGGTTTCGGTTGGGGAATACGGAATTTCGGCCCAGAAAACGATTTCAGCTTTGATATTTTTAAAAAATTTAATAGAGTAGAGGAATACGCATCTTTTGATAGCAATATTATATAAGCATCTCTTATAAAATATGTCAGTAGAAGCTAACAAACATCACACATTCCCTGAAAAATTCATGTCGAAAATGCGTTCTCAAATTATTCGAGAGTATTGAATTACTGGCCATATGAAAAAAATGCAATTTATAACGGGGCAGGTACCTACCGTTTCCATCGAAAGAAAAGTAACAAAATACGCAATATTGATGCAAATTTTATTGAGAACACGGGTAGGTACCTAGAGCAAAATTATTTTTCTCGCGGTTTACTAGGTAGGTACCTACCGGCTTAGGAACAGAATTCTTTCATTTAAATATTTAATGATATGAAATTAAATTTATCACTCCAGATGGTCACTTTTTGAATCTATGCAGGTACCTTCCTGCACATAACTACTCGGAATCATCTGATGATTTTGCTTATGTATTTTTTTTGTAAATGTATAACGAAATTGCTTGAAGTTGAACGGGATAATTATTATGAAAAATATTAAATTAACATAACGCTTTTTTTTGTATTTTGCATTTTAATGATAATCATTGAACGTGAGATTGGTACCGCTGCCCCGGGAACCATTCATTGGTTTCTATATACAATAGTGAGCTCTAGCATCCCAACTACATTTTAATGAAAGCGCCTTGCAAATATTATAATATTATATACAACGGGTACCCGGCATGCGTTGCAAGGTCACTGCAACCTCAGAGTTAACTCAGGATGAAATTATACAGTGCTAAACTTTTTTTTTACATTAGCTCCACACAGCAGGCTCCAAGGAAAACAATTTCCCTAGGGGCCTACGTCATCTTTGAGGGTGCTGTGCGGAGGGTTTTTTAAGGGAAAGGAAGGATAAGAAGATATGGGAAGGAATAAGGTATGAGGGGTGGGTAGGAATCTGGGGGTCAGTGTGGCCAGGAGTAACGGACGTATGAATCTATTCCTCACACTGCGGTGCAAGGCGAAGGGTTGGGAGAATCTGGCTATCCGTCACTAAGACCTAGACAAATACATACAGTTTCAGAATACAAAAGTGAGCTTTGGCATCACGAAATAACGCTAGAAAAAGCCCGTTATGAATCCTAGGAGCCTGTGTCATCTTTGAGGATGCTATGGGGTTTGTTTTTTAAGGGAAAGGAAGGAGAAGAAGATATGGGAAGGAAAAACGCATGAGGGGTCTTTAGGAATATGGGGGACAGTGTGGCCAGGAGTGACGGACATATGAATCTATTCCTCACACTGCGGTGCAATGCGAAGGGTTGGGAGAATCTGGCTGGAGAGGTCAAAAGCCTTCCAATTATTATGGAAACAGAAATAATTACAGAACTCGAATAGAATTTGAACAGAACTTGCGCAAAACGTTAAGATTAACTTTAAAAAAGGAAGATTTTAAATTTTTTTTTAAACAACAGCTTAAATTATATTCTACATAGAATCTACGTAGGTACCTACCTGCACATAACAATTTGGATTCATCTGATGATTTTGCTTATGTTTTTTATTTGTAAATGTATAATAAAATTGCTCGAAGTTGAACGGGATAATTATAATGAAAAATATTAAATTAATAAAACGCTTTTTTTGCATTTTGCATTTTAATGATAATCATTGAACGTGAGATTGGTACCGCTGCCCCGGGAACCATTCATTGGTTTCTATATACAATAGTGAGCTCTAGAATCCCAAGTCCTGGGAAACTACATTATAATGCAAGCGCCTTGCAAATATAATAACATTATGTAAAACGGGTACCCGGCATGCGTTGCAAGGCACTGTAACCTCCGGGTCAACTTAACTGTAATGGTTCCATTCCAAGTTCCGGGAAACGACATTATAATGCAAGCGCCTTGCAAACGCCTGCCCTACATTAATCATTATATACAACGGGTACCCGGCATGCGTTGCAAGGCACTGTAACCTCCGGGACAACTTTACTTAACTGTAATGGTTCCATCCCAATTCCTGGGAAATTACGTTTTACTGCAAGCGCCAGCACTACAGTACATTATATACAACGGGTACCCGGCATGCGTTGCAATATCACTGTCACCTCGGGGTAAACTTAACTGTAATGGTTCCATTCCAAGTTCCGAGAAACAACATTATAATGCAAGCACCTTTCAAACGCCTGCACTATATTATAACATTATATACAACGGGTACCCGGCATGCGTTGCAAGATCAATGTAACCTCGGGGATGGTTCCATTCCAAGTTCGGGGAAACTATATTATTATGCAAGCGCCTTGCAAATGCCTGCACTTTATTATAACATTATATACAACGGGTACCCGGCATGCGTTGCAAGGTCACTGTAACCTCAGGTTTCTTCATATATTTAATTTAACACACACTCCTCCTCGCTTCATCCACGTTCACACGTCAAATCGCATAGTGCTTTAACCCGTCAGTTGCTTCTGCAACGGGCAAAACCTAGTAACATAAGAAAGTGACATATAAATGTAAAGTTAAATATAAAAACAAAAGGTAAAAAAAAAGAAGTTAAGGTAATGAGTAGTAAATAGAATTATGATGCATAAAATGAAAGTATAAAGTAAAAGGTTAAGATAAAAAGTTGAAAGGCAGGAAATAATATAGACTATAAGTTACCTTTGTAAATAATATAAAGTACAAAAGTAATAAATAGTTAAATAGTTTTCAAGTATTCACCAACTATACATAGACTTACAACTTGTATACGTGTGTATTGTAATGTATGTATATATATATATATCTATATGTATATATGCATGTACGTGTATGTATATGTATGTTTATGTATATACATATTTTTCTTATTTTTTCAAATATATATATATATATATATATATCTTAATATTATCTCTCTTAAAGTTTAAAACAAAAATTAAAAACTTTCTACTACAACACATAAATACTTGTCACACTTAATCACAAACACGTAAACACCTCAGCACAGGTTCTCCTAGTGAGGTGTTCACGAAACATACAAAATTACCCATCCACAGTTTCACCTTCTCAAACCTACCTTACACCCAACATAATTAAATTTCAAAATATATTATGTAAAAATGTTTTCAAAATATATTATGTAAAAATTATAATAAATAGGTAAATACTGTAATATATAGAAAAAAAAAAAATAAAAAAAATAAAATAAAAAATACAGTCGAATTGAGAACCTCCTCCTTTTCGAAGTCGTTTAAAAAGTATGACAAGTAAACAGTAAGAAATGCTCTTAGAAGCCAAATATTGAAGATAACCAAAAATTTAAAAAATATATATAATAAATAAAAGGAAGGTATTACTGAGTATACAAAGCGATATGAAAAGTAGGTACCTATGATATGTTTCTAATCCATAGGTATTAGAGTGCATACTGGTAGGACATAATATTATGATTACATGATAATATTTATTATGATTACGTGGTAGTACTAGCAGATAAATTTTGTATAATACATCTTAGAAAAAAATGGCGAAAAATAGCATACATTTCTATGTATGTACCTACACACATGAGATAGTATTGGTGATCACAAATACTAATGCAAAGACAATAGATTTGTAAGCTATTAATAGTTAAAATTTCAACCGCCAGATGTCATGACCCAATACAGTTACTTTTTTCCGTTCGTTCCTATACGGTTTTGGATTCTAGTGACTTTAAATACATAAATTCAAAAAAATATCGTTTTGGATACAATTTTCGATATTGGATATTTTGTATCGAAATATCGATGTATCGGATCAAAATATATCGGCTAAAATTATCGATATATTGAATTAAAAATATCGATATATCGATACTTTTTCAAAAAGCCTAAGATATCTCAGAAATATATTTTGTACTTTATCTATCATTAGAGTGGAAGTGTTTATCTGATGACCTTTCAGAATTCATTTATTTAGAATTAACGGCACAAGTGCCATTTACAAACAGTAAATACAAAAAAAAAAACAGTTGATATACTCAAAGTAAAAATAATACAAAACATATATTTTTTAATACGAATACCTCACAAGCGTCTCAGCTGCTCCCGTCTGGAGCCAGTGAGACTACGGCATCCCCAATTGGGGAAGGTTGTAGGCTGAAGGTAGTGGGCAGGGGAAGGAAATGTGGAAGACCCTTCGTTCTCCAGGTTTATTTTAAGAAACCCTCTTCGACAGTCATCTACATTCTACTCTTATATATGTCGTGCCCTGCAGGGTTGCTACAATTTATTTATTCAATTGATGTTATTGACTGCTCTCCAAACAGTTAGTATCTGACCAAAACTATTTTCTTGTAGGGCTCCAAATAAGCTTCTAGTACCTAGTTAATACGAATCTTCGATTAATGAACCTCGCGAGAGGTCAATAAGAAGCTGAATAACCATCTCAAACAAAAAACTAATAGCCTGTGAAAAACAAATATGAAAAAATATATTGTTGAATCTTAAAACTAAAATCTGTATTGAGGGTTCGTTATTATGTTATTAACTATTACTTTATTACATTGTGGAATGTCTGTTCTTGAAGGCGCATCGAAGGGTATGGCGTACCTATGTTTAAAGCAGTGACCGATAAAATAATACGCCATAAATAAGATATGCACGCAAGACTCGCATCTTTATGACGCTATAACTGCATAGGAAATGCATCAAGATAGCGATTATTTAAGCTTTGTGCGTCCATATTGGAACGAACGGACGGGAATTGGTAGGTGCATCAATAAATTTATTGCATTTTACATTCCAACGCGACGTAAGTATATTGTAGACGTAGACCTGAAGGTTTAACTAGATACTTTATTTAAACCGCAACAAACCAATAATGCACGCTCATATTCAGATTTTCTAAATTGCTTGCACATCAAAGACATCCAAATGGATCTCCATGTTGCTTATGTAGGTATAACGTTGATTCATAACTTATAAATATAAAAAAAATTAAATATACCTAAGCAAAAACGTTAAGTCCTTGGGCGTATTTTGTTGGAAGCTCAAAATATTTCCGCTTTGCAATGAAATCGAAATAAATTTAATATTTCTGAATGTTGAAAACTGTTTTTGAAAGGTGGTGAAATAAACCTTCAAATTTTATAATTCGAAATAGACATATACTTTTTAAATGTGAATTTTTTGAATGCAAACATTAAAAGTTTAAAATAAACAAATAATTTAACAAAACAAAAAAACGACTTCAAAAAATGCACTAAAAAGTAAAAAAATAATTTCGTATTCTTCTACAACTTCATAATCAACTTACTTTTTCTACTCATCAATATGTAGGTACGATTGTTATTTTTGGAGTCGGTATCAGCCAAGGTAGGTTTGTAAATACATACATAGTTATATAGGTGTGATGTGCTTGTATCGCACGTGCGACTTGACGAGGCGAGAGCGGGGCTGCGGCGTGAGGGGAGCTGTCAAGAGAACACGCCGTCCGGGTACCTTTGCTGACACCGACTCCAAAAATAACAATCGTACCTACATATTGATGAGTAGAAAAAGTAAGTTGATTATGAAGTTGTAGAAGAATACGAAATTATTTTTTTACTTTTTAGTGCATTTTTGAAGTCGTTTTTTTGTTTTGTTAAATTTTTTGTTTATTTTTTTATTTTTAGTGAATCTGAAGTATACTAACTAATTTGTCTGAATATGGGTAGACCTACTAAACGTGTTACTCATATGAGACAGACATAATTTGACCATAACGACGTTAGGGTCAAATTAAGAGATTCGGCCGAGAATCGTTAATTTGCTCCTAAGAATTGAAGAGTTCCGTTACTGTGTCATGGATTCCATAATCAGAACCTAACCAAACTCTGATCAAACTACCCTTGAAGTATATCCTTTCCAATAAAAAAAGAATCATCGAAATCGGTTGGCGTGATATTGAGTTATTCGTCCATTTGTCGCGCGGATACTTAATGCAAATTTAAGACTTATATGGTTTTCTCATGGATGCCATTGGCAGAACTGGACCAAATTAAAATGGGACCACACGGGAAGCATCAGCTTTCAAATAAAAAAAGAATCATCAATATCGGTTCACCCAGTCGAAAGTTCTGAGGTAACAAACATAAAAAAAATAAAAAATATAAAAATACAGTCCAATTGAGAACCTCCTCCTTTTTGAAGTCGTTTAAAAAGGTTCAAATTAAGTTTTTCTAACTAAATTTACTGAACGAAAAAAACATACACATACAAATTTTTTTAGGCAATGTTATTATAAACGTTATCATCAACTTACTTTTTTCCGTTTCATGCAAAAATAATTAATATTAAATTCCCAAATTTCATCTTGTCTTCTCCAAAAGCGATCGGAAACTTTGGATTCATAAAGGTATACATTGCAATTATTTAGAGGTTAACCTTTAGATTTGAATACAGGGTGTCCAGGGGTAAAGTGCATTAACTTCGGGAGGTGATTCTACATGATGCATAAGTAAAAAACATAAATGACTTTTTTCGAAATTCCAACTTGTAGGGGTAGTTTTGTGGTAAAAAGATAAAATAAGACCGGCGTGTGCGGGCAGCATTATTATTATTACCAAGCAACGTTGTAACAATCGCGCCTGGCAAGCTAACAGCAACTTTACCGAGTAAATTTTACCTTACACTGAGGATTTTTAGTAGGTATGTCTTTTTGTATGGAAAAAAAAGTTGGAATTTCAGAAAAAGTTATTAATCTTTTTTACTCCTACCATCATGTAGAATCACCTCTCGAAGTTAATGCACTTCACTCCCGGACACCCTGTATAAAGCGTGGTATTTTCTCATTCTAACACCGTTTAGATCTCATTTCTAACCATGTTGTAAGAGACAAAACGATTTCTATAAAACGTATATGAGGTTGAGGGGTTAAAAAGTGACTAAAGTAATTTTAATCACTTATACATTATTATACTTTACACTTACGTCACATTAAAATGTCTAACTGACAATCACATATGGTGATTCCTATCACTATATTAAATTAGAATTAAAACTCCCAGACACCGGTTCCAAATGAAATAATAATAAAATAAATCTATGTCTACATCGTATTTAATTAACAATAATGAAATTGCATTAGTAGGTGCCATTTATCTCACAAAGACCTTGGTGTTATTTTTGATCGGAAACTTACATTTGATCGTCACTGTGAAACAATTTCCAATAAGGCCATGCAAATTCTAGGTTTTGTAATACGTAACAGAAGGACTTTTCAAAACATCGAGTCAATTAAGCTACTTTACTGCTCTCTTGTAAGATCGCAGCTGGAATATGCATCTCCTGTATGGTCTCCGATTTATACCTGTAACTTACACCGTTTGGAGAGAGCACAAAGAAAATTTCTTCGATACATTCAATTCAAATTGAGACAGCCTGTAATTGAAATCCGCTACAATGCATTAATGTCTGATCTAAACCTACCACTACTTTCTACCAGGCGTACTATTAATGACATTCTTATACTTTTTAAATTACTGAACAATCTCATAGACTGCCCTCAAATGTTAAGTGTTATAAATATTCGTGTCCCTGTTAAATCAACTCGACTCCACCACCTTTTCCACAGTTGCAATCATAACACTAACTATTCCTATCATTCACTGCTAGTGCGTTTTCACCGAACTGCCAATACGTATATAGATAGACCTTTTCGATATTTTCAATACCTCACCGTCTTGCATCAAAGCAAAAATAATTAGTTATTTATGTAACTGATATGTTTGTAAAATGATAAATATTTGTTTTACTAATATGCATCGTATGTATGTACTGTATGTTATTCTATATATATAATGTTTGTAAATGTTCGATACACTTGTATGATGTATGTAATAGCCCTATGTACGGGCGTTTAAATAATAAATAAAAAATAAATAATAAATTTAATCTTTCAAAACAAAACGCATATAAACTTGTACAATACACGACTCAAATTTTCAAGTTCACACCAGATTTAAAATTATTATATCACAAAAATGTTGTAAAGCGTGGAAGAAAGTCGACAATAAATTAAATAAAAATGTTAACAATGTGTTCGGATTGAGTGCGTACAATGAAATAATAGTCATTTAAAATTCTGACACGCATGAAGAGACATTCTGTCGAAAGGGGTTATTCAGTAAATTCGTCACTGAACATTCACCGCGGGAAAAAATATTTGCTGAAGTAATACATAAAAAATATAATAAATAGTACAAATAATAGCCAAGGATAAAAAGTCATTGAAAGAAGTAACAATTCTGTTCGCTTAGATCAGCGGTCGTCACACTTTTCTTGTCAAGGGCCACATGGGACATTGTGGGATATCACCGAGGGCCGCACAATTATGAACTGGCGGCGGCGGAGGGGGGGGTTGGAAGTTGTACCTTTTTGTTTAGCAAGTTAAAAAAGCAATTCTTTCCAGGTTGCTACCTCCTTCCTTCTTAATAAAATATTGATTGATATAATATCAATTCTTAATAAAAGATGATAATATTACATGATAAAATAAATTACGTAAATCTATAATGGAATCTTTCAGTTCAATTTTCATCCACTTCCCGAACTACCGAAATATGTGAATTTTCGCACCTGTGATAAAAATTATTTTTTATTTATTTATTTATCTAAATAAAAAGTATGTTTATATTAGGTTTTTCGATGCCTGTTTCACTAGGATATACCTATGTCGAGGTAGGCGGATTACAATACATACAATAACAAAAATTAACCAATATTAAAGCTTACATTGCTTTATAGGTACCTACGTGATTAACATGTTTTTTTTGTCCTTTTTAGACCATATTCTTTACACCTGCCCGCGCCTTCAATGCTATCTAATTTTCTCTAGGTCTTCTACTGCCCCCCTGAAAGTCTCAAACGCCCATAAGGTGGCGTTAACGCCCACGTTGAGAATGAAGTACATTAGGCGCGTTGCGCTTTAATAATCGACTTAGGATGTAGTCAAAAACCAGCTGAGCGTTTTAAAATCAAATGTCAATCAATTAAAATTGACGTTTTAAAATCATAAGGTACAGTGGAGGTAATCCACCACATACCCTCCCTGGTATAAGTAACAGATGGTTACTCCTTCAAGGCTCTCGCAAGATTCTAATTTATCTTAAGATACACAAAATATTTGAAAAAAAAGCTGGATAATATAATTGTACACGAAAAAAAATATTTAACCCTCCGCCCGTCGCGCCTTTTTTATAACGCGAGGTGTCGGATGGGGTCGCTTAGGACCCCAAAAATAAATATGATTAAATTGTTGTTGTAGCATACATTTTATATGTTATTTTAACTGATTACAGTCAGGTAATAATGATTGCGTTGAAATAAAAAGAAATGTTAAAAATTGGTTATTTATTTTCAATGCAAGAGCTTAAAAATCAACAAGGAACATTTTTTTGAAATTTTGAATCATATTTTTTAATAGAAAACTTTAAAAAAAAATCTAACCAATTTCCATCAAACTCATAAATATTTGAGGTTGATATAAACTTACTATTATTACAACAAAAAAACCAACAAAATACAATAAAAAAAAAACATATAAACTTGATTTTTCATGGTATTTTGTTGATTTTTTTAGCCTCACGCCGAAACACAAGTCTGTATCTCACATCGCACATGCGCAAACTAAATTTTCTCGGCGCTTGCGTCAAGTATAGTCCCTTTTAGGAAGCTACCTAAAGTAAGAAATCAGTGGGAACATTTAAAATGAACATAATTAGCATTTCTGTAAAATCTGGGCTTTTAAAGACCCCACGCGACGGGTCGAGGGTTAAAAAGAGAGCGGCAGATATTTGGGCGGGCCGCACGAATATCTGCCGAGGGCCGCAGTTTGACGACCACGGGCTTAGATTGTTACTATGTAATACAGCATTCAGATATTTTATTTATCTATTGTTTGCGGTGAATTATGAGCGGTGAATGTTACCCGCGGTAAATGCGGCTATTGAATGTTCCTAGAAGCGTTGAAAGGTGTTTTTAATTTATCTTTTTTAGTTAAGTTGTTTATTTGGTGAATAGAGTGGAACTACGGTATCTACGGTTCCATGCAAACTCAGAATCAAGTCAACTCAACACCTCTTTGAAAAGTCATTAAAAGCTATGCAAAAAATATTTCAAAATAGCCCATAACCCTAACCTAATGTCACCTACGAGAATTTAACCTATTTTTGTTATCTCTTTTTAAAGGAGGCTCTGAGTTGTCCGGTCACCGCTATCAACACATTTGACGGCCGTGGTGGCCGAGGGGTAAGGCCCTTGACTCACAATCCGAAGGTCGCGGAATCGAATCCCGGCGTGCGCAAATAAATTTTATTTGTTAATTTGTGTGTTACAATTAATTTATTTAAAAATAATATACAGTGTATTTGCGGCACGTTCCAGAGTGGAAGATACTCTCAGTATCGCCCTGGTATAACGCTAACATTCAGAATTAAAACCTTGCTTGAAATGGCTTCAGCCGTGTTAGTGACCAGATCTAAATAGCCAGATACTTTTCCACCTTCCTCTTCCCATCTCCGTCCCCTCCCCACTACCTTCAGTCTCACAAAATACCCCAATTGGGGATTCCATACTTGGGCGGTGAATGTTACACTGGCTCCAAACCGGAGCAGGTGGGACTCTTATGAGGTATTCACATAAAAAAGGGAATGTTGTGAGGCAGAGAAAGAGAAGGGTTAAGGTTGTACGTGGCTATTCAGATCTGGTCGCTAAAAGCAGTCATGTTTCGATTCTGAAGGGTGGTTTTATTTGTCGATACTGACAGATTATTTTATTTCTGTGATATACATACGTAAGTAAGTATCGTGTGTTTATATCGTGACACGACAAAGTTTACTACGAAAAGTTCAAGCCTTTTTTAAGCTAGGTAATGTGTTTAAACTTTGAAAGTAAAGCACGCAAAGTGGGAGTGAAGCAAAAAAATATCTATAAGAAAATAAAGTTCCAGCTGTCATGAAAAGTTGTTAACTTATAAATTATCAGATTCAAAGAAATCGTATCTTTTGATCTAAAGCATTGGACCGAGTAATATGAACTAACCGAATGTCGGTTAATTGCTCTGAAATTGCTTTTAGAGTGGGTAGTATAGAGGCTAATTATTGGACAGGTGATAGCGGAAGTACTTCCGGTCAGGTAAAGCATCTTAACATTACTAATTTCATTAGTTGTTAATACATTACTGTAGCATACCTACCTCTTCAACATTACGAGAGTCGATCAATAAGTACCCATGTTTGAAGACCGGTGGCGATGCTGAGGGAACTTGACATTACCGTCGTGTACTGCCATCTGTCAAACGATCCCATACTAAATTTCAGACTGATTCATAGGTTAGTTTTTATTTGGCAGCCAGTTGGATCACACGTGTTTCCCGATAAAATGGAAAGAGAGCAACATCGATTAATTTTGGATGGAAAAACACGCGAAGTTATAAAAGCAAAGTAGGATGCTGTCTCTGGGGACCCTTCACCATCTCTGGACAACTGTGCGATATTGGTCACCCGACCTTGCTCCCTGTGATTTCTTTCTGTTCCCCAACACGAAAGCAAGGCTCGGGGGAAAAATCAGCTCAAATGAGGAGGTTATCGCCGAAACAGAAGCGCATTTTGAAGAGTATCAAAAATACAAATCGTATTTTTGAGGGGTGAAAGAAATGGCAGAAACGTTGGGAAAAAAGTTTATCGACCTAAAACAAGATAAATTAGAAAAAAAAAAATTGCATCAAAATTTGCATCTTCATTCCTAACATGGGTACTTATTGATCCACGCTCGTATTTCTCAAATTAGGTTAAAAAATTACGTCGCAAACATAATTTCGCGTGACTAATGTCCCGCCTTAGGAATTAATTTCCCATCCGTCTCGAGGAGAAATATAATGACGATAATATAGGCGGTAGTACAATTTCCCTGGTTCTAGTGCAGAGGCAATGTCAATATATCACCCGGTCCTCGGTCCTCAGTCCTCCTTGCTTCTGCCGGCCGGGGCGGGGGCGGAGTGCCGCGCGCCGTTCGGGCGGAGAGGCAGAGCGCGAGGCAATGAATAAATTACTCGGGGCGGCCGAATCGTTTCTCAAGACGGAAGGACGTGCGCGGGACAAACGTACCTAAACTATTTATACTACAGTGGGTACTGGGTACATTGCTACACAGTACACACTGACGCGACGGAGCTTTTAAGACAATATCTTATTCCGAAAAACAATTAAGAAAAAAAAGGAAACAAGGGACGAAAAATTTGGGAAAAAAGTGTCGGATAAAACCGATTGTTTTTACTTTAGAATGTAATATGTGAATGAATCCGATACGAAAAGAAAGGCGCGAAAAGCCGCATGCTGAATGCTTCGTTCCTTTTCAATAATTCGAGGATCAGTTCGCGCTTATGTTCGTAAATATATACGTAGCCTAAGGCACGACAATGGGAAAGGAACGAAGCAACAGCAAGCAGCGTTTCGTGCCGTATGCTGTTGCGTCATTCCTTTCCCGTAATTTGTGGTTCATTTAGCGTTTTGTTACACGCATGTATTTTTTTTATATAATATTAATATCTACCTTACAACAGACCCAGCAGCTCCCGTCTGGAGCCAGTGAGAATATGGCGTCCCCAATTGGTGTATGTTGTGAGGCTGAAGGTAGTGGGAAGAGGAAGGAAGTTGGAAAAGTACCTGGCTATCCAGATCTGGTCACCAAACACGACTAAAGCCATTTCAAGCAACGTTTCTATTCTGAATGGTGGTCTTACACCAGGACGATACTGAGAGTATCTTCCACTCTGAAAATATATCTACTATTTAAAAATATATTATTTGCCGACGCCGGGATTCGACCGCGACCTTCGGATTGCGGTCAAGAGCCTTGCCCCTCGATCATGCTGGTCGTCAAAATATACGCAGTATACAGTATACACAGGCTTATGCTTCGTATAAATACGTAGGTATTTCCGCGAACCGATCCACAAATTACGGGAAAGGAATGAAGAAACCGCACGCGACGTTTCGCGCCGTTTGCCGTTGCTTTGTTCTTTTACCATAATTCGTGGCTCGGCTCGTTCATGTATACGCAGCATAACACACACAACGCAATGTCAGTGTAATGCTTCTCGCCTCTGAGCGCGTACCGGGTGTACCCCCAACTTGGGTTATTTATGATTTCTCACCCCCGCTGCAATGTCAGAACTGGCAGCTCCCATTGATTTTTCAGAACCACACTTTTTGTACGCTGTAAACTATAATTGCGCACTTTCCTGGATCTCTATAGCTATGTATATATACCCAAACAAGTGTGTGCAGTATAGAACGATACATTAGTAACGAGATTCGGTGATTTATTGGGCTCTCTGAAAAATAAATGGCACCGATACGGACTAGGCAACCTATCTCTACTCGGACGGGACAGAAGTGCCAAATCGGATGATGAATGTTCGCGTTTGTGACTGAGCCACTTTGGATGGATTTGAAAATGAAATGATTTATAAAATGGAGTAGTTATACCAATTATAATGACAAATGATATAAAACCATTAATCACCATTACGAAGAAGCAAACTGAAGCATTTGAGGAATTAGGATATAAAAGAAGAGATTGAGGACATTTAAAGGGTCACCTGTATATATATTGTACTGCATATAAATTGGGGAAATATTGTACAAGCGATGAACAAGAAAAAACAGGTGTTTAGATGGGTTCCATGCCAACTCAGAATGAAAGCAAATCAGAATGAAACCAACTCAGAACCATCTCAGAAAGGTCACTAAAAGCTATAATTTTTTTTTAAGTAGCCGGTAACCCTAACTTAACCTATTTTTTTATCATCACTCTTAATGACCTTTCTGAGGTGGTTCTGAGTTGGTTTCCTTCTGAGTTGCCCGGTCACCGTTTAGATGATTTGTACTTATTTGTACGAAAAGGGTTTCACTATAATATGCGTCCAGCAAATGGATTGAAGAAGTTGGGGACGTCACAGCAAGGGCAGCCACTAGAGTAAATTTGTACAAAGACAGAGTTATGTGGCGTTTCATTACCTTTGTTTACATCTCAAATGGTGATAAGTTAATAAAGTACAGTTTAAAGCAGGAGTGCCAACAAACGATACTGCCACTCGGGGTTGGAGAGGGGGGGGGGGGGAATAGAAATGCTGACCGATAGATCCACCCATGAGGATAGTAAAATGGCGGACATTACCTTTAATTTTTACCGGTAATTCGGTTGAAATCTCTAGTTATCAAAACCCCAATCACGAGCCCGAGGTCTAATAATACGAAAGTTCTAATTTCACAAAATATGATAAAAATGCGATAAATTACGTGGACGATTTTTTTTGTACTAATACCAAAATCCAAAGATATTGAAATCTGTATTTGAATATCTTTGCCAAAATCCAAAACATAGAATGTCGAAAACTTCATTTTGGGCCGCAAAAAAGCTTCAATTACGTCGCAGTTAAGGCATGCCTGGTAAAGCAGTAAGGTTTAAAATATTACTTTATTATTACCGACAATCGATATGATTTTACAAACTTGGCGGCAACTATTGAAACTATTTAGAAGAAGAGGAATGAACCAATAAAATAATATGAAGGGCTCATAAACCTTCATGCCGTAGTTCGGGTGAATATCACATAAAATACAGCTTAATTAAGGCATATATCTAAATGCATATACATACACATATAAATTATTACTTCCCTTATAACCCAAATAATAACTATAATCGCCAATCTTCGCTCAACAGTATTCATTCAGATAATAATTGGATAATTTGTAGAGCGCCGTTTTAGTGAAAAATCACCTCAGTACGAAATCTAGCGTACAACTAAAATGTATCGTGAATAGAAAATACGAAATCAACTACGAAATTAACCACAATTAACAACGTAAAAGGTTAACTCCGACTAATCCGCAGGCGCCACAGTGCGGAAATAAATTACCATCATGTATTATTATTTATTACATACGTGGTAAGATAATACAGTAAAGTTGCTAGGAGAGAAAGAGGAAAATAGACATTTATAATAATAACGACTATGAACTTTGAACTTTAAATCCATCCGCCTGGGTATAAGTATATAACATTGACCGATGTGATTTATGATTTCCCGACAAAACTTGGAAACCCTGAGGAAAAAATTCCCTCAAGGCCCATTTCATCTTTAGAGATGCTGTGGAGGCCCTTTTTAGGGAAAGGAAGGAGATATAAAGTTCTAGAAAGCAAAAATGTATGTGGTTAGAAATCTAGGGGTCAATGTGTTCTCGGCTGGAGGGGTCAAAAGGCTTACCTCGACCAAACTCTCCCGATCCAGCCTGTCACGTACTAGGTGGACAAAAGTATCCGTCGCCAAGACCTAGACCAGGGATGGCGAACCTTTACGTATCAACGTGCCATTTTTCTAAATAAATGTTTAATAAGATCATAGACGTGCCATCAAATAATTTTGACATTGGGTAGGGGGGGGGAGGGTTAAGCGAGTTATTGCCAACGTCAGACGAAAACAAAACAAATCGTTGTCGTGGAAACAATGTTGACCCTCTTGAAAAGGTTTACTACATTTGCAGCCGCGTAACTTGCCGCGCTCGTATGCCAATTTTTGCCAACATATTTAATCATAGATGTTGACTGTTTATTTCTTTTTGCACTTTTTGTTTTTTTGCTGAACTAGCCATATTAAATAACATTTAAATCACAAATAAACTTTAAAATACAATTACATCAACGAAATTCACCATTATGTTACCGCACCGTACCCCGCGTATCGCAGCCCGCGCACCGCTCCCGAACATTCTGTAGCGTGGGGATCACTCGGGTTCGCTCGTTCACCTACTATACATTTCACACTTTTTTTCGTAGTGCATAATAAATTTTGTGATCACTGATCAGTGACGTGCCCAAAATATTGTGTCGCGTGCCATTGGTTCGCCATCCGTGACCTAGACAAACGCCATCCTATGAATCCGGGCACCTCTGGTAAGTCACCATACGTAGCGAACCACATGGGGTGACCTATACAGGAGTGTTGGTCATCCAATAGATGATTCCCGGGGCGGCAGTGCCCATATCCGTCGCCCAAATAAAAGGCAAAGACATGAGATAAGTAACAATAATAATATTTGGCTGATTTATACAGCGCGGTTTTCGTGAAAATTAACCTCAAGGGTTCCACACAATTAAAAATATGCATTGATTGTACGACTGTATGAAACACTGGCGGGTAAGAATTTTCCTGTATGCTAATTATCGAGTTTCTGAAAACACATCAAAAAAATTTCAGATAAGAATAAATATGACTTCACGTGCTACATGTAATGAAATGATAAACGTAGAGATTAATAATTTGATAGCAGATAAGAGTTCATTTTTTGTCACGCTATTATTAATGATAATTTTATTACTTTTTTACGATGTAAGTATGGTATGATGACAATATTTGCTGATAATCGCGTGTTTTTTCAGGAGAGGAATGTGAATTCTCACATTCCTAATTCTTACTGATAATTTGATTTTGACTTTACGAGAATGAAATTCAATCGCACGAATAGTTGTGTGAAAACAACGAGAATGTTGCAGATGCTTGTTTTACAACCTTGATGTCGTATAAATCTTTCCGTACCTAAATTTAAACCTTACCCTAGGTCAAAATTAAGTAAGGTCCGAATGGGGGTCACTAGGGTCCCCCGTAAAATCGTGAAGTAACAATCACATACAAATTACTACTTCCCCTAAAACAGAACTATCAACTATAATCGCATATCTTCGCTTAACAGTCAATCATTCAGAGTTAATAATAATAATTGGATAATTTGTAGAACGCCGTTTTTGTGAAAAATCACCTCAATACGAAATCGAGTGTACATAACTAAAATATATTATTATTGCAGCGCTTTTCAGAAAAATGCACCTTTTACAACCGCACTCACAACTTTTTTTTGCGTCGAGAATTATTTTTTAAGTGAATTCTGAATTTGATAGATAATAAATACATAAAATCTAAAAAAAAAACAGTATGATATTTGTTGTAAAGCAAATCGATTACCGTATAGTTTTATTCAGGATTAGCAATATTATTAGTATGACATTTAAAAAAAAAAACAACTCATATCGCACAAAGCTCTGTTTTCGGTTAAGTGCATAGGTTCCATATGTCAACTCAGAATGAAGTCAACTCAACACCTCTTTGAAAAGTCATTAAAAGCTGTGAAAAAAATATATCTATAAAGTAATCTATTTTCCTAATTATTTTATCTTTTTTACACCACTTTTCAATGACTTTTCAAAGGAGTTGTCAAATTGATTTCATTCTGAGTTGTCCGGTCACCATGTATATTATCCCCCTTCGAAACGGGAGAGTTAAAGAAGCCCGAGAATGTTATTATTTATTAGAAGTAATGAATTCACTAAATTCTGCTTAATTTATTTTACCTTGTGAATAATAAAATATCCAATTTGTTTGTTATTTATTTCTCTTTATAATCAATAATACGATCGATGTTTTATCAAAAAATTGCGTGCACGTCAGTTGTTGTTCTACGACGTATCTATTTTATATCAGTAGAATCGCCGATATCATCTAAAAATCTTTATTTCTTGAAGATTGGGCGCCAATTTCAAGAAAATTAATAAAATAGCAATTGTTTTACCAAAAAGAAAATAGATTTTACCTTCCGAAAGATTCCAGCAAGATGTATTCAATTTAGAACTCCACAATCACTCACCTAAAACAAAAAGGAAAACAAATAAGTACATTATTTCAATTAACAAAATTAAAGTAGGTGAAACAAGCAAAATAAAGGGAAAAATATGAAATGTGTCTTATGATAGAACAAAGAATATTGGAGGATTTATAATTTATACTATCCTTTTTGACTAAATATTAATATAACAGATCGAATACTATAATACTTGGAGCACGTGGATGAGTTTGTGTATCTAAGTAGTATGTTTACTAGAGATGAGAAGGCTGACAGAGATGTTGAAAGAAGGGTAAATGCAGGTAACTCCATTAATGGAGGACTGAATGTAGCTGGCGCTAATAAAAAAACTGTCAAAAGAAACGAAGCTAGCAGTCCACAATGGAGTCCTGGTACCTACCCCGATGTATGGCAGTGAGGCAGAGGAAGGATGAAAGTAAACTGAATGCTGTTGAAATGAGATCCCTGAGGCGAATGTGTGTATGATCGTATGAGAAATGTGGAAACCCACAAGGAATGTAAGGCTAATGTAAGCATAATGGTAAGATTAAAAAAGAGACCCTAAGATGGTTTGGGCGTGTAGAGCGAATGAACGAAGAAAGTAGAGAAGTCGGGGACGCCTGAGGAAATCATGGCATGATCAAGTGAATCAGATACCCCGCGGGGAAACGGCATGAAAGATCAGTTAGTTATAATTCTATGAATTAATACGGAAATATTGCAGGTTTCCTTATAGAAATTCAAATCGGAATTAAAAAGATTATAAACTATAATTTTTACGACCTAAATCGGTGGTGAGTTGTTCATTCAGATTGTTGATTTATAATTATTATTCATTCAGTACAATATTATGTACAACAATGTAGAGAGTATTGAATTGTAGTAACAATAGTATGGTTACCTCTTAAATGAACACATTACGTAATAAATTGTAAATTCCATAAATTATTTTATCGAGTTTCTATTTCAAGAAAGATGGATTAAAATCCATTCCAGGAAAACATCTGGACACAAACGAAACAAACTAAAAAATGTACGTCACCATCAAAGAAAAATTAAAATTAATTCTATTTAATACCAATCTGCAATTTTGAATATCTGAAGTGATTTTATTGCGTGTGGTTTTCGCTTTCATACTGAACGTAAGTGGCTCAGAGCCAAAGTTGTCTATACAACGATCATGTTAAATGGAGATAATTAGTGTCAAAGTCCAGGGGTAAAATGAAATAGTTACGTATTAACATACATTAAAATAGTTATAATGTTTATTTATATACTATATGCACAGGTATTTAAAAGGGTTCCATGACAACTCAGTCAACACCTCTAACCAAAGATATTGAAATATAAGAGATGTGCAATCCGCAGTTTTTACTGGGTGGGACTGCGCTTCGTCCTGATGTCGCCGATATTGTTTACCAATTAACGAATAAACTAAATGAACGAATAAACTAAACGAACGAATAAACTAAACGAACGTTAAACTAAATGAACGAATTCTTTCCGTATTCAAACTATATTTCTAACCAATACAACAGACCACAGCACACCTTCAAAAAAATCTAATAAATGTACGAATTGTTTTCGTATACAAACTACTCCGATTAGGTAGTAGTCCGCCGACAGTCGCGCGGACATCAAAAGCATATCTCTTTTGAATTTCAATATATTTGGCCCTAACTTAACATATTTAACCAATTTTTATTTTTTTTCCATCACTTTTAATGACTTTTCAAAGGAGGTTTGAGTGCGTGCATTCTGAGTTGTTCGGTCACCATTTAAGGCTCTGCAACCGGGCTCGAAAAAAAGAAGATGGAGAGGTACGAAATTACGAATGTTAGAGGAGAGCGCTAACATTTACAGCAACAAAATCGATGCGAACATCGCGAAAATGGTTAATAAAACACGACTCATTTAAAATAGAGCAAAAATCTCACGGGCATTGTCTTAGGGAACGTACCCATACTACGTGACACGTTTAGAGGGAGGGGGGGTCTTCAAAATACCACACTCGGCACAAATGAGCGGCGGGGTGCTTAGGTTTTTGGTCACCGGGGGGGGGGAGGGGTTAAAAATTGCAAAAAGTTGGTCACGTAGTATGGGTACGTTCCCTTAAATAGCATTTAAAGAAACACTGTGAATTTTTTCATACATACAACTTGTAAAATAACCAACAAACGTGTTTATAATAATTTTTGGAGCATACTTTGCGATTTTTTTCTATCGAGGGAATTTTATATAATTTGCGTTTCGGCACGAGCAATGTCTAGATATTATCTTCAAGAATAACATATATTTTTTAAGAGCTTTAAAACTTACTGTGTTTAAGGGAGATATGTAAGAAATCGGTAGAAATTCGTGTTGCGGGCCCTTAAGAAACGTCATCGTATGATAAGTACAATTTGCAGACTGCAGTTATTGAGCACGAAAATATATTTTATGATATTTCTGTGTTTGCAGATTGAAATATCATTCTAACATATTGCCTCTCCAAACAAAGCATCACGAAAGATGTTTATGCGTGTTTAAATATGACTTACTGTTGGATTTCTCCGGCTATGTGTAAGATATAGCTTTACCACAATGTAAGAAGGATCGCGTCGCTAGGAAACGCTCATTATCCATTGAATGGAACCAATACCTTTCTCCATCACCGGAGAAGTAAAGAAATAAAACAGTCAATTCCACTGAGCCGACATTGTCTGCAGTAGAAACCTAGATAATAAACCAACCGAGAAGGGAGGGCCTGTTAGATAAATTAAATTGGCTTGTAGTCACTGTACGTTTCAAGTTTAAAAAAAACGTTTGAAGTTTGTAAAAACAGCACAGACAATCTAAGTGCAAATCAAAGAAATTGGAGAGATACGCGTACATCAAGAGATAAATAAATACTCTAAAAGGCGGAAGATAAAAAGCCTTCATACACCATTTCGATTTAAAGTGGAAATGTCGGAATATGATGTATAAAGAAAATATTTTTAGATGTTTTATTATATAAATATTTAATCTTAGAAAGCTGAACCAACAAACATCATTAAACCGTTTTCATAAAAGAATACTCTGCGATGCAACCATAAGAGTAACATAAGTGTTACTTTTTTATTTGTTTCAAGACTGTGAGATTATAAAACCTATTACGAATGAGGGCAAAAAAATTTAACCTAGAAGTCGCGCAGAAAAAGCTGTGCCTGAGAATAACCATTCGGAATTTAAAAAGGTTTTATGCAAACGGATTTTTGGCTATGTATTTATATTAGTTAGTATTATCTAATACTTTAATAAAAATGTACCTGGCTGGTAAACTGAGGATCATTAAATAAGATGTCAAAAGATCTTTTGAATCTTCTCCGCAAAGTAAATCGCACAAGAGATTAAATATTGCTTTTTGTCGGCTGGCAACTACTGGCTTGGCCTTACTAAGCAACTGGTATATCGTAATTGTAGAACCCTGATAGGCTTAGTAAATAATGTCATGCATTTGTGTAAAGGTCTCTTTTTCTTTGATGTTCAGAAAGCGGGTAAACCCAGAGGAAAGACCTAATATTTTGTGCTCTGAATGGACTCTACAAAAAATAATATGCTTTTTTTCTCGTTTTTTTAACAACCTCAACCAATGTATCCTACAACAAAACGAGCATTGTTTTTTTTTACATGAGCTCCACACAGGAGGCCCTAAGGAAAATAATTTCCCTCAGGGCCTATGTCATCTTTGGGGATGCTGTGCGGAGGGGTTTTGGGGGAAAGGAAGGAGAGGAGAGTTCTGGGAAGGAAAAGGGTTTAAGAGCCCGTTCACACTTCCGTCGTAAAAACGGAGAGGGGTTCCGTCGTCACGACGGAAGCCCTAGCCGCTGTAGTGGCTCTATGGAGCTGTTCACACTTGTCGGATCCGGCGCGAAGACGGATCCGTTTTTTTTCGCCGGAGAGTTCGCCTACGCAGAGCGTCCGTCGTGAAGCCGGAAGGGAACGCGCTGGCTCATACATTTCAATGGAGCTGTTCACACTACACGGCGGGACGACGGATCCGTTTTGAACCCGCCACACCCCGCTTCACACTTCACCACCGCCCGCTCCCAGACGCAAGGCGGCAGGCAATTTGTGTTTTTATGGGGCGCGCGTTTGGCGTTTTGTAATATTATTATATAATATATATGTTCGTTCCAGAATGCGATTTTTTCTATTTAATCTCAAGAAAATATTTAGTCATATCATTCATGTTTTTTAGTGATTTTAGTTATAATAATTGCTGAATGATTTTCGCGTACTTTCTCCTTTTCAAGTATGCAAACACAATATTCTCCCACGGTTTGAACAAATAAGGTCCGACCCCTGAAGTAATTTTATGGCTGGAATTATATCAATACATTCCCTTACCGAATTCGAAGAAAAAGTTTATTATTTAAATTGTTTTATTTTTAAGTAGGTATTTGTAATTTAAGTGTGTTATTTTTAAATAAATTGTTAATTTAAGTGTGTTATTTTTAAATAAAAGTGTAGATACGCAGTTTATAATAATTAAAAACGGTAATTCTACGATTGTTGGTAGAAATTTTTTACAAGTTTTCGGTATCGGATTAAGTGGTATAAATGCGGTAAATACCAGTGAGACTAGTTGTGATAATTAATTAAATTTTCGTGATAGTTTAAAGAAAAAATATGCTCATGTGTTTTCAGAAAAATCGGGTAGGCTTTTAGGTTATGAAGCTAACATCGAAGTTATTTCGGAGTTCAGGCCAAAGTTTGTGAATCCAAGATCGTTACCTTTTAGTTTACGTGGAAAGGTAGAGGAGGAATTAAATAAGATGTTACGTGAAGATATAATTGAAAACGTAGAAATAAGTGATATGGCTAGTCCGATTGTTGTTGTAAAAAAGAAAGACAGAATATACAGAAAATCTTTCAGCTATAATTGGGTGTACCCAAAATTTTCTTTTCACTTTTTTCCTTCTTTTTAATAAGTACCACATGACAACAAGAGCTTCATCGTCGTCCATTGCGCAGTGCGCACGACCGTCTACTGAAGAATGATAAAATGTTTTGGTCGTTGTTTTCGTAGAGTAGGGTCCGTTTTCAAGACGGATCCGTCTTGAAAACGGAAGTGTGAACAGGGGCCTAGGGCTTCCGTCGTGACGACGGAACCCCTCTCCGTTTTTACGACGGAAGTGTGAACGGGCTCTAAGGGGTGGGAAGGAATCTGGGGTTCAGCGTGTCCTGGTCATCTGCCTCCAGTACCTAGACAAACCTCACCCCATTAACCCGGGCACCCCTGCTAAATGACCAAACGTAGCGAACCACTTGGGGTAACCTATGGCAGAGGTCTTCTTAGTAAACACCTTACCATGGTCCGGAGTAGGGAATGCAATCCCGCAAGACCATGTCAATCCAGGTATTTGCGGGATTGAACAATCTTAGTCCCACTGAATCCAGGTATTTGCGGGATCCAGCAGGGTGGACTTAGATATCTAATCGATCGTATAATAAAGATCTAATACCTCGATCTACCAACCTTGTTTTTAGAGTTTTAAATTTATGCCTAATCAAACATGTTCTTTAAGACATTTTAAATGGTTTATTAATATACCTTTAGTTAGACATGGGCAAAGTTTAAGTCATAAATTGGCAAAGAAAAAGATAAGACATAAATTTACATAACAACTTAAATTTAAATAATAACGTTCACACGATAAACAATATTCTTGTACAGTAAGCATCATAAGTTTACACATTATTTTGGAAATATCTTCGTAAAAAAATTAAAGTATTAATTGTGTCGTCTGATAAACGGCTTCTGATATTGGACACAAGGTAGCCCAGCGGCTGAAAAAGCTCGTTCAGCTTCCACGCTGGTTGGCACAATAGTCATTAGCGCATTGTAAGTGAATTGAAGGTATGTGCCTTAATCCACCGGACTCGAAATAATTCATTTCCTTCTTTATCAAAACCTCCGCCGCGCGCAGAGTAACACGTTTGGGTACGATCAGGTACAAAGCGGGTTTCGGTTTTCAGATTAACGGCGTTCAGTGCCCTGTTCCACCGGCGGCAGTTGACGCCGAGATGTGGACAAACAGAACGCGGATAAAACTTGCGCTACCTGCGCGGTATCCTGACAGCAGCTGTCAGTTTTTACGAAATGCCGAGTTCGTAGGCGACGATTATTTACTATTGGAGAATCCTTTCTTAAAATTAAGGAATAAAACAATGGTATTTGGTAATTGGTATCTTTAAATATGAAAAAAAAACCTCAGGAGAACATGATAATATGTTAAGTACGTGCCTGAAAGAAATTCACTTGTGACATTTGAGGTTATTTCAAAATTTTATCTTTTTGATTTCATTCCATCACTTGTCAACAACATTTCTGGTGGTATGGAATGTATTTCTTTTATCCCAGATTGGCGATTGATTGAAAATAGCGGCAATTAACAGGTCGCTCATTTTGATATCAGATTCTGACCGGCGTCACCGGCGAGCAGGAATTAAGAATTCATTCCGGTAAAGCTTATCGGCGCCGCCTCGCGCGGACAAAAATCTGAACCTGCCTTCACTATGTTCGGCCTGATACGTTGACATACAAACATTCTTGTCAGCACGCCTGCGCCAGTCGGCCGCCCATGCGCCGACTAATCAGAAAACCGAAACCCGCTTTGTACCTGATCGTACCCTATGAAATGAACTACGCTTCTCTGTAATCCCGCCAGTCCAGCGAGATCCCGCAAAATTTTCGACCGAGATTAGTCCCGCAAAATGTCTGCGGGATCTCGGTATTTCGGGATCCCGGTATACCGGGATTGCATTCCCTAGTCCGGAGTGATTATTATAGCAGAATCCCCAATTCGAGAAATGTTGAGCCTGAAGGAGATGGAAAGAGTAAGGTTGGACAATAATTTATGACGACAGGTTTTGCCCATTGTATATAAAATCCCTGCTTTGTATTTTTGTATACCACTCCACTCCAGTTTTAAGAGGTTCTACTTCAATTCTACACAGAATACGAAGTACGATTTCTTTATGAAAAACGACTTGTTTTAAGGGTCCTCCAAGAATGAAGACTCGCAATCTGAATAGGCAGAATCAAAAATAAATTTAATTATTGCAAATGTTAAGTATAAATGGTGAATTAAACATGATAAAAAACGGTGCATCTCATTATATATTTGTATAATTGGACAGGAACAGATAAGATTGGAAGGTGGGGGGTCAATCAGGGGAAGATCAAACGATTGTCAGTGCCAAGAAAATGAATGGGAAATTACCCAATTCGTAAATTGAACAGCTATTTTACCTACGAAAAGCATCACGGTTTATTTACAATTTGATTCAGATTTAAAGATATAAGAAGAAAAGGCATGAGGGTAAATGACCATAGAATCATGGTGTGATATTTCATATTTTTTATTTAAGTTTTTATTCCAGCAGGACTGGGAGGGTAGTGCAATCCCTTCTTCTTCAATGGCGCTACAGCCCAATTCGAGCCTTGGCCTCCTTCAAAATAAGCCTCCACCGCCCTCTGTCCTCGGCCGTCTTCTTCCAATCTGCAACCTGGAGTAATCCTCTTGCATCCTTCCTGACATCATCCTCCCATCTCAGTCTAGGTCTGCCCGCCTTTCGTTTACCTCCCGGGTGTCCTGTCAGAACCTTCTTCGGTACTCGTGTGCTTGGCATTCGGTGCACATGTCCGGCCCATCTTAATCTTTGGAGTCTTAAATGGGTGGAGAGTCTGGGAGCTTGGTAAATATCATAGAGCTCATTATTGTGGCGGATTCTCCATGCCTCTCCCTCTCGCACCGCTCCTAAGATTCTTCGAAGTACCTTTCTTTCGAAGATGTCCAGCCGTTCCGCTGACTTTGCTGTCAGTGTTCCCGCCTCACATCCATAGGCCAAGACCGTTCTGATAATTGTTTTATATAAGGTTATTTTGGTTTTCCTATGGACGTTTCGGGATTTGAACACTGGCAGCAACGCGAAGTAAGTTTTGTTAGCGGCTGTAATGCGCTTTCTTACTTCTACTGGGTCTTCATTGTCCTGCGTTATGATGGAGCCCAGGTAGGTAAACTCTTCGACCACTTCGAAATTATAATTGTCTTTGAATTTCACTTTGTCTTTTATTCTGCGGTGAGGGGTTCTGGTTTGCATCATGATTTTTGTTTTATTTTCATTGATTTGCAGACCCACCTCTCTTGCCGCAGTCTCCAAAGGGTCAAACACTTCTCTTACAGCCTGTAGGGATCTTCCGACAATGTTAAGGTCATCTGCGTAGCCAACTATTTGATTGCTTCTGTAGCAGATGTTTGAGTCGGTACTGATCATTGTCTTCCTCACGACGTGCTCCAGTACAATATTGAAAAGGGTGGGTGCTAAGCCATCACCTTGTTTCAGCCCCTGGGAAACGTTAAAGTCCTCCGTTGTTTCACCTCCTATCCTTACTCGACACCGTGATCCGACCATTGTTGCTTTTACAAGCTTGACTATTTTGGGCGGTATTCCAAAATTGAGGAGTATTTCATATATTTTCTCCCTATCTATACTGTCATACGCCTGTTTGAAGTCAACAAATAGTTGATATATATCTATATCGAATTCCCAGCATTTTGTCAGGATTTGTCGAGTAGTGAAGAGTTGATCAGTGGTGGATCTCCCCCTCCTGAACCCTGCCTGATATTCTCCTAGTAAGTTTTCTGAGTAATATTCTAGTCTTTCTTTCAAAATCATTGTGAAAATTTTATACGCTGTACAAAGTAACGATATTCCTCTGTGATTTTCACACTTCAATTTGTCTCCCTTTTTATGTATGGGGCATATTATGCTAGTTTTCCATTCTTCTGGTACTCTTTCAGCGGTCCATATTTTCACAATGAGATTGTGTAGCAGGTTCTTCAGTTGTTCGTTTCCATATTTATAGAGCTCTGCAGGGATATTATCTCCTCCCGGAGTTTTATTGTTTTTCAGTTTCTTTAGGGCAGCCCTTATTTCTGCCATTGATGGCGCTCTCGTTGTTTCATCACTATTTAGCTCGTCCGGAATGTGAGTTGGTTCGACTGTCAGGTTGTTATTGGGATTTAAGAGCTGTTGAAAATATTCTTTCCACCTAGTCTTGATCTTTTCCTTATCTCCTATTATGTCTCCATTATTATCTCTGCACAGAGATGTGTTGGGTTTGAAGCCCTTTTTAAATACATTGACGCCTTTATATGCCTCACGTGGATTGTTATTTGCAAAGTCATGTTCCATTTTCAACAATATGTTGTTTAAATACAATCTCTTCTTTCTTTTAATTAAATGGTTAGCATCTCTTCGTGCTTGTTCGTAGGCTTGTCTTTTTGCTCTAGTTCCTCTTTCTATACATAATTTTTTTAGAACATTTTTCTTGCAGACGCTCTGTATGCACTCCTCATCGAACCAGGGATTTCTAGCCTGTCTTGGTCTATTTCCAATGCCTGATTCCGCCGCTGTCAGCAGTGCATTTCTCAGATTGGTCCAATCCTCTTCTAAATCATTTGGGGAGAGCGGATCACTCAGTTGGTTTGGTAGGTTTGTTGACAATGAGTCATGATATCTTTCCAATCCTTCTGGTGTTTTAAGAGCATCGATGTTTAGCTTTGGGATACTTGGCTGATTAGACCTTTTATCCCTTGATATTCTGCATCTATAGGATGCTACTACCAAATAGTGATCCGAATCACAGTTAGCTCCTCTGTAGCTTCTTACATTTGTGATACTGGTCGCCCCTCTTCTTTCAATTAGGATATGGTCTATTTGGTTATGGTATCTGCCGCCAGGTGATGTCCATGTCCATTTATATATATTCTTCCGTGGGAACTGTGTTGATGCTATTATCATATTCCTTGATTCTGCAAAGTCAATCACTCTTGATCCATTGTTATTGCTTTCCGTATGAAGACTGTTTTTTCCTGTAACCTGCTGGTGTGCCGGATCCTGACCAATTTTTGCATTAAGGTCTCCAATTACCATTTTTATATCATTGGATGGTATGGTGTCATATATCTGTTCCAGTTTATGATAGAAAGTATCCTTAGTTACTTCATCTTTGTCTTCTGTCTCAGCGTGGACATTTACGATGGAAATGTTAAAGAATTTAGTTTTTATACGAAGTATACATATTCTTTCGTTTACAGCCCTAAAACCAATTACTTGGTTTTTTAATCTTTGGTTAACGATGAAGGCTACTCCGAACTCATGGTATTTTTCGTTGCCACTGTGCATTATTGTATGCGTTCTAGTATCAAAGGTATCAGTGCCTGTCCATCTTGTTTCCTGCACTGCTAATATATCTACTTTGTACTTTTCCATTTCACCAATTACTTCTCTGAGGGCCCCACCTCTGTACATCGTTCTTACATTCCATGTTGCCATTCTCAAGTCCATATTTCGATTGCCATGTTGTCTGCCGGGTATTTTCGCTGTCCGAGGCTTAGTTTCCGGTTTCGTAATAATGCTATTTTTACAGGGAGTGGTTATTAGCCACTCGCCCAACCCCTTACTGGAGGCGAGGGTTTTTCTGTAGGGGTTTTCCTTCCCTTAGCTGGGAGGTTCTGGTTTTATGGCGCCAGAGTTTCGCCATTCGCCCCCCCTCCGTCGGCTATGAACCCGAATATGGAAGGGACGTCCCACACCGGCGATCACATTGCCCAGGGGTCGCGGGGCCATGACGACCGCTCGTGGACGCCGGAGAGTTGGACTTGTTGGTAGTGCTGCTGATGCAGCAACGTCCTTTGTGGCATTTTTTGAGGCGCACACCATCCAGCTTGATGTGTCCCACCACGACCTACCAACCCTTCGACCCCCCCAGTGCAATCCCAGTCTGCCATATTACATAAACAACTATAAACTATAAAAAAAATGTTTACATATTAGGTACGTACCTAATTATAACATAAAATGAAAACAAAATTCATCACACAAAAAACAAAAAATAAGCATAAAATTTAAATAAATAATAATTAAACAGAATTAAAAAAGAATATTTTAGGATTGTCCGTGTCCATCAGGGTAGTCGCCTCATCATCTACATCCATCGCTCATTCATTGGGGAACTGAGCCATATGAAGTTGTGTTCTTCAAATCCCTATTCTCTCCGTCCCTTGCATTTGCAGGATAAAATCAAGTGAGCTCCAACCTGTCACTACTCTGAAGCTCCCTTCACCTGATTCTGTCCTGCAAAAGCAAAAAGGGGTGCACGGGAAATTGCAGCTGTAGGAAAAACACCCCTTTCAGCTTCTAATGGTTGGGTTACAGGTAACCTGGGATTGTTTGTCTTTCTGTAAATCTTTCTTCAAAAAATAAATAAATTTTTAGAAAATTTAATGAATATTATGTAAATTTAATAACTGAGTTGGCAGAATTTGAAATGGCAAACGAATAACAAATGTTTCTCAAAGTTGTCACAGTTCCACTCGCAGTATTGTATACATTATACATACCGCGGGTTGGGAACGAGCCGCGGACCTCGGACAGCGAGCGGTAGATCAATAGCGAGTCACCGGGTCCGGGTAGCTTCTCGTTTCATTCGGCGAGATATTGTACGCGGGGTGCGTAGGTACTGTACAAACGACTTGGAAAAAATCGTGTGGATAGATTTTTTACTAAGATTACGAAAATGTTAGTAAATTTTTTTAGAAATGCAGTTTTTTATTTATTTTTAAATAAATAAATCCATTATTTGGGCTCGTGACGTCACTACATGAAAATGTCCCGTCTCCGAAAATGTTCCAATTAATTTTGTAAAATTCCACACTGATTTTTTTTTTTTTTATATGGCAACACTTTGATTTCAGGCGAATTCACAATTTAAAAACGTAAATAATTATTGTTTCAATAATTAATTAAGACTTTTGGCAGTTGAGCGGTATTGATAAATTAATAAGGGATACAAAGGCTAACTTTGTGGAACCATTTGGATGAAGAAAAGTCATAAAGTAATAAGTAGAGATTTATTGGCCATTTAGCCGGGGTAAGTTTAAGTGGCAGTTTGAAACAGCGAGCGTCCTAGTCGCCGATAAGGGTTTTAAATAATCCGAGCGTCGTTTTATCGACTTTCCGTTGTACTTTGGATCAACAATATTACAATTCACCTAGACGACATCTATATTATCTAGATGGTAAATAGCAGTTTTACTGCCACTTGTTGTAAATTGAACATTGTATTGTAATCTGTTCATCGAAAATGAATCACCAGCGTAACAAACAAATCAATTACATATATATGTGTCGATACATATCAAACTCGCCAAAGTCCACCACCAACCATTTTTGTTTTTTTTTTGTGAATTCGATTCAGCAAAAAAAACGAATCTTTTGCTTTAGATGAATCTAACCGAAGTCCACGGTTTCCCAAAGAAATTAAGGGTGAAAGTTAACAGATTTTTTCAAACCAACCTAAGTCCCACACCCGCTTCAAATCACATGAGCCAAAGTCCATTACAGCCAATCATACATCGTCTTCACTCTGTCATGGCCGCCATTTGTGTTTGTTCAAACTCACCAAAGTCCTACTTTTTAAATTCAAACACGCCTAAGTCCAGTAATTCTATTTCAATATCGATTAAGTCCATATGTATTATATCAAATGCGCCAAAGTCCATTAAAAAATCATCGAAAATGCAAATTTACTATAAGAAATTTATTTTGATTTTTATTTTTCTGTGTTCCCAGGTAGAATATTCATAACATGACGTCAAATTCACAGGTTTTTACTAGCTAAAAGTTGAAACTAGAAAAAATCGTCATTATCCGAAAACTGTTTAAATGGGACTTAGGCGAGTTTGATATGTGTTGACACATATATATATGTACAGTTTGTCAAATAAGAGTAGAAAACATAGGAGGGCGCCACTGTTGTTTAAATGGCAATACTAAAAATATAACCATGGTGGAAATCTAAATCATCTTTCATTGCAATATAGATAGATACCCACTGATCTCAAAATTAGAATTGCATGTAGGTATATTATTATTACACGTGTGAAATTTTGTGTTAACATAATGAAGAATAACGATATTGTAATAAAATATAAAGCACACTTTAGAAATTGCTCACATTTATTTAATATTAGCTTGTACCTATCGTTGCCCGGGCTTTAGATCATGTCTCTAATTTTAGATTTAGATTGAACTCATTCAGATCTAAAAGTAGTGTAACCAAACTCACCATTAATGATTATTTCTTTCTACTTACTGTTAAATTCAAATTTATGTTAAATTAAATGAAAGCCAATCACTTTGTGAAACAGAATTTAATCAAATTTATGTCATTAAGTAGGTACCTTAACAACAGTGCTTCTTCGATTTTATTTTTTTAAGAACCAAAAAATGTTTTTTTAAATGTGTGTACAGTGTTCTGTATTTTCAGTGTCATTGCACTTTAAAATAATATTTGACAGGTAAATTGGTGTTGCCAGCGTAAAAATTTGGTAGTTCCATTTTTTTATATTTTCTACTCTTATTTGACTATAAAGGGGATTAATAATGAATAATATCTAGATTTTTATTAGTTACCAACAAGTACCCGGCATTCGTTGCAATGCCACTCAATGAAAAAAAGTGTTTGTGTTTTAATTCTGTTTATTGAAGTGCTTTTGGATACACAATGTTTTGTTTTTCCGACTGGTGTTTTTCGTGGTGGTACACGTTTTCCGACTAGTGAACAGGTTTCCCAATTTATCCTCGTTGTTTCCTACCGATACTATGTCTCCCTTGCAATCTCTCGTCCCCCACCCCTTTGTATCCTTTACTTGAGTCCCCGATCTCTCCCCCCCCCCCTCCCTACCTACCGCTAAACTATATGAACAATACGGTGACCGGACAACTCAGAATGAAACCAACTCAGAAGCACCTCAGAAAGGTCAGGGCATGGAACCGAAATATACACATTTTTCAACCAACTCGCGCGCCACCTATTGTAAAAATTTTACACAAATTTCATAATGCCAGCGCTCACCATAATACATAGAAATCTTCGCAGGCAAACGCATATCAAGTCACCAAAGTTTTATCGCAATCGGATGAATGGTATAGGAACGCACAAAGGTCAAACAAAGAAACATTCATTTTTATTTATTTTGAATTTCACGCCCAGCTGGGTTTCTGAATGAATAAATTTTAACACTTTCGTTACCTTATATGTAGGTATAACATTTCGTTCATAGAACATAATACAAACGTTTAAATGAAAAATAATAAAATGAATAATATCTCCAATAATAAATAATTAATCTCTAATATTCCTTTACATTTTTACATTCTCATTAATCGTACCACAACGTCAGTGTGTCATTCAATAGAAATGACACAAAATAAAAGACCTCACCCCTGTATTTGGGCAACAACTAACTACAAGCTGTGTAAAATGAAAAGTTATCTGCCGACAGGGGGAGAGAGAGTTCGGCAACTAGCCCCACCCCAGTACCCCACACACACACCCTCCCCCAGCGATGCCTAAACAATATTTTCAATCGAGTTTGGGAAAAGTTTCAGGCAGCGGCTGAAAAGTAAAGTTCCCGCCGCTGTAAAGTTGGCGGGAAAGTTCCCTGTTCCCGAGCGCAACCTGTGAACAGTGAACACGCGATGTGATTGTATTGGCCATTGTATCGGCGGGGGTGTTCTAACACGTTATTGTGCAATATTATACAGTTACACCAGAGATGGATGGAAGTTGGGATGGGGGCCTGGCTTGTTGAATGTGTGATAGAATGCTATTATAAAGATTATCAAAAATGCATCAAATTATATCGCACATCCAGTAGAAAAGTGTCTTAAGTCGAAAAAGTTAATTTTCCAGGAGAGCGAAACAAATGCATTAATGTGAATAAGTGTTCCCATCGAAAAGAGGTACAAGCGACACCTCACAGAGATGGAGTGATCTAACTTAAATAGGCCTTTCGTGGGGCATAGACAATCACAATCACTACTTTTCAGAGATAAAAAGAAAAAGAGATATTTTTTATTTACGACACTTTTATCTATCTAATCCAAAGGTTCTCAACGTGATCGAAAACGCCCCCTCGTGGGCGTTTGAGACTTTCAGGGGGGCAGTAGAAGACCCAGAGAAAATTAGCAGGCATTGAGGGGGAAGTGAGGGCGTGAAAGATTCAATTACATTCAGATCTACATTAAATTGGATGAAATGATTTTTTTTTAATCATGAAAATATACATAAATTACAATAATTAAATTACACAATATAAGTATTTGATTTACCCCCATAAATAAGCAGGGCTTGTGGATTAAAAAACTTTACTCCGAGATATTTATGATTTAACTGCAATATTGTTTTTTACATTTTGGAGTCGGGAGTATATATTATGTTTGTCTAAGATTTCTGTTATTTCTAAAGGGTGTAACTTTATATTTAATATTATATTTATAAATTTGTAATGTTGCATGATAAAAGCATAATGCACTTAATTTTCTGACCTTAAATTGTTTGAATAATATAATAATTATATAATATTATCACCTTACGCGTAATATTACTACAAACATTACTATTGATTTGCGGAATATTAACAATAAAGTGGTAACTGTTTGAAGCAACAAAAATTTTAGACGAACTTTGACGTAATGAAATTAGCACAGATTTTTCTATCTGGAATATCTGTCTGATCACGAAAATATTTTAACTCGCTTTCAAATAATAACATCCGTCAAAGAACAAGACAATAATGTCAAGAATGCCATATTGTATGTGACGCAATATACAAATAGTGACATAACATTTTATCTAACAGGATAAAAAGGTAATATAATGCCATATACGATAATGAGAATATTCATATGTAGGTATATCAGGAAAAAACCATCAGACAATATTAACATAAGTGCGGCAGATTGTTAATTACTTTACCTATGACTATGTGATTGCATAGTGAATGGTATCGTTGACGGTGTTGCCAACTCAGCTCCTTTAGAGCTAGATTTAGCTCCAAAAAAGTGGTTTAGATTCGTAGCTCGTTTTTTTTCCAGAAAATATAGCTCATTTTTTTATACTTAAACAGAAAAAGACCAATTAAGAGATATTTAAATAAAAACTAATCACTTTGTAAAACAACACTTATTTTTATTTTTATCAAAATTAGTAACATGTTTCAAAACCACCAATGGTTTCTTCGTCAGGATAAAATTAAAATTCAATTAAAATGACGCAACGAAGTGACATTGCAAAAATTGAAGAAACAAGAGTTTATTTCTATAGGAACCGGTTAGGAACCAGTTTATTTCCCCCAGGATAAATAATAATAATAAAATAATATTTGGATGTTTTATGAAGCGCCGTTTTGTGAAAAATCACCTCAAGGGCGCTGTACAAACTTATAATACATTCCTAAGAACAAGAAAACTACAAGCTAGACAAACAATTAAAAACAACTTATGGCTAAAAATTGCATCCATCGGTTCATTGATCACCGATAGGAAAATATATGTACAATGTTTTCACCAATGAACGCGATGCTGCCTAAAAATGGATGAATACATTACCTGGGAAATATTTGCGCTTGAAATTAACACTTTTATTGTCTATATAAGAATTCGCACGCAGAGGACATAATTGTGAGCACATGTTATAAAAAAAAAGAAAAATATTATAATATTAATACATAATATATTCTTTAATAAGTGAATTTTGGAAAGTAAAAGCGACATTTAATGGTGGGCGGTACAGTAGTACAATGCTTTGATCTTCCTAAATGTGATTCGTCAAGAGACAGATTGATGTGCAAGATTCGAGTAAGTTTAATTTAGTAAGAAAAGTGTGATTATATCCATACAAGCATGATACTCTCAGATAGGTATATTTAAATTAAGGGTATGAGAGTCGAAAAAGGTAGGTTTTTAGTTTGGACCTAAATTCTGTTTGGCTTGTTATGCGGCTTAATTACGGAGGGAGTCTATTCCAAGCCTTATAGCCCAGTCAATAAACGCATTGAACTGGAACAAATTTAGGGAAAGCTGAATTTTTGCAGGTAGATAGTACTTCTTATAGGGGGTATTTTCACAAAAGTCCCCACCCCTCCCCCGCTTGCTTTCCCCCCTGCCCCCCTCCAAACTTTGAAATTGTAGAGTTCCACAAAATCTATTATATCTCTTAAACTATACAATATATCTGAAAAAAAATAACACCATTATACTTCTAAAAAAACTGTCTACAAAAAAGATAGAATATATTTTTTCGTTATCTACTACGGTTTGGCAAAAAATAATGTCATTGTCGCCAAAAAAAAATTTTTTTTCGTAAAATTTTGATTTAAAGGTGAATATTTTTTTTTGTCTGAGGGAACACGCAAAAGTGTTTCAAACAAACTATTTGCCAAATTTAATAAGCTTTAAAACGATATATAACATTGCTTACTTTTATCCTTAATACTGGTCAAAATCTGACTCAATTGCAGGGCGGCAAGGCGCCGCGGCGTGCGGGCAACCTAGTCAGCTGTGATTGCAGGTGACCGATTTGTGCTTAGATAGCACTATTTATAGTTTTAAATTGAAACATCGAGTACTTTTTAATTTATTTACCATATAAAAACACTTTTTACACTTAATAGTATTCGACGATATATAACATTGCTTACTTTTATCCAGTATGAAAAAAATTCCAATAAGTACAAAATTATATAACTTTTCGTAGGTATTGAGGGATTACAGAATATTATTATTAACTGGGTATCACAGTCGTCTTCAAATATTTCTCTTCTTTGCTATCCCCATTCGTTAGATGGTAATTCATTTAACTAGGAGGTATGTCTTCAGGAGATACTGGCGGGCCGCGTTCTTTACAGTTACACAGTTTTCCATAAATCTTCTAGCCCACTTCCTTCCATGATACGGCCAATAAATCCTAAATATTACATTAACAAATGAAAATCTTCTAGTCGTAAAATAATTTTTGAAATTTCCGATGATCCGTCAGCCCGCGCTATCCTTTCAATAGCTCTGGGAAAAAGCAGGTTGGTCGAAAGTTACAATGCATGTTTGATTGTTCTTTTTACACTGTTCTGTTGGGAGACATAGTGCAGTGTACACTGAGGATTGATTATTGGAATCAATATCAATAAATGGAACAGCCATTACTTAACTGGTTTCATAATCCATACAATCGTTCATAGCGACATTTATAAACCCGTTCCAGTCAACTTTTGAATGCGTGCCACTTAACCACCCTTGCGTGCCCTTCAGCGCCCTTGAGGTGATTTTTCACGAAAATGGTGCTTTATAAATCAGCCAAATATTATTAATTGGTTAGAGATACAAAATATAATGAATCGGCATGCTCTTTTCTAGAAGATGTACATTCACTGATATTTTTTATGGTTACATATTTAAAGCTGCTCTTTTTTCTCTTCGCGTAGCAACGTTGAGGGATGTTTTCTTTTTTTCCCAAAATTTCCACACTGAAGACGAGGTACATCTAGAGTTGTTGTCATATTAGAGGCTAGAGTGATACACTTAATTCCTCCCATGGCTTGAAATGTATTTAGGCCATCTAATGTTTTTATATTAACGAACGTTCGGAATTGTCGAACGATGTGTCATCTTCGATTATAGGATGCCCAGCAAATTAGAGATCACTGGTATGTCACCTTCATGATAAGACGAACAACGACGACAACACTTCTGTCAAATGTTTAGATCTGTACATTCATTGTATTTACACAACCTTGTCTGTATTGATGACAAAAAAGACCTAGGCCTTGCAGATGCTATTATGGCGTGGTTAATTACTAAACGTCTTCTCGTAATATCAGGTCCATTATCATACAACCTCTTATTTGTTACAGTTGACGTGAACAGATTCAGAGTTTCAGGAACTAAATCATAACCCCCACCAGTGATTTCCGGAATATCAGGATAGCTTTCACAATCGTATGGCATTTTTTGAATATCTTCTCTGATTATTTCTGCGGCAGCACGAACAATTCTTAAACGTTCCAGATTTGCTTTCATTTCTTTGTTTCTGCACCAGTCATCTAGTACCTACCTATCTTAAAACTTGAGTGAGACATTCATATGGCAGTTTTTCTGCCAAAAATATATATATACACCCGATCTTGAAAATAGTCGATTATTTGTTTTTTTCAGAAATGTATCTGAGTACGGAAGATCAGTTCCACAAATATCTATTACAATTTCTCATAATTTCTCTAAAGTAAACTGAAATTCATCAATATTTTCTAAGAAATTACAGAGTTTAAGATTTTTTTGGCTGAATTATCGTCTTTAGATCTTCCGACAAACTTACTTTTTGAGTTAGTTACTTTTACAGAGCTTCTTGAAACAACTGTTATGATAGCGAGCTTCTGCGGCGACCAAATTTAACACACGTTTAGATTTTACTTTTGCATCCCATTTATCATCTTTTGTATTGCAAGCATTCATCAATGTTTCTCTTATTTCCATTGTTAACACAAAACGCATTTGCTCACGATCTTTATGAGGTAGTGCATGAATAAAAACTTTTTTTGTCAAAAAATAATAAAGTTCTCCATCAAAATAAATAAATTTTCTAAATGCCTTATGAATCGCTGAGGTGTACTGGTCGATGAGCTACAATCACAGATAAGAGAAACAAGCTACAATTAATATTTGTAAAAGCCTTAACACTGCTAGCCCAAGAATACTTTTTCTACAATCTACGTGCACGGTTACGCTATCCAAACTAGTTAATTTAACATGATTATTGTCAATACTAGCATATTTTCATTATTCATTGTTTTCATTATATATTTTCATTATTCATTGTTTTCAATACTAGCGTTAATTCGCATTTTTAACCACTTCGTTACTTTAACAACATTTCCTGTAAGGTCAGTTTACATAAAATACACAATAGGTTCTCTGCAGTTTGTTAATTTCTTGTTAATTAATTGTTTCTCAATATTTTTACCGGATGAAGGTGGTAAAACGCACAAAAAACTAGAAAGCTTGGCACAACAACATCAAAATATAACGCACAGAACCCACAGACCTTAATCTCAAGACAAAGGAGATAAAATTGATTATTTTTGTTTATTTTTTCATTTGTTTCAACTTAATAAAATAACAAGTAGCGAAGCGACAAGATCGTAAAACATAACACGCCGCTGCGTGTTACGACCAGCGCGCATACTAAATTAAGCGCTTATCCACATATTTTCGATAGAAATTAAGTATGTAAGTAAACACTGGTATACACGCTTTTAAAGCTTATTCAATTTGGCAAATGATTTGTTTGAAATATTTTTTCATATTCTCTCGGACAAAAAAAATATTCATCTTCAAAAATATATTTTGCAAAAAAAATAATTTTTTTTAACAACAATCTCATTATTATTGGCCAAACTAACTCAGATAATAAAAAAAATTACATAACATAATTTTTAGGCAATTTTGTAAGAAGTTAGGTGATGAAATTTTTTTTATGATATATATTTTGGTTTATGAGATATAATCGCTTTAGTAGAAGCCCACATTTTAATGTTTGGGAGGGCACAGGGGGGGGAAGCAAGCGGGGAAGGAGTGGGGACTTTTTGTGAAAATACTCCCTAGGGTAGGTACTACTTACTTGCAAAAATTCAGCTCTCCCTTAATTTGTTCCAGTTAGGGCCTGTTTTTTGTCTAGATTGACTGGGCTATTAGGCCCAGATACTCCGAAAGCACGATCTCCAATCTTAGTATTTGGCTTTCGTTTCGGTTCTATTATTCTGCTTATAGCCGATGAAGTTGCTGACCTGTATTTTACGGGACGCATAATTCAGAGATGTAAGGTGGGTCCATTTCATTGATTTAACTACCATCCAGGACAATTTGTACTGGATTCTTTCAGGGCACTTGAGCCGGTGAATTTTACGAAAGTGTTCTGAAATGTGCGAATATTTGGAGACCCCGGTTATGAGCCTTGCTGCTGCATTAAACACGGATTGACGTCTGTCAGTGGGATATTTTGGAAGATGGTGAATGGACAAAGGATGTTGAATTTTCAGTACAAACTTAGGTCGTACAAGATTTTAGCTCTTTTTTAGCTCCTTTTAGGGTGACGTCTTGCTATATTTTAAAAATGGAGTTGGCAACACTGATGGGGTATTGTAAAACTGTTCGCCAGATGTTTAGATATAATGTGATGCTTGTGGAATGTGTGATGGAAAAATGCGGGTAATCTTTATAGTCGCGGTGGGATGAAATTTTTCTGTGATGACTTGGTGAATAAGCCGTGTGCAACGCAATCGATTGTAAAAAAGCCATGGAAAATCTTTCGATACAAGTGGGTCAAAGTTGAATAAATGCAAATCTTGAAAGTGGAAAATAACCCACTTCCCGATACCCGATCGAGCAGAAACTCGGCAGACAGATTCGTTGACGATGACAATGCATTTCATTGTGCGATTCTTCTGGTGGCACTCACGCGAACCCACCCATTGCACTGTAATAAAAATTCTGAATATTATGGAAATTGAAAATAGTTGTATAAAATAAAAGTAATTTAATTTTATTTCATTACGGGTTGGTTTTTTCCGAGGCCAAATAGGAACACAACAGTGGGCCTTGTTTTTTTTTTATTTGACCTAGTTTATCAATCCTGACGTAGTTTATGAAGTAGGAGGGCTGGGTAGGAATCTGGGGATCAGTGTGACCAGGAGTGACGGACGTATGAATCCATCACTCCCACTGCGGTGCAAGGCAATGTTCCGAGAGAGTCCTGCTGGATAGGTCAAAAGATCTCCCTCAACCAGTTTCTCCCGATCCGGCCTACCACGCAGTTTATGGGCAGATGTATCCGCCGCCAAGATTCTCCAAACCTCACCCCATGAACCCGGACACTCTTGCTAAGTCACCAAACGTAGCAAACCATACCCGCCACTCACCTTGAAATAATACTGTATATAATAATGTGTAAGAAGATGTGTGTTCTTATTTCGAAAGTTGACATGGTCGACTATTTGAACAGGTGAAATAATTCATTATGGGCAGGTTTCGGCGAAATTACGCAGCAATTATTAAGGTAAAAATGTCGTCATCGCAAAATTTGCCAAATTCAAACAATGCTCCACAGAAACAGTTGTGTCGATAATAGAGCGCTAAAAAGCAGGTCAATGGCTCGACGTGAATCTAAAATAGCCAAATGCAGAAACACAACTTAAATAAAGAAAACAAAATTTATATGTTATTTTGAAATTTTCTTACCATATATTTTTTAACAAGGATAAGAAAAACGAAAATACGAATCTTATACCGACAATAGCAATTTCAATTCGCTGCAAAAACTTTAGACATAATTTCACTTGAAAGAATTGGGAGGCTCAAGTCATGGTGTTTGAAAAAGAGAGTACGAAAACAGTATGCAATATAGTTGTGAATGATGAATACTTGGAGCAGGTGGATGAGTTTGTTTATTTGGGAAGTATGTTTACGAGAGATGGGAAGGCTGATAGAGATATTGAAAGAAGGGTGAATGCAGGTAACTCTATTAATGGAGGACTGAACGCCGTTGGCATCAACATCTACCTATCCTGATTTATGGCAGTGAGGCATGGAACTGGCAGAGGAAGGATGAAAGTAGACTGAACGCTGTAGAAATGAGATCCCTGAGGCGTATGTGTGGTAAAACCATGTATGATCGTGTGAGAAATGTGGAAATCCGCAAAGAATGAAAGGCTGATGTAAGCGTAATGAGTAAGATCAAGAAAGGAACGCTCCGGTGGTTTGGGCATGTAGAGCGAATGAACGAGGAAAGGAGTGTAAGGAGAATATATGACGCAAATGTGAATGGTAGAAGAAGTCGAGGACGCCCAAGAAAGACATGGCACGACCAAGTGAATCAGATACTTGAGTCGGGCCATGTCAAGAGTCAGAATAATAGAAGAGAATGTACGAGACGTTGTATGAATGTAAACGAGGCAAGGAATGTGTGCCAAGACCGGGATGTTTGGCGGTCCGTCCTCTCTGCCTACCCCTGCGGGGAAACGGCGTAATGGTTAGTTAGTTAGTTAGTTTAGCTCAGCCTAATTTGTTTACTTTTCGGAAAAACTCATATAGGTCTCATAGAAATCGTTATAATCCTTACGATCGTAGTGAGAAATGTGATCTTAGCCGTATTGGAAAGAGAAAATACCAAGCTATATATTCAAATCTAAAAGTTAACCTCCATTTTTTTTTTTTAACGAAACGACAAACAAGTACGGTGATGATAACGCTTATAATACGTCTGTCTAATGATATACATATATGTGTGTTTACATTTTTTTTCATTACCAGTAATTTTAGTTAGAAAAAACGCAGGGCGAAACGCAAACTTTGTAAAGACGCATTAAAAACATTATTTATATTTAAAAAATTACATGGTTATTTCTAATAATAAAATTTGAAAGTATAGCGGAATAACTAAATAAAATCCACACTTGTACCTACTCCAAATCAATTAGTTTTGATTTGGAGTAGGAACAATCAATTTGCAAGTATGACATAGTTCAATAATAGTGAGACAGACAAAACTTTAACAAAAACTTCATGGGTACTTAAATAACCCAAAGGAAATCTAATTGTTCCATCAACCCCCGTTAAAACTATTAACAAAAGGATAACTAGTCTATTCAAGTTAGCTGAAAGTATTTCAGTCCTGTCAGAGATTTTTCCTTGAAGATGCAAGGGTAGAATCGGGAGGCAACTTTTAACTTTCTCGAATTACCACTTGACCTTATTTTCATCTGTAAGCCTGAGCGGCGGAGTGTAAAATATAACCAATAGTGAATCGTGCACAATGCACGGGGGTTTAGAATAACCTGTGGTTATTCCTTGCTAAATAAAACGCTTATGGATTTCGATAAGAATTATGCCCAATCACCAAACAAGATCCGGTATACACAATTAAGCAATACTCACTGTTGTGTCTCGTAGCTTGATCTCCATTCGGCGACGGTCATAGGTGGTCATAGGTGTATCCAAGGCGTACGATAAGATTGTTCGGTTATTAGAACCACGATATAGTTTGAGTCACGATACGATGAAGCGGTTCACACAAAGCATTCGATAAAGACGACGATATTAAAATGCTTCACATTACACGCTTCCGATTGAAAATAACATTTCAACGTAGAGCCAAATGTCACGTTACGATTTATTTCGATGGTTGTTAATAGACTGACGATATTGCGGTACTTGACTTAGTCCACCGTATAGGTAAGTACACTTAACGTGCGGAAGTCCAAAATCTGGATTCCTCCGATCTGCATGGTAAATTGGAACACAAATACGTATGAAATTCATCAGCGTTATGAAACAAATAGCATCCTTCGCCTCTTATTAGCGATGCGGGAAGACATTCGAGAATGAGAACTCTCAATTACGCTCGAAATAATAAGTTGGTTTTGTTAAAAAAGCGTAATTCGACAGGTTTAAGTTTTCAAATACTTTCACAAAATATTACATTTATTAGGATTTAAATGCAAAGCGGAAATAGTCTGACGTACCGAGAGAATACGGTCGATGCCTAGGGGATAAAATAGTACGTAATCATTAAAATAGGGCCCAGAAACCTGGAAAGCCAAATTGAGGAACCAAGCAAAATACAAGATGATAATTCCAGAGAACTTAAGTTAAGGTTCTACAAGGCCTACGACTAGGAATAAGACGAAACATGGAAGACAGCATAATGAACCCAAAGCAGGTCGCAGACCTACTCGGTATCAATAATATAGTAGAGTTATAATAATTAATACAACTATAATAGTGCGTTCGTTGTATGTTCCCCAAGTTATTAATTTAAGAGACAACATTTGCAGGATTCAGCACCTATAAGAGCAGTTCAACGTAAATGCTAATGACGTCTGTTAATATATTCGTCTGCCGGCCGTGCAACTTGTTCCCGCGATAGTTCGTTTCGCATAACTAACGCGCACAATAGTATAGTGTTTGCACAATGCAGGCGGGCCGACTTATGGAAATACGCATTACCTAGGTAGAATAGAACAGTACAGAGTACAGTCTGCAGGCGGAGATATAAACTGGAAGTATGTCGGTACGGGCGGAGAAATAAATTGCAAACTGATAGACATCGTCGGTACTCCGTACGTACAAGGCGCATAGCAGCGCAATCCCGCAAGAAATAAATAAAAAATAGGGAAGTGGCGCCGGTTTGCGTACATTGTCAATAGAGACTATTATTAATCTGTCTGTGCAAAGAGAAACTGGGGTCAAAGATGTAGTAGGTACCTATCTATCATTTTTTTTAGCTGGAGAAAATCTCACAAAAAATCTGTCAAATATCATAGTTTAGAAATGTGAAGATGTCGAAATGATACGATAAGATTCTCACGGCTAATAAAGTTATTATGTTTGACTTCCTGACTGACAAAGTTCCTTTTTGAGGCAACGTTTCGGACAGATTTGCAATGTCCCCTATCTAGGCAGATGTAAGGTTAGGCACCCATAGCTTTAGAAGATGGAGAAGTCTGTAACTTTTAACGTGCGTCATCGTGACTGACAGCTAATTTTTAAAATATCTTTAAAATGAAAAACTGTCAACGATTACGGTAACGAACGTAAAAAATAAATATGGGAACGTACCCATACTACGTGACACGTTTAGGGGGGAGGGTCTTCAAAATGTCACGCTCCATACAAATGAGCGGCGGGTTGCTTAGGATTTTGGTCACCGGGGGGGGGGGGGTTAAAAATTGCAAAAAGTTGGTCACGTAGTATGGGTACGTTCCCTATAGTTATACCCCTGTATAGTCGTGGTAGTGAACGCGTGGTATGGAGGATAGCGGTGGTATAGTATTTTGGAGAAAAGGTCAATATTTAACAATTACATTTTTGTTTCTCTACTTGCATGAAGCAGAAACCTACTTATTAAAATAAAACAATAAATTTTGTTAATATTATGTTGTTGCACAATTGACTTTCAAAACAAAGGGAAAGTCACTGCCTACAAGAGAAATTCGAAAAACCATCCCGATCCATTTTTCCCACCCTAAAGCAAATGTTTATACTTCTTTGTGAAATTTTGCACACTTGACCTTTTAAATAAGAGGAAAATTACTGTCCTCATCTGATTTTGAAAGACTCTGTGTAAAGCCAGGGCTAACTGGCCTTAAAATAATACAATGATCATTAAAATTATAAAATAATATACATAATAAATAAAAGAGCACATTTTTTTTAAAGAAAGACGAAAATCTCCCACTACCACCACAGTAAGTAGAAAATGTTGCTAGTGTCGTGATGGAGGACTTAGCGACGTCTGGGTGGGAACCAGGCATGATGCCAACTCGGCCACTAACCGATCAAATATTTAATTATTTATTAGTATATATATACGTTTATTACAAATATTTGAACTCTCGAAAGAATACGGTACGACTATACCACGCCATTATAGTAATTGAATGAAGAGCCGAGTGATAAATTAAAATACCTATAGAGAGAGAGTAGAGTAGGTGCCAGCATTACACGTTCGTTAAAATTGGGTCGATTTTTTTAACAACTCGCGAAACACAACATACACACAATGGTGGCTGAATAGTGCTCAGAGCGCCAACATACACATACAAATTATTACATTTACTAATGGAGTTTACCGATTCTAATGCCGACATTGTTGTGAATTTTGCAAGATTAGCAGTCTCCATTGACTTAATTATGACTTTCCTCGGAAGTCTCTGAGGTGTTCCCTCGATGTTATATTTTTATATTATGTAGATAAATTTAAGGGCAGAAATTTTATTACATCCGGGTAAAATAACAACTATTTAGTTCGATCCGAACGATGGATACACGTCCCCTTCGACAAATTTCTATCTGAAACCAATGAGTCGAAGATCTCTCTAAGCTCTAGAGATCTACGAATCTAATCAGACCCTTAAAGTTATTTATCTCAGAACAATGTTGTGTCGAATCCAACCTTGCCGTTCTAACTTTAACCATTTCAGATTAGTGAGTTGGATGAATCCTTGGTGTGGCATCTGAAGGTATGGGTGTTCAAGGGGTCCTATCAATCGCAGTACATAATATTTAGGCCCGGTAGTAAGCTTTTAAAAAGAAGAAGAAAGGGTTGTAAATACGAATGTAAAAGGGAGGGCGCTAATAATTAAAAAAAAACGAAAATAGTGAAAATATTTAATAAAACTAGGACTCGTTTAAAATAGGGTTTTTGACGGCCGGCGTAGTGCAGCCGAAGGTCGCGGGATCGAATCCCGGGCGTGGCAAATAAATTTGATTTGATTAATTTGTGTATTTCACAGTTTATTCATTTAAAATAATATATGGTATATTTGCAGCACGTTCCAGAGTGGAAGATACTCTCAGTATCGCCCTGGTGTAAGACCACCATTCAAAATTGAAACGTTGCTTGAAATGGCTTCTGCCGTGTTTGGTGACCAGATCTGAATAGACAGGTACTTCCCCACCATCCTCTTCCCCTCCCCACTGCCTTCAGCCTCACAACATACCCCGATTAGGGATGCTATAGTCCCACTGGCTCCAGACGGGAGCAGTTGGGACTCTAGTGCGGAATTCATGAAAAAAAAGGGTGAAAATCTCTCGACAAATGCTAAGTTGCATTTAAAAATACACCATGATTTTTTCAAAGCTATACCACATTAAATAATAGAACAAAACGTAATTTCATATACTTACCTTTTCAGCTCTACAAATGTACAGATATTAACTGAAAAAAAAAAACTATTTTTTTAGGAACTTATAAACTGAAAGTGTTGAGTTAACGCCACACGCAGCTATAAAAGATGTATATTGGCCTATTTCAGCATATCGCTCGCCATACATTCCCATTGGGAATGTACGGTAGTACATTGCCGGTGTCGGTAGAAATGTGGAATGCGGGGGCTTAATAAAGGGCCCTTGAGATGCTATCTCATCGGTCCTTTATTAGGTCCCTTCGTTGTTCCGATTAGCAGATTTTTAGCTTATTTGGAACTTTATTATTACATGCAAGTAATATTAATGACATCGAACCAATGAATTGACAATAAGAAGGTATGGGAGTGTCTTTTGTATGCTTCAAAGGCGAATCTAGTTAATTCTGTATCAATGGTGGAAGATGAATACTTGACATCATAACACTGTGCACAATAATAATTGCTACGAATGATCGGCTTAAAGAGAATCAATAATGTATTTGCGGTTACGTCACTCGACAAAAGGGAGACCATTATCGGGCCCCTGCAAGCAAATACCTTCGCAACGTGCACAATGTGAAATAATAAGTCGTCTATCGCAATACATGCATGGGGCTAGTCATACGACATAACTACACACGTCAGATTGTATCGGATAGGTGATGTCGGCTGAAAAATAACATGTGTTTTCGTTAAGTCGCTTAGTAACTAGCGGCGGGCAAAACAGAAATTGATCGATTGCTAATTAATCAGAATGAGTATGAATCGGTCATATTGAATTGAATACCTCAATTCCGGGCTCGTTATGGCTCGTTAAAAAGTCTTTTATTTATTTCCTATTGGTTTATCTTTGCTGACAATCAAGAACAGGCTTTTTCTGGATATTTGAACAAAATCAATGCACTTTTTGAAAATAGGTGAAAAATTAATATTACCTTCCAAGAATTTTGAATCATTTTTAGAAATGACAAAATAAGAGTGAAGAACTCGATCGTCTCTTACCTGAAACAAAAAAAATATATATTAAAAACAAGAAGTTTCATCCAATATTGTATTAAAATACCCTTTATAACTTTCTTCCACTTCGGACCAGTGAAAATACCCATTATAAGGTGAAACCGGTCCGGTCAGAAATAAAAAGTGGAAGAAAGTTATAAAAGATCATAGACATCAGAATTCAATAGACCAGAAGATACAGACGAGGGGGTAAAACCAAACTATGGGGGGCGAAGAGAGGAAGATGACTGTGATTCGTTAAAAAAATCAATCTGACAGTATATAGGCATCTCGCATTACAACATCACCATTTAGTTCTTAAAAGCAAAATCTGCTCTGACATGGGATCGCGAATTGCTTGCCACGTTAATAACATATTTGCTAAGGCCAAATGCTCGCCCCAATACACATAGCAATATTTTGTTGCCGTGTTTAGTTTAAACACTTTTACAAATGTTTCATAATTTACTTACCCCTGTAACCAGCGACGAGCACACTGGAGAACCGCCCACATTCGCTATGTGCACATTGATATGTAGGTATATTGTATAGCACAAGCTACCGTTTTGGCGTGTTATTTCGTTAAATGTATAGATGTTAGCTTCGCGCTGGTTACGGCAAGAATGATGACGTCACACATTTTAGATTCAAGCGAGGCTCTATCCCCTCCCCATGGAGCGAGCCGGTTCCAAGGAGGAGCTCCAGCCGGCTCCATGGGGAGGGGGAAATAATACGTTTTTATCACTTAGGGCAGGTCCAGATATATTCATATGTCCGTGTAAAAGATGTTTTAATACATAAAAAAATCATTATATGTAATTTTTAAATGATAAAACATAGTTATGATGAGCATCCGTACATTGCTTTCCTCGTTTTAAAAAAACTTGGATTTATTTACTTGGTATTTGGAGATGTCCGACTAATCAACTGGATGATTGGTATGTTGGCGCTCTGAGCATTAATCGGCAACAATTGTGTGCATGTTGTGTTTCGCGAGTTGTTAAAAAAATCGAATGAATTAATGGTTTTAAAAATAAGTTGATACAATAAATAATTGAAAACGAAAAAATAGCATGGTTAAAAGATATAAAAACATAACCTGATAATGTTTAGATATATTCTATCACTCATTGTTATTAAAGATCATAAATAAAGCGATAGTGAACACAATCAATAAGTATCGGATTATTTTAATTTCGACGTATTTCGATAAGAATAAATCACCCAAAATAAACATGAACAATTTGGCTTGGCAACACGAAAAACTGACAACTCAAAGAATAATAATTGCTCGATGCAAATTCCGAAATGTCGAGATTAGTTAAATTCCGTGTATTCCTCCGTTGGAATTATCATTCGAGATAAATTTAGATGTAAAAAAAATCAAAAGCAATATTTCACGAAACAAATAATATTAGTAGGAACGAAACCATGAATAATATAAGTGCGGTATGAGATTTATCGCCTGCGAGAGATCGGAGCGTCTCTCATTTGCATACGTACTCGGGTACTCGGCCCTGTGTGGATATGGGTATTGCTATTTTTGTTATAGCTACTATTACAGCTGTGGTGTTCTATGTGCGTTCCGCCATATTTCATAGCAGAGTTCGTCAACCCGTCTCTCTAACCTACCTACCAACTACCCGAAGGATTCTAACATTTCTCTGATATTGGCTCTCGAGTTTCTGCCCACATTTCTTATTTACGAATCAAACAAACGACTTGCGATAACTTGACAAACTTTTAATAATAATGCTCGACTACATTTTATTGATATACCGCTTCAATTATCACCGAGTTTTTTTTTTAAATTACTTGCAAAACACGTAATACATTAAACCAACTAAAACGGATTTATGAGATGTAGCGAACTGTGATGTCAAGAAAGAAAAAAGGAGCCAAGAGCCCAATTTGCAGATTAGCGAAAAAATAATAGTTAGAACACTAAAAAAGCCGTATTTTCTTTAGATTTATAAATAAAACATGCAAATAATACACATAAATAAGTAATAATATAATACGTCACCTAACTGCCGGAAATTCAGTATGTGTCGCATTTGAAGCTTCAGACGAGAAACAAGTATTTTTCAATCTAAGGACGGAATATTTTTTTACAATAAAAGGCGGGCAATCAATCAGGAGGCCGAGGAAAAATCCCTCAGTGCCTGGGGATGCTCCGTAGAGGGTCTTTTTAGGGAAAGAAAGGAGGCTTATATTTGTGGCACGTTCCACAGTGAAAGATACTCTTAGTATCGCCCTGGTGTAAGACCACTATTCAGAATTGAAACGTTGGTGACCATATCTGAACATCCAGATTCCCACCTTCCTCTTTCCCATCTCCTTCCCCTCCCAATACCTTCAACCTCACAACATACCACAATTGGGGATGCCATAGTCTCACTGGCTCCAGACGGAAGCAGTTAGGGACTCTTGTGCGGTATTCATCTAAAAAAAGGGGAGAGGAAGTTCTGGGAAGAATATAATGCAATGAATGCACGTTTTTTATTTATATTTTGCTACGCAAAGATCCCGATGAGTTATTAAAACTAATTTTGTTTATATTGAAGAAAGGAGTATTTTTTAATTTATAATTTAATTAGCTACTAAGAGAACAATCTTTAAAAACCCCTGAGTTCCACGTCACAGTGTGATGTGTGTTATATATACGTGAAGTTGGTACGCGCGTGAACGTATGAACTGTTCTAGAATATTCCTCCGGACCGAGAACTAAGCGAATTCCGGAATTCGCCACGTTTTTCAGCTGCGGGCATGATAAATATAATATTACCACCGCACGTGAACGGTTACGGGGGAAAAACACCACACAAGTACAAGTGTATTCTTACAGCGCCATATTCATAAAATATAACGTCATGGGTGATCCAAAAAGCATAATAACTAATAACGGTTAAGTTCTGGTCAATTTAAAATTATTACATATATTTAGTTATTACCTCAAAAATGTTTTTATAATTCCCATAGTTGAACTGAAGCGTTATAAAACGAAAAATGGTATTATCATATGTTTTTGGAAGGGTGATGTGAATTTATATAGTTAGCTCTCAGAAAAACAATGATAGATATATTGAAAGAAGGGTGAATGCAGGTAACTCTATTAATGGAGGACTGAACGCCGTTGGCACCAACAAAAAACTGTCCAAAGACGCGAAACTAGCCGTCCATAATGGAGTACTGGTACCTACCCTGATGTATGGCAGTGAGGCATGGAACTGGCAGAGGAAGGATGAAAGTAGACTGAACGCTGTAGAAATGAGATCCCTGAGGCGTATGTGTGGTAAAACCATGTATGATCGTGTGAGAAATGTGGAAATCCGCAAAGAATGCAAGGCTGATGTAAGCGTAATGAGTAAGATCAAGAAAGGAACGCTCCGATGGTTTGGGCATGTAGAGCGAATGAACGAGGAAAGGAGTGTAAGGAGAATATATGACGCAAATGTGAATGGTAGAAGAAGCCGAGGACGCCCAAGAAAGACATGGCACGTCCAAGTGAATTAGATACTTGAGTCGGGCCATATCAAGAGTCAGAATAATAGAAGAGAATGTATGAGACGTTGTATGAATGTAAACGAGGCAAGGAATGTGTGCCAAGACCGAGATGTTTGGCGGTCCGTCCTCTCTGCCTACCCCTACGGGGAAACGGCGTGATGGTTAGTTAGTTCGTTAAAACAAATATGTATGCAAATAATATAAGTTAAAAGCTTCTGTAAGTAAAATAAAACAAGATGCCCAGTTGACGCTTTGTCATTGATTATTCCGATTTGACAGCTCGTGACGCTCATGGGAACTCTGGCGGAATAAAAAGGTGCTATTCAACGGGGCCACCAACTTCAACACACAAACAAATTTACAGACGGACAAAAATCAAAATTGGGAGTAAAAAGGACAAAATGATTAAAAAGGGACTTTGCAACGCTTAGTCAATTAAAAAAGAATAAACTTGCCCGGAAAGCAAGAGATCCTGGGTTCGAGTCGCAGAGGTGCCAATATCTTTTTCCGATTTTTCTATTTCCAGATTTTCGGTTGAGTTTCGCTTATATTGTCTTCATTTAATTAAAAACAAAAGAAAAACTAATTTTGTAGAAACATTTTCACCCGCCAAAACGCACACGCGCTAGACTTAGTTAATTTTTTATTAAATATTTTGTAAGAAATGGTAAAAAAGCGAGATTGCAAAATTGTTTATTATGTGATAAAATAAATGTTTTTTAAGGTTATCCGTGATTTTAGTACCGTTTTCACATAAAAACATCACGGGAGTCATTTTTACAATTTTTTTAATGTTATTCTAAATATTAATACTTAAAAATGTTTATATTTGTTTACAATGATACAATTGAAAAGCGTATTTCATCACATTTCAAAAACAGATTTTAGTATTTGGCTACGTTTAGAAATATTTCATTTATTGAGCTTTAATTGCAAAAACAGAAATAACGCAAATTTTTGTATCAACTGACAGTTTGTTTAGGACCAAAAACATACGCAAAGGTGATGGACCTAAGTGGTTAAGCCACTATTCGAATGATTTCTACCTCCCATCTTACTGCTGACTACTAAACCCGTGTGAACTATCCCCGCGAACAGTCATGTAGGTATATCATTGGGCTCATCTAAGCCAATGCGCGGCGCCCAAGTCACAGACTCGTCTCGAATACATAATAATAACTTACTACCAACTGAAATTCGGAAGACTTTCTGTTTCAGTGTGTTCGTTATTATAATACTTACCACCCACACGTGTAACGTACAGACTACAGCGTCATCCATTTAGATAGATATGCTATTATGTATCTACAATCTACAATAATTCTATAACACGCAGATAGGAGGAAACACGCAGATAGGAGGAATAGTTGGCTTCGTTATTGAATGAACACCAACAGTTACAGATTGAATTAGTGGAAGAAAACTGGCTGAAAAGATTTATCAAACTTAACAGGAGTTCATAAATAGCCATCTGAAATAAATTGCTCATTTTAATATTCAATTAATTCAAGCAATTTTGTTGAACACCGCCACTACAGCGTTTCATAAAGCCCGACCACTAACGATGGTTATATCAATAATACTTACACTACCTTCAAAATACTAAGCTAAGTAAATGAGTCATTATGAATAATACATAACAGAAAACTGGCATTTACAGATGTCAGAAGTAAAAAGGTTAAGAATTACCGTGGAATGAACTGACAATGAAAAATATATCGACGGTTCCGAAGAACAATGTTGGATGAGCGATTTTGTAATTTTCCGGGATAGCTGTTTAAAGTTTCGATTACGCATTTTTACTATTTTTGAGATCAAGAAATATAGTGTTGCTTTGATATTATCCATTTAATTTTATTTCATTAAAAATTTCTAATATACAAACTTTAAAATCATCAAAAGGAAATAAGCCAACAAAACGACTTTCAATTTTTATCAGATCCGACATTGTTCTTCGGAACCGTCTGTATATTCTAGTAACATTTATGGTCTCGTATATGTATAATAAATAATAACTAATAACGTAATAAAGAACCGCCACAACAAAGGGAGATGTCTAATTTGGTCGCAAAATTAAAATTAAAAAAGAAATAAACTCTACAAACTGAAAAAAGGAAAATAAATAAAGCGCCATTTTGTAAAAAGGTCGGATTAAACGAGTTTTCCTATTATTCAGCTAATATTTAACTGAATTTCTTCGTAGCCAGCAAGAATGCATCCAAAATCACGAATGAAAAAGCAAATTAAACAGCGCACACTAACAAAAAGTGAGAATAAAATTACACATTGAAACATTTAGGACGGTTTGTTTAAAAAAATTTGACGGATTCATCAAATATTTGACGCAAATTTTCACGTTCTGTGTAAATTCAACTCAAGTTCTATTATATCATTATAGGCCAGTTGCCCCATAAAACTGAAATAATCACAGAACTTGAATTAAATTAACACAGAACGTGAAAATTACCTTTAAATATTTTATGAATTCGGCAATTTTGTTTAAACTTCCTTATAAATGTGTTTCGTTGGCGTCAAAACATTTTCTAGGCTGTCGATGTTCAACTTATAATGAAGCTCACGGTGTATGTTCAGCACACGGGTTCACGTGTATTCATCTCGTGAGGTATAAATAGTTGAGAATGTAAATGTAGGTATCTGGTATTGTATATTGAATAACTTGTTTTCCGAGACGTTTTTTGCGATGGCGACCGTTTAAGCACTATGATCCCCGGTCTCGGGAGCGTTACTAGTTATCGGCTAGGTACATATCTGCCAATTCCACTAAGTATACGTATTCTCAGAATGCCGCTAATATCCATTTTCCGTTCAATGTTTTTCTCGTTTCGTGATTATGATTCAATAAAAAGATTTTTGGTTTATTTTCTCGAATCTACGGGTCTGACAAAATACAATGATTCAGCTTATTCTTTACCTTTAGTGAATAAATGGCCTGTATTTGGGTGATTCACATTTTGCATCTCCTTATTTTATCCTACGCTATAATTTCTTCAGATTTGGCGATGTTTACTAAAAGATACGTTTTTCTGTTAAATATATCTTACATACATCTACAGGAATTGGCTGCGAGATAATGAGATAGCAATAAAATATTTATTTATTGCAAGGGTACTTGGTTCCAATATAATACGATAAATCCACGGTCCCACGTAAGCCTCCTTAAGACCAGTGGTAGATATAAAGCACCTGACGAACTTTAGCGGCAAGCATTCAGAGGACCAAGGATCGAATCCTATGAAATCCAAAAAAAATAAACGTTTTTATATTTGTAAAATTAATATCCAATCTTCAAACCACTCCAAAATGAACAGGCAAAGAAAATACAAAAGAAAGCGACATCCGAAGAAACACAAATACTAATAAGATGACCAAATTTAAAGGAAAAGGTGCACTGGAATTCGACTGCAAACATATGGAAAAAATCATCTTTAACATTGATAAAAATAGTGCTTCGTAGTCTTCCCACTCTATCTACTTTAGTTTTCTAAAGGTTTCATTTCTACTGCGTGTGAATTGCACACTCTGATTTTTTTTATTTTCTAAATTGGGTTTCATATACTGCGTATAAACAGGCAGGTATTACCGCTAACCGAACCACGAATTATGGAAAAGGAATGAAGCAACCGCAAGCGGCGTTTCGCACCACATGTGATTGTTTCGTCTCTTAACCATAATTCGTGGATCGATTCGCAAATGTACACGCAGGCTTACATTTTTCAAGTATTGAGAGATCACGCCATGACCAATTTATTGGATATTTTTTACGATTCCATAGATATCTATTGCTATGGCAGACGCCAATATAAATTAATTATAATTAATACACATGTCAACATTATCAATGCTACTTTTGGGTACTCGTTCATTTGTAAAACTGACAATTTTTCATATTTTATCAAAGTACATAAGGGTACTACGTACGTACTAAGTACGTACCCCGTACTACGTGACCAACTTTTTGCAGTTTTTAACCCCCCCCCCCCTCCGGTGACCAAAAACCTATGGCCGCCGCCGCTCATTTGTACCAAGCGTGACATTTTGAAGACCCCCCCCCCCCGAACAGGTCACGTAGTATGGGTACGTTCCCTAATATGTATTTGGTTACAATATGTGTATATATAATTACTTGTACTAGTGAACATGTAACTTGGGTGGCGCGCGCGAAATATTTAAATAATCGTTACAACGGTGACCGGACAAGTCAGAATGAAACCAACTCAGAAGCACCTCTGAAAGGTTAATAAGAGTGATGATAAAAAATATGAAAAAAATTGGGTAATATAGGTTAGGGTTACCGGCTATTTTAAAATTAGTGTTTCATAGTTTTTAATGACGTGGCATGGAACACGTTATAACATGTGTAGGTATTATTCTTATTAATTTTCGTTATTTGTTTTTGGGGTGTTATGCGCTACCTCCGTCTTTAGCCAACGTTAGACAGCGTTACAGTGTCCGAAACGTTGGCTAAAGAAGAAGGTAGCGCAACACAGCATAACACCTCAAAAACAAACAACGAAAATATTTTCGGCCGTGAAAATCAAAAATCAATTCTTATTAATTTTAAAATTGTTCAAATTCCTCGGATGTATCAATTTAAGTTTTCGAGAGTGTTTGATAAATTGTAGATCAGTGGCACCTGGCAACAAGTTTGCAAATAAAAATAGAAGAATCCACACGAATAGCGGAGAAAGTAAAGTTGAAGGTAAAATTCGAACAACTAGTAGAATAAGTTTTAGTATAGAAGAAATGCATTGAAATAATAGAACTTTTGGTTCTCAATAATATAGCGCGGTACAAAGGGGAAAGTATGAAGGCATAATGTTTTATTTAAGTTTTTTTTGTGAATACCTTTCAAGTCCCAATTGCTCCCGTCTGGAGCTAGTGAGACTATGGCACCCCAATTGGAGCATGTTGTGATGTTAAAGTTTAGGGGGGGGGGAGGAGATGGGGAAGTACCTGGCTATTCAGATCTGATCACCAAACAAGGCTAAAGCCATTTCAAGCAACGTTTCAATTCTGAATGGTGATACAGAGAGTATCTTCCACTCTGGAACGTGCCGCAAATATACCTACTATATATTATTTTAATGAATTTATTGTGAAATAACAAAATTAGTTAAATAAAATTTATTTGCCCACGCCGGGATTTGATCCCATGACCATCGCATTGCTAGTCAAGATCCTTACCCCTCGACAACGCCGGCAGTTACTTAACTTAATTGGATCATTTGGTGATTTTAAAATAAAGAAAAAAATTCGAGTGCAGTTTACACGCGGTAGAAGCAAAACTTTACCAAAACCATCTCAACCAATACTTGAAAAGTGAGGTCATAATTAAGCGCAGACCAGCGTAATTTCCGTTTCATATCTCAACCTATAGGAGTCTAAAAGTGACATCATAATCAAATTGGTCAATGAGCGCAGGCGATGCATCACAAGTGCATTAATCGTCATTTCCGTTTCATCTGAAATCCAAATCGCAGCGGGGCTATAGAAGTTTCACTTAAAAAAACGGTGCTGTGTACATCTTCAGATCGATCTGAAGAAATAGAAAAACGGAGTATTTGAATCATAATATTACGAAAGTAGTTAATACGTCGCTTCTAGAAATTGAAGCTATTTATTATTCAATTGAGTTTCTACTTAGCCAATAATAACGTTACGAAGGTAGGGTGTTTGCATAAGTTAGTTTCCCTGGCAGAGAGATTAAAGAGTGCTACGAAGAAGTATATTATTATTTTTATTTCCCCTCCCCAAGGTAGTAAGGTAGCTAGGGAGGGGAAATAAATAAATATAGATACTGAAAAGAACTCCTGACATTGTAGAGTGTCAACGTCGAGGAGAACTCTAAAAGACATTAAATGTTTTCCCTCGCACTGGTCCGTGTTGATTTAAAAGTTCAAGGTTGTTTGGCTCCCATCTTTCTTTATTTATTGTTCGCTAGGCGCAGTGGGCGACTGAAATATATAATGAGATATTTTTACGTGAAAGCGCTCACGAAATACGTCTTCTCGGAAAAAGACCGAGAACTAGGGAGGTCCGAATTCCCGACATTGTGTTAGGGATGTCGAAAGTGAAAAAAATATCGATATTTATTAAAATATCAATATCGACGTTGATATATCGAGGAAAAAATATCGAGAGTGTATTCAGCTCAATATTATCAATAGTAATTTTTGTACACAATTTTCTTTTTTTAATGTACAAAAATCTCAATAAAATTGAAGGTATATTTATGACTATTCATTTTTATTACGTAATAATTACAAAAATATCAAAAACTAAAAAGCTGTCTTCTAACTTATATGTAAACTGAGACGCATACAAAGTTTGTATACCAACACATAGGAGTGGATTAGAAAAAAATGGCGAAAAATAGCATACATTTCATGTATGTACCTACACACATGAGATAGTATTGGTGATCACAAATACTAATGCAAAGACAATAGATTTGTAAGCTATTAATAGTTAAAATTTCAACCGCCAGATGTCATGACCCAATACAGTTACTTTTTTTCTGTTAGTTCCTATACGGTTTTGGATTCTACTGACTTTAAATACATAAATTTAAAAAAAATATCGTTTTTGATACAATTTTCGATATTGGATATTTTGTATCGATATATCGGATCAAAATATATCGGCTAAAAATATCGATATATTGAATTAAAAATATCGATACTTTTTCAATAAGCCTACATTGTGTTTACGAACATTACAAATTGCTGAAAAATCGCTCGAGATATTCATTATCTTCAAGGAAGATAATCTTACAAGTCTGCTTGCTTGCAGGGGCGCGTTTTGACTTTATAATCATTTTACAAAACACTTACAACCTTACTAATAAACGAGGTGAAAATTTTATACAATTGACAATTAACCGTATGTGAAAACCTTATTAATAGAAACGTAATATAGAAACTGACAAATCTTTTTTTTCACACCAGCTCCACACAGGAGGCACTGAGGAAAATAATTCTCCTCAGGGACTATGTCGTCTTTGGGAATGCTACGTGGAGGGTCTTTTTGAGAAAGGAAAAAAAGTTCTGGGAAGGAAAGGGGTATTAGAGTGGGTAGGAATCTGGGGGTCAGCGTGTCCAGGAGTGACGGGCGTATAAACCCATCCCTCCCACTGCGGTGCAAGGCAATGTTCCGAGAGAGAACGGCTGGAGAAATCAAAGAGACTCCCTCAACCATTCTCTCCCCATCCGGCCTGCCATGTAACTGGTGGGCAGACGCATCCGCCGACAAAGATCCTTTCTTCTTCGGTTTGTCGGTGGATACCGACAAGTCCCGGATAAACCCCTCCCATAAACCTGGTCACCCCTGCTAAGTCATCAAACGTAGCGAACCACTTGGGGTGACCAACAGGGGTGCTGGTTATCCAATAAGTGGTTCCCGGGGCGGCCGTGGCGGTACCCAGACCCGCCTCCCAAATTGAATGAATTGAATCCCAACTTCATGGAAAGGTAGGTAGGTTGGGGGTTGGTTGTTCATCTGTTGAATATAAACTTGAAATTTCTCATCGAATTTCGCAATATTTCTTTTTTTGATAGGATCTCCAAAACAAATACCATTTTACAAATTAGATAAAATTACCTTTTAGATTATTACATTTGAAATAACTAACTAACTAACCAACCATCACGCCGTTTCCCGCAGGGGTAGGCAGAGAGGACGGACCGCCAAACATCCCGGTCTTGGCACACATTCCTTGCCTCCTTTACATTCATACAACGTCTCATACATTCTCTTCTATTATTCTGACTCTTGACATGGCCCGATTCAAGTATCTGGTCGTGCCATGTCTTTCTTGGGCGTCCTCGACTTCTTCTACCATTCACATTTGCGTTATACATTCTCCTTACAATACATTTGAAATATACTTTGAAAAATATTCTGATGAGAGTCAACTATAGATAGAATAAGACACAAGAAAGATACGCGGTAGTAGGTATTGTCAACTAAAACTAAACCACTTAAATACTCCAATGTAAAAAAGAAATAAGCAAAGACAATGAATATCAATAACTTAACAAAAAATTGTCCTACATTCGCAGCCCAAATTTGATGACAATAATACGTCACGAAGTATTTCACCGACCAGAGAAGAGAAAGACTTGTGGCCCATTATTCACCATCACATCACAGACACAGAGACAAACCCGAGCCGACAGGCAGAGCCACGCCGCACTGTGATCCCAATGACAGATCCAACTGAACTTTATTGGGTGCGTTACTTATAATCTTTTTTATGACTTTCTTAATTAGTCTGTTTTTAGAGTGGTTTGGAATTAAAACCACTTAAATAAAAGTACAATTAGAAAAAATCTAAAAAACACAAAAAGAAAATTTACACAAAACTTTTCACATAATTAATTATCTGAGGTGTTATCAAAATTTGCTCTATCCGTGGAAAGAGAAAATCGGGGCGTTAAATTATTTTCAGTGCATAGCCCATTGTTCTGCCAAAGCACTGCAATTTTTTAATCATCATAGTGAGGACTAGCTTAGACACTATCCAAACATGTCGCCGAAAAATTTCACAATGTCAGTTTCAGCGCGCCAGACGAAAAATATCTCCTTCCGCGGAAAACCGATCGCAAGCACTAATAAAACAATAGTGATGGACGAAGATGGTTCTCATTTTCTCCAAACTTACTCAAGACATACGTTCTCTATAAATAAATAATTATCATCAACGGCAAAAGTTTTCCCGGTCAAAAATATTTAAAATTTACTCTAATAATTGAAAGAAAAAAACACTGTTTACGTAAGTAGTGCCCAAAATAATTGAGAATTGTGATTATACTTATATAAAATTAAAGTACGTATCCCGGTGCAGTAAACATCTCACAAGTTATTTTATTTTGACCGAAGAGCACACGACGTGTTTTCTTTTTTAAAAAGAAAGACTATTTGAAAATTTCCTACTACCACCACAAGAGTAAGCGGAAAATGTTGCATCGTGACGAAGGGCTTAGGGAACGTACCCATACTACGTGACCTCTTCAGGGGGGGGGGGTCTTCAAAATGTCACGCTTGGTAAAAATGAGCGGCGGTTTGCTTAGGATTTTGGTCACCGGGGGGGGGTTAAAAATTGCAAAAAATTGGTCACGTAGTATGGGTACGTTCCCTTAGCCAGCCGAGGAATCGAACACGCGACGCCTGGGTGCTACCCAAACGTGATGCCAACTCGTGTGCGTGAGCCCAAAAAGGAAGGTTTTTAGTTTGGACCTAAACTCTGTTGGGCTTGTTATGCATCTTAATTCCGGAGGGAGTCTATTCCAAGCCTTAGGCCCAGATACTCCGAAAGCACGATCTCCAAACATAGTATTTGGCTTTCGTTTAGGTTCTATTAGTCTGCCTTTAGCAGATGAAGTTGCTGATCTAAGGGTTAATTGTTTCGGACCGGTATTTTCCGGGACGCATAATTCGGAGATGTAAGGTGGGACCATTTCGTTGATTGATTTAAAAACCATCCAGCACAATTTGTACTGGATTCTCTCAGGGCACTTGAGCCAGTGAAGGTTACGAAGGTGTTCTGAAATATGCGAATATTTAGAAACCCCAGTTATGAGCCTTGCCGCTGCATTAAACACGGATTGAAGTTTGTCAATTTGATATTTTGGTAGACTAGCGTAGATGCCGTTACAGTAATCGAGCCGCGAGACTACGTAAGAGTTAATTAATAGTTTTGTCGCCTCTGTAGGAAGGTTTCTTCGAACTGACTTGAGTTGTCTTAGGTGAAAAAACCGGTGCTTACTGTCCTATTTATTTGACTTTTTAACGAAAAGTCTGAATCTAAATTAACGCCAAGAAGTTTGACTGTTGTCTTTGGAATAATATCGTTGCCGGAAATGGAAATAGGTGAATTGTCTATGAAATGTTGGTGTTTGTTTGTGGCCGTCCATAGAAACTCAGTCTTAGATGGGTTCAGCTTCAGCTTGTTTGAAGACATCCAACGAGTTATTGCTTCTAGGCATTCAGCTATGCGGATTTTGAGACTGTTGATTTCGTTTGGAGAGCAGTAAAAATAAACTTGCTGATCGTCAGCGTAGCAGTGGGACAGAAGACCAAATGACTCGATTATTTTGGCGACATCATTTGTAAAAAGGATGAAAAGAAGTGGGCGTAAAACTGATCCTTGGGGTACCCCTGAAGAAAGTGTTGCGAAGTTAGAGAGCTTATTTCCAACCTTAACGGCTTGTAAGCGATTGGATAGATATGACACCAGCCAATTTTTAATATCGGAACTCAAACCAAATGTTTCCTCTAATCTCTTAATGAGAAAGTCATGATCAATCGTGTCAAACGCTGCACTCATGTCTAAGAGTGAGATAAGTGCTAACTTACCTGACTCTATGGCCAAAAAGTTTTATTAGAACAAGTATTAAGCAAGAATTTTGTATTTTTCCGGAAAAAATAAGTCATTTATAAAACATGATTTTTAAAAATTAAATGCATTTGGTTTTGCTTTTGGGACGGCAGTGCGCCGTCACGGCGAACTTAATTAAAAGCCACATTTGCATTCGGGTTTGGAGTATAGCCGTCGCCCCTAAACAAAACACACCCCGGCTTAATTAATCCCTGTTTTGCTTCAGATATACACAAGCTGCGGTACGCGGGCTACTGGCCGTTATGGTTAAATTTGAATTGGGGTAATAAGCAATCAGCATGTCCTAACGGGTGAAATTATTTTAGATTTTAATGCGTACCCTAATATGGATACCAAAAAATAGCACCAATTTTGTTCTAAGGTCTTCAAAACGCATCATTTGCCACACCATAAAAATTAAAATAAACATTAACTCTACCTTAGCCACTAATCTTATAACAAATGTAATATCATCAATAGTAAAGCGTCGATGACATTGGGCGAATTTACAAGCTACTATCTGGGAAATTCACTATCTGTTAGTAAACTCGCTCAGTGTAATAGTGTTACGTGCTAACTAGCAGATTGTTGACAATCGGCGAAAAAAGTTGAAAGGGTGATTGGTTTATTAATGCGTTCAAAATGGCTGCCAACAAACAGCTGATTTCGACTGTCAAACATCTGACAGAATTAGTTTACGCAGGCGTCGTTATTCTCGCTACTGGCGTTAGTACCGACCTGCGCGCTCAGTTTCCTACAAAAATGTTCGCTACTGAGCGAGTGGACAGTTTGTGTGTCATCATGACAAATCTCACTCGCCAAACTTAGTAGATAGTAGCTTGTAAACTCGCTCAATGTAATTGAGACTTAAAGGTGGATTAAATAACAACTTCTAAAAAATAACTAAAAGCATAGGTACGTGTGGAGTGTTTTTAATACATTGTCCTGTCCTCTTTAAATCTTATCTTCTTCATGCTTAAATTTTATAATAAAACTGTATTTTAAAATGGGGGACATAGCCAGCCGGGGAATTGATCACACGAAGCCTGGGTGGGACCCAAATGCGATGCCAACTCGGCCACTGACCAGTAATATACTTTTAAACTAATACGAGAAAAAGCAACAACAAAAATTATCAAACAATAAATATAACGTTTTTTATGATAGTTAAAGGGGATAAGGCTTTCAAAGCTTCACGTACAAGGTGCCCGGAAACTCGTCGTACAAGTAGGAAAGTGGTGAATGAATCTATATCATATATTTTGAAATACAGTTTGCGACCCCTACTTTATTTTAACTTAAAAGATGGGGTTCATTGTTCAAGATCGGGTGATGTGTGCGCGGTGTATAGTATAATAGCGACTCCACGCATTGTTCAACCGGAGGTACGGGTATGAATGGGTTCAACAACAACCATTTATACACGATTCTTTAATACCTATTCAGTATTACCTATTGCGGCAAGAGGTGTTTGAATAAATCACATTGCGCAGCATTCATTGCCTTACCTTTTTGGGTTGGTATTGGATAATATTACTACTGTTGAAAAGTATTTCGGGTTATTGGATTTGATAGTAAAGCGCCCTTCAAGTGACATTTCAACAAAATAAAATATCTAAGTATAAGACACTTTGAAAATATATTTTTTTCCTTCTACAAAAGCTGTAGGAAAAACCGAGAGTGTCTCGAGGTTGTATTTTATTACTTTATTAACAAACATTTCTTAACATTTGTTACTTTACATTGAGTATACATTTCATTTCTTTCTACGACACTTCTTTCGTTTAGTATTATTTTTTAATAATTAATTTGGTAAAATTACCCTAGAAAGTCTCGCTAATTTTTCACTGAAAATAACGTGAAAGAATTTAAAAATAAAATGACAAATTTGTAAAATAGTTTGTAGAGGCAAGGGAACTTCGAGATGTCTTGTTTATTTTTTTTTAAATGTAACGTAAGGTAATAAAATAACGTAATCAGTGTGTTTTTTAAAGCGTAAGTTTATTTCTTAATGCCAAAAACAAAAAATTGGAACGCATTGGAATCATCAAGTTATCTTATATGTATATAAAAATCTCGTGTCACGGTGTTTGTGGTCGCACTCCTCCGAAAATACTTGACCGATTTTTATATTTTTTTATGTATATTTGGTAGGTATGAGAATAGGTTTTAAAGTATATTTCATACCGCTAGGTGATTAGGGTGTCCTTACCCAGAAAAAAAACTATTTTTTTGACAATTTTTATTTATTTGACATCAAAAATTACTTACATATATAACCCCAAATTTTAATCCTCCTACTTCCACCCTCCCATTTTTTAATTTGCGATTTTAGTATTTTTGTATGAACAAATTTAACCTTAAATTTAACAAATTTTCCTATTTCAATCAGAACGAAATTATTTATGTTGTTGAATGACAGATGGCGCTACGTCCGCCTCATCGAAATTTCATCCACACATGCGCAAGACATTCACGAGAAGTGTGAATGTCTTGCCCGTGTGCGGATGAAACCCACGCCCCAAAAATCACGTGTATTTTTTTTAGTACAAAGTATTTTGAAGTTTTTCAGAATATTATCACGAAAAATAAATACACGTGATATCTCATTATACCCCCCCCCCCCCCCCCTGGTGATATTTCGTGATTTTTTCCGAACCCCCCCCCCTTTTTGAGCCTCACGTGATTAATGGACGACCCCTTTCAGAGTTACCAAAGATATGTTTTATACCGCACTAGAATTATAATTGCCCGAACACAGTGGCATCTCCATTTATGATGTGAGGGTAAAGGAAGTGGGAAGATTGGAAAGTACCAGGGTAATCGGATCTAGTCATTGAACATAGCTAGAGCCATTTAAAGCAACTTTATGTATGGTGGCATAATCGTAAAAATTACATAATATTTTAAAGCTTGTTCAATTATTCCCATACTTGAGACCGACAGAAATGGTATTCCTCAAAGCATTATTTAAATAAGCGTTTTCATTAAATGTATATTTCATATTAACTATGAGGCTGTGTGCAAAATATCTAAATAAGGTATTGGACTGATCTGTTTCAACCTACGTATTTAATCATGATCTAAGCGTAGGAAGTGAAAATCGCACAATATAATAAAGACAAATTACTTTTCTAATAAATGAAATAAAAAAAAAATTCAACACAAGGCGGTGCAGACTTTCATATTATTATTTTGCCATAAAGTTTACACGAGTTGAATAAATCGACGCCCATTGCGGTGGTCGTTAACAGTATATCCAGAGAAAAAAAAACAATATACTTCTACAACAATGAGGTTCGCCTCCATTGAGACAAAAAGAAATTAACACGACCAATAAATAATCGAACGTCATAACAAATAATGTTATGCCGACAAGATTAAAGAAACGCTATCATCGAATTAAAGACCCAACTGTCCAGATCCAGTAGAACCTAGACATCCCCCAATTGGGGCACGTGGCATTTTAGAGACTGATGGAATTGTGTGAGGTGAAGGATAGAATGACTGTTGAGAAGTACTTATATATAATACAAAGGGTGTTAAGGACGGTTCCATGCCAACTCAGAATCAAGTCAACTCAACAACTATTTGAAAAGTCATTAAAGCCATATATATATTTTTTTTAAATAGCCGTTAACGCTAACCTAACGTGACCTATTTAACTAATTTTTTAAAATATTTTTTATCATCACTCTTTATGACCTTTCTGAGGTGGTTCTGAGTTGGTTTCATTCTGAGTTGGCCGGTCACCGTTAAGGACGTACTAGACTTACTTTAACCAGTGATTCCTGTGATTATTTGAAGTAAAAAATGTTAATGAAATTTTGGTCCCAGTGCCATCTTTTATGTTTTCTTTTTAACAGAACAGCAGAGATTAAAGATTTAGGGGCGGGGTAAGTAACTAGTGGCGACATGCGGAAGATATTTTATTTTTTATTTTGACGATTTTTTTTAGGAAGTCACCGAAGACCAATATTTTATTGTTTTCAAAAAAAAATATCAAAATTTCAAGACCAGAATCACTGGTTAGTAGGTCAAGTACATCCCTTAACACCCTGGATGTATTCAGTTTTGGTCATTAGTCATTGAACACGATTAAGGTCATTTTAAGCAAACTTTAGATGGTGGTCTTTCACCAGGACGCATCATACTGAGAGTATCTACGCCGGTTCGACATTCATATGCTGCGCGCAAAAACATACTGACCTGAGTTTTTATTTCATGATATTATTAGTTTTTTTTTAATAGGCAAATCACCCTAAAGAGAGTGCTCATATTATTGTATACGGTGCTGGTGTTCGTAACACGGGTGTTATTATGAAGCTGGGAACTGTTCGTGGAAATTTAGTGTAAGTAAAGAAAATAGGATAACGAAATGTCGCTACCGTGTAATGTGGTAAAGGTGTACAGATTGAAATTATTAGGTAAGTGTTTATTATTACCTCAAAGAAGCAATAAAAAACACCGCTTAAATATTGAATAAACACAAAACAATATCATAAAGTTTATACCTTATCGCTTTTACGCGAATAAAAATAGAAATTTAGTAAAATAAAAATAATAAAGCAAATTCAAATTATTAAATAATTAACCCAATTTTTTGTAAACCGGAATACCCCGTGTCCGGTTGCACAAGCGGGATTTTGGGGAATCTGTATGATAATATCAGGCAGCCAAAAATCCTCATAAAATTTGTACAATTCTTTTTCTTGGAGAATATCCATAACTGCCACCTTTATCTGCCGATCATTTTCCATCGTGAGCTTCATAACTTGATTTTTTCACCGTGTTTTGTTCTGTTTTTCAATTTAATGATTTAACTTTCTTATCTAAAATATTAAAATCCTAATTGGACAGTTCCGAACTCCTGCAACTTGCAGAGGTACAGGAGGTACCATCGATACAGCGGTTTGGCACTATGCGAAACTAACACATAGGTGTTATTAGACATTTTGTAAACCTCTGATCACCTTACTTTTAAATTTTTGTTGTTTGTATTTTTATATCATGTATGTACTTTTTTTATCGTAACTTATTGTTATTATATCTCACTGTACTGTAAATTTTTGTTGCTTATATTTTTATTTCATTTTTATTTCTGTAGTAATTTTATTTATATTTTTTCCTTCTCGTGTTAAAGATGTACTGCCTTTACTTATGCTTGTAAAAGCCCTCTGGGCGTAAAATAAAATAAAATAAATAATTTCTAGATTTTCCAATTTAAATGAATTCATGTCTTTAGAAATGCGCCATCTTCCAGTGTTTGGCGTCAAATTATTACCTGCATTTAGTGAAATTCCAATGGGAGGCTATTCTTAGGAGGCTGCCGTGTCGCTAGACCGAAGACAGCGGAGTAAAGGTATAAAGTAGCCAAATAGAGCAAAACAACTTAAGAAGTGGTGCCGGTCTAGAGGAGCGAGGTCGCTCACTCCGGACCGGTACGATCGAAGGCAGCAGCGGCGACCGCCTTATCCGCTGATCCGTGGCGGCCGGGAACAAAGACGGGCAGATAGCGGAGACGAGATAAGAGGGAAAGGCGAGATGATTCTGCGGTGGGGTCACTATTATATCGATCGGTGGGAATACGTACTGCAATCACAAGGGAGATGTATAGGGCCAAATAACTCAGCACTGTGAGATGAGGGTGTAGTGCTTAAACTGCGTGACGCTCAGACGACTGGGAATTTGCAAGACACCCTATCTTCTTACACTGTACATCTCTCAAATGATATAAACGCTGGGAGGCAACGTTTGGATAGTCCAGAGATTTAATGTCACAAAGTTAGTCTTCAGAGTCAGTCTTGATCTTTGACCTCTTGTAACGGTGGCATATACTCATAACAACCCCTTTGACCTAGTTTCTGTCGTACCGGAGCATTAAAAATAAAACTACATGTATGATATTGTAGGACTGCAGAGTCTTAGTCTAAACAGAACGACAAATTTTAACTGTTTGCAGTTTCCCTTCTGACACAAATGCAGCGCCGCAAAAGCGTGATTCGTGTCGATAGTGCGAAACATGATGCACCATTAAAAAGAGGTATGAGAAAATCCGATATGTATAATATTATAATTAAAAGCAAATATGTAAATATTCAGGAGTTGCGAGTAACTAGACCACATTCCTACTGTCATTAAAAGCATTTTGTAGAATATTGATCTCACGATGCCCATATGCGAATGCAGCACTTGACCGTGTTCAAACAAACTCTATTTGAATTAACTGACTTAATGCCTGTTAATTTAACTCAGAACTCCAAGTTATGCTTTATATACCTACTTCTAACTGTGCATGATCAGTTTTTATAAGTAGCTGAAAACTTTGCAGACCATCCGGCAAGATACAATACAACGCTGACATATCGGGGCGAGCGTGAAATTGGCTACATTCATCACCAACATTAGGTGCAACACAATAATTGTGATCCGAAGATCAGTACGGTCCCACGCAGCGTTAATAGCGCGAGCACTTTTCTGTTGAACCGCGAGCGTTTATGTGTAGTATCGACACACTGAGCAATAAAATATTTCTTCCTATGGTAAGAGACGAGGTCAGTTGAATTAGAGAGCTGCCGCGAATTATCATTTTTTTATTATTTTTTATTTCTATTCTTGAACATACACAATACAGATTATTACATCAGTTTACATAGATATTAAGTTTAGTAATAAGAAAAAAAAAATGTTAATCATCCGTAACTGTATGTATGTAAGTTCCTAGTAGTATTTTGTGAACACCTCACTATGCGAACCTGTGCTGAGGTGTTCCCATGTTTGGGAGTAAATGCTATGCTGTCAACATAAGTAGAAACACCGTATCCTCCTTGATATTGTCAAGAAGGACACTGTGGGTCGACCCATGGCGGCAGTATCGAATACATAAATTAAAGATTAGTTGCAGTTAGGATCTACATATACAGTTATTCATTGCATCTAGTTTATGTTTAGGATAAATAGTAGTTGTGGTAAATAGGTAGGAATTTTTTTCTATGGACCACTCGCCACTGGTGTTACTGTGGTATCACTGGATCTATCAACTTGACAGCTGTCATCCGCAAGTTTACGCAGCTCCGTAATTAACATAACCCCCTCTCCTGTTTACGGCGGAGGGGGTCGCATAACTTTTCGCATATCGCGTGAGCAGCGGTTACGTCGTATAATCTATATTATCTATGGTTTATCTGCGCATCATCTCATCAGCTTGGGGGTGATAGGTGTGGGATTGTATGGCGAGCGATATTGTGCGATCGATGATCTTTTATAGCTGTGTGACACCTACATTATGCGAGCGTATGGAGCGTCACTAGATCGTTCGCTGCTGTTCCTTAAGAGCGTTTAACCAGCCAGCGGACGAAAATCCACATTTCGTCGAAAGTTGTTCTTCCGATTGTGCAGGGCGGTTACAATGAGAAAGATTGATTATTCTCCGTACCAGCTTTTTTAAATTATAACTCAATATCGAATGTATTTCAATCCAAATTAGCTTTAATTTATACCTTCATCCAAAAATGCTGAAAGGCGTGATGATAAAACTATTAAAATAGTGTACTTTTTGTAGTTATTTTTTGATTATAAGTATTTATCATTTTTCAATAATGTCTAAATTTAATAAGAATGTTAAAAAAATCTGAAATATATTAGTTTGTAAGTGCGCAAATAAATACACAAATGGACCAATTTTCGTCAAGAAACACATGTACGTACATATTTTTTAATGATTTTATTGAAACTAAAATTAAAATTCTAATACATAACTCTGCTAGATAATGTATTGATTTATTTTACTGCATGATTACATTATTTGAAATGGGTGTGGTATAATACAAAAACTTTTTTGAAAATTTAACAAATCTGCCAACGACCTATGGAATAACCTTATTATACTAAAAATTAAAAAAAATTCTAAAAATTTATTACATAACTATGCTAGATAAAAGAACAATCTTTCGAAATCCATTTATAATTTTTTGTGGAAAAGAGTCAATACGTCTAAAAACTTTTTTGAAAATGACGTATTTCCGGCTTTCTCTGGTAATGCCCTCTTAATGTTCCGCCCTGTTTCATGTGGGTATTCTATTACTACTCTTCTATCATTCAGACCACTGACATCTCCCGACTGAAGCAACCTATGAAACCAGTATTTATCTATTAATTTTTATTTAAGAAAATGCAAAAAAAATAATGGCCTAAGTGTTACAAAAATGCAGTTATGATGCATAATCTTTGCCCATATTAACAGTTACCATACGAGAAGAATACTGACAACGAGTAAAATATAATTAAAAATAATCCATACATAATAATTTTGAAACAGTATGTTGTTGGCAAGTTGAAGGTAGTGGAGAGGGGAAGGAGTAGAGAAAATGAAGATGGAATATTCGGGTCTGTTCACTATACGGCTAAAGCCATTTCAAGCAATTTTTCAATTCTAAATAGTGGTCTTATAGCCGTTATACACGACTTATTTTTTCAGCCCGATTCCAATTAGACACAAAAGTCAACATTTTTCGCTCTACGCGATCGATATTTTCATATCTACGATATCAGTTGGCATCACAGCAAACAGCATGGTTCATAATGTGTTGTTTGCAGTGATGACAATTGAAATCGTAGATATGAAAATAGAGATGAAAATAGCGGAAAATGTTGACTTTTGTGTCTAATTGGAATCGGCCTGAAAAAAGATGTCGTGTGTAACGGTCATTACAGCAGCGTGCTATTGAGAGTACCTTCCACTCTGGAACGTACCGCAAATTTAGTATATATTATAAAATAACACAAATTAGGTTAAGTAAAACAAACTCAGAACAGATCGGCAGAATTCACATTGTGCATGATGAATCTGTGTCTGCCTCGATCGGTGTAAATTAAAAACCCGTCCTCAGAGGTGGTTTATGCAATGAATACACATATACAGATGTTGGGGCATCTCGCTAAATAAAATGACGGCGAGGGGAGACTTTCTTGTGTTAATACGCTCGCAAGGTCGACATCTTTTGCAATCCGGTTTGTCTTCACGACAAATCGAACGCCGCCGCTGTGAATACGCTTATAATATAATCAGTGGAGTAATGGAGATGATCACCTTCTCAATATGTGGAGCGCCGACCAATTAATGTACAACTAGAAAGGACAATATACTTAAATAAACTCAAGTAGAAGATGATATTAAGGACAAATTATTTTTCAACATCTTTGTTACTTGAAAAGTGACTACTAATATAATAGCTTTTACCCGGTTTCACCACTATTGTTTCTTGAACCATTTAAAAATTTGTAACGAACAATATAGTATTTTTTTTAGAGAGATAAAACACAAAATACCTACATAGTCTTATCTCCATAACTTATGATAGAAATTGAATTGCGACGAAAAGCGTAAAAGTAGGGAACAGTTCGTTTGTAAATTTTCAGTACAGCAGATTTTGTTGTGTTTTTTACAATAGCTCCACACTGGAGGCCCCGAGGACAACAATTTCCCTCGGGGCCTATGTCATATTTGACGGCCGGCATAGTGCAGCGATAAGGCTCTCGACTCACACGCCGAAGGTCGCGGAATCGAATCCCGGCGTGGCTCTCAGTATCGCCCTGGTTGTAAGACCACCATTCAGAATTGAAACGTTGCTTGAAATGGTATTAGTCGTGTTTGGTGACCAGATCTGATACTTCCCCACCTTCCTCTTCCCTATCGCCTTCCCCTCCCCACTACCTTCAGCCTCAAAACATACCATAGTCTCACTGGCTTCAGACGGGAGCAGTTGCGACTCTTGTGCGGTATTCATATAAAAAAAAATATTTAAAAAAATTGGGGATGCTGTGTGGAGGGTCTTTTTTAGGGAAAGGGTTTGAAGGGTGGGTAGGAATCTGGGTGTCGATGTGTCCAGGAGTGACGGACATATGGATCTATTCCTCCCACTGAGAAATCAAAAGGTCTCCCTCACCAGCATCATCCGATCCGGCCCGCCAGTAGATGGGTAAACGCATCCGCCGCCAAAACCTGAAGTTACTATTGTATTGGATAACTACTGTGTAATTAAGATTGAAGCGCAGTTTTCATGAGAATACACCAACTATAGTCAAAATTCGAAAACACTCCGACCTGCGAACAATTTATACACCAGATATGCACGCTGCCTGAATAGGACCAATCTTATAAAATTCAGCATTCATTCAAAGCGAACGAAACAAAAAAAATAAGTGTTACATTTAAAAAAAATCTACAACTCCCATTATTACTACATTAGGATTCTTTCCGTGAGAAGTTTTATGAGGCTAAATTTAATAAAGACAATAAATCAAGGCTCGTAATAATAACTGGTGTGGCCAAGAACAGGTTTTCAAGATTTAAATAGAAGAGTTTCAAGTATGTTTTATATCAATCATGTAAAAAAAACACAATGCTAACTAGTTATTGCTGCTTCAAGGTTTCAGTTTTTACGAGTGTTAAATGCTGCAGCTTCAGGTTTAACCCTCCGTGGTGTACCACGTGACTAAAAATCTCGTCCCATACTAGGTGGGGTATGATATACCCCAAAATATAAAAGTGATAAAATTATCATATTTATTTTTTCGGCGGAATTAAACGTTTGGTATTTATAAATACATATTAATAATTAGGTGAAAAACTCTGAGTAGAAAGTATGTATTAAAATCTAACAATCATTTTCTAATTTTAAATGGCACTTTTAATTACCACAATCATTTTAATTTAACGAACTACAATATATTTTCTTATAATTAAACATAGGAAAGATATATTTTAATTGAGATCATCGGTGGGGTGGGGTGTGTGATACCCACACGCACTTTAGGGGCGTTAAACTCACTTGGTGGACGCCGCAGGACTGACTACGCATCACTGATCGGAGCGGCAAAGTCGCAATCCCAGCTACGAGAATTCGAACTTCGGCATCACCAGTTTTAAAATTATTGCAATTTTTTTAAGAACTGGGGTATGTTACACCCCACCTGGTACACAGAGGGTTAATAATAAATGCAGAGGAGCGGAGCGGTTTATAGTTTTCATCATCGATTGCTAATAATAATAAGCTACATATATAATATTGTCATTGACGTATTACTACAGCAATAAACACAACTGATACATGGTGTTTGCTATTGCGGAAGACAAATACCACACATTAATCACTTTGAAAATATCGTGGGTTATTTGGAATGAAGACGAGATTTCACTAGTTTTCCAGCTATTGCTTATCGCAGAATTGTGATTGTACTGCCATCTAGTAGTCAATATTACAATTAATATTATTTGTAAGAGTGGACATCGAAGCAAAGAAAGACTAACTTAATTCAAGCGTTTAAAAAAAACAGGTGGGATGGTTTGAACACCTGTTGAGTTTGTCAACATAATATTACGTGTCTTTTATGCAAGTACACTGTACAATAACCCTTAAGGTGATTTTTCACAAAAACAGCGCCACAAAAGTCATGAAGTTATGAATAATAACATAGTGGAGGAATGTTTCTTCGAAGATTTCCAAGCTTTACAACTTTTAGGGCAGTGAAATATTCATAACGCCTAAGGGAACGTACCCAAACTACGTGACCAACTTTTTGCAATTTTTAACCCCCCCCCCCCCCCCCCCCCGGTGACCAAAATCCTAAGCAACCCGCCGCTCATTTGTATGGAGCGTGACCTTTTGAAGACCCCCCCCCCCCAAAAGTGTCACGTAGTATGGGTACGTTCCCTAAGCTCAGAGAAAGTGAGTTACAACTGGGCGAAGTGCAAATAATAAACAGCAGAGTTGACCATTTGGACGGCCATTTTACAATCCAAACTTCTCCTTCCATTTATTTTAGTTTCCTAGCATTCCTTAGTTGGGAATGACATAGTCTTACTGGCCCCGAGCAGTAGGATTCATTGTGTGGTATATGCGCATAAAGAACCATGATCTCGAAAAAAAATATTTTGTTTCAATGAATTATTCTTTCTGAAAGAGAGAAGTGAACTTATTGGAAAAGAATATCAAGTATTAGTTACTGCGAGGCTCTTTAGTGAAACTGTCTCATAAAGTGTGAATTATTAAGGAAGTGAAAATTCAATAGAAAATAACGTAAGTTAGGAGAAAAAATATTAATATTAAATTAAATGAAGACAATACAAGCGAAACTCAATCGAAAATCTGGAAGCAGAAAAATCAGAAAAATATATTGACACCTTTGAGGGTCGAACCCAGGATCTCTTGCTTTCCGGGCAAACGCGCTAACCACCGCGCCACGATGTCGATATCAAATTCGGTCATTTTTAACTGTGTCATACTTCGACTAAGAACCATCCACATTGTCTTCATTTTCTTAACGCATATATTATTGGCTACTATCTTTATGTATGATTTTAAGATTCAAACCCGAACTAAATGCTTTCTAGAAAGTGTCGGGATAAATCTTTATCCATTTTATTTAATATGCGACATCTATTGACTTTTCTGCAAGTCTAGATGAAATATATTTCGCTCTATAACTACAAGTAATTTAACCCTTTTATCACACCGTTATATGTAATTATGAAATCTTAAAGATTATTTAACATCACAGTACAAAATAATCTTACTCATTTACGATCTTATGATTTTTTTAAATTCGTTTATGTGATTCTCTGTTTTCAGGCTATCGGGAAGGAGATATATGAGGTGAATGAACCGCAGCACTTGAAAACTATCTTGATAAATTCCAGCGTTTCATCAAAAGATTGCTCAATTTCCCGAGGTTGTGAACCAGGTAAAATTATTGTGAATTGCTACACAATTATGTTAAGCCTAAATGTCAGAGATTGTTGTAAGATTTGTTGATTGCCAGCCAACTTTAACACTGCCGTTCCGAAATGGGGTAGTACACTTCCCCCAAACGAGAGTTTTGTGTGATTTTTGAGTTTTTCTTTAACACTAAATACTTTGTATTATACTCATTATAAAAAAAAAATCTCTCTTTACTCTCCCTCCACCCGATCGATCCTCACATTAGTTTTTTTAAATTATTTATAGGTTCATACAGACACTCAGGCGTTACTTCACGGGACGATTGGATACGGGCTCAAAAAGAGTACGCACTATTAATTCGCTCGAAAAGATCTGAATATTGGACAAGTAGGATCGATTCAGAGCGTCAAAATCCACGAAGTCTGTGGAACTCTATTAAGACGGTCGTTGCCGATGTACGTGCGCAAAATACAACCGAAATAGCTCCGGAAACCTTCTCCAAATTTTTTCTTGACAAAATTAAGTCAATACGTGACCTAACAGCCTCCGCCCCACCACCATATTTTACTAAAAGCAATAGCGGAAACTTTTCTGCCTTCAAACCTACAACCATCGAGGAAGTAAGGAAATTAATACTTACTTCACCGAACAAGCAGTGTTCACTCGATCCTATTCCAACGTGGTTACTGAAGAAGTGTTGCAAGGAAATATCTCCCTTTCTAGTTCATCTTTTCAATAAGTCACTCAGCATGGGTGATTTCCCAAAACCCCTTAAATCAGCTGTTGTAACTCCACTTATAAAAAAACCGCAATTGGACGCTGAAGATCTCTCAAACTACCGACCCGTTTCAAATCTTCCATTAATTTCCAAAATCCTAGAAAAAATTACTGCTTCCCAGATAATATATCACTTAAACTCAAATGAATTGCTGACTAAATACCAATCTGCATATAGAAGGTTTCACTCAACGGAAACTGGATTACTACGTGTTTTGTCAGACATAACTCTTGCTATCGAGTCGGGAAAACTGGCACTCCTTTCAGTCTTGGACATGAGTGCCGCTTTTGATACGATCGACCATGATTTTCTTATTAAACGATTTATTTATTTATTTATTGTTTCTTTACACTGTAGGTAAAAATGTTTACAATACAATTTGTTACCTCACTAGGACAAGCCTGTGTTGAGGTTAACAATAATTATACAAGTTGGCAAAATAACACAAAATTATACAGATTTTGAAAGAACAATATTGTTGTATTTCTTACAGATTGAGATTATGGGTACCCAGTACCCACTAAACTGATGGCGCTAGGTAGTACATTAATGTAGACTTTTAGGGTGACCATAGTTTTGAGATCTGATTCAAAATAAAATAAAGTATTTTTTTGTTTTGTTTTTAAGATTAAGTTGTAAATAATAAATATATGTATATAATTTAACATGCTATAGATTTGGCAGGAGGAAGATGAAAAAAAAAAACAGTTTAAACAAAAATAAAAATTATTTTAGCTTATTTTATAAACATACTCATTTAGCTAATAATTTAGAAAGGACAAAGTAGAGAAAATTAATTGGCAATCCTCGACTAACACAAATAATTTAAGATTCTTTTTAAAAGTGTACAAGGAATTAGATGACTTTATATGTTCTGGAAGGCTATTAAATATGAGTGGAGCTTGATAAAAATAATTTCTTTGACCAAAAGAAGATTTAGTTTGAATTGCCATAAAATTCAGACCAGAGCCAATTCTCGTAGTACGAATTTGCTGTGTTCTTTCTGCAATATTAATATTATTAAAAAATCTACAAAGCGTTTGTGTAATATATAACTGTTTTACGTTCATTACATTACATTCCTTAAAAAGTAAATGAGTTGGATATTTAATTTTTTTCTTGAACATAACTTTAAGAATCATTTTTTGGGCAATATTAAGTGGTTCTATATAAGTCTTTGCGCAGGATCCCCAGCACACTATATTATAAGAAAGCAGAGACTGGATTATTGCAAAATAAACAGTTTTTAATTTTTCTTTGTCTAGTATATGTCTCAGTTCTTTAAAGATATAGGTAAGTCTCCTAATATTATTTACTAACATATTAACATGATCATTCCATCTCAAGAATTTATCTATTTTTACACCAAGGTATTTGATGCTGACTACATTTTCTAAAGGGTTGCAGTTACATGTTTGAAAACAATTGTGAATAATCAAGTTGTGAGTTTCGGAAGGCTGACTTTTACTTGAAATGCTAAAAGTGATAAATTTGGTTTTTTGTGCATTCAAAGTTAATATATTATTGTTTAACCAACTATTTACCACTCTTAAACCTATATTACTTTTGTTGAAAGTTTCATTCCAAGTTTTACCTTCAAATATTAAGGCAGTGTCATCTGCAAAACTAACAATGTTACCAGGAATATTCAGACTACATAAATCATTTATATAAATAAGAAACAATATTGGCCCAAGCACACTACCTTGCGGGACTCCAAAGGAGATTGATTTACCCTCGCTTATTATCTTATTTATTTCCACTTGTTGTGTTCTGTCACTAAGATAAGATCTGAACCAGCCCATTGCTGTATTATTAATGCCTAAAGATGATAATTTTTTAAGTAGCAATTCGTGGGAAACAGTGTCAAATGCTTTTGATAAATCCAAGAACACCGCTATGGCTTTGTTGCCATAGTCCAGCGCTCTTGTAACTTTGGTCAATACCTTTAAAACAGCATCACTCGTACCTTTATTTGCTCTGAAACCGAATTGATTGTCAGAGAGTAATTTGTATTTTTCTAAGAATGAAACTAATCTTGACTTGGCCAATCTTTCTATCAATTTTGAAAGAGTATTGAGCAAAGATATGGGTCTGTAATTGTTAACCTCTAGGTGATCCCCACCTTTGAAAAGAGGTACAACCTTAGCATTCTTACAATGAGTAGGAAATATGCCACTCTTAAAACTAAGGTTAACAATGTGAGATATGGGACCAGCCAATACAGAAACATGCTGCTTGTATACCATGATACTTAGGCCATCAATACCACAGGAAAAAGACATTTTTAATTCATTTATCACTTTTGAAACTTCATAAATGCTAGTAGTTTTAAATTCAAAGCTCTCTCCTGAAAATTGAGTACAAGGTATAAAATTGTTAACAAGACACATTTCGGTAGTTTTATTTTCACTGCACAATTGATTAGAAGAATCCTTTGGTTTAAATGGCGGCGTTAAAAGCTGGCTGACATCGTACTTGGGTAACCGTATACAAGCCGTAAAGGTAGGGAAAAACCAATCAAAATATGCAACCCTTTCATCTGGAGTACCCCAGGGGTCTGTTCTGGGCCCACTTCTTTTCATCCTCTTCACAAATGATGTCGCTAAAATAATCGAATCATTTGGCCTTCTATCTCACTGCTACGCTGATGACCAACAAGTTTACTTTTACTGCTTACCAGAGGAAGTAGACAGTCTAAAAACTCGCATAATTGAGTGTCTAGAAGCAATTACCCGCTGGATGACCTCAAATAGATTAAAACTAAATCCGTCAAAGACTGAGTTTCTTTGGACCGCCACAAGCAGACGTCAGCATAACATTGATAACTCCCCAATAGCCATTTCAGGAAGCGACATCACTCCAAAGACTTGTATAAAACTACTGGGTGTCAATCTGGACGCTGACTTTTCCCTTAAAACCCAAGTGAACAGAACCGTAAGCACGGGATTTTTTCAATTAAGACAAATTAAAGCAGTAAGGAGAAACTTGCCAACAGAGGCGACTAAATTACTAGTCAATTCGTATGTGGTTTCACGTTTAGATTATTGCAACGGAATATATGCAAGTCTTCCAAAATATCAAATTAACAAATTACAATCCGTTTTCAACGCTGCGGCAAGACTTATCACCGGCGTATCAAAATATTCCCATATTTCAGAGCATCTCAAAAATCTACACTGGCTTAAATGTCCTGAAAGGATCCAGTTTAAGCTCTGCTGGATGGTATTTAAGTCCCTTAATGGAATGGCTCCGGCTTACTTATCGGAATTGTGTATTCCAGAAATTTCCAATCATCGACAGTCAACCCTGAGGTCAGCAGCGTCATCAGCTATCGGAAGGTTAAAGGAACCAAAGCGCACACCAGATACTAAGTTCGGTGAGCGCGCTTTCGGAGTGTCAGGACCTAAAGCCTGGAACGGACTGCCACATGACTTAAGAATGATCACAGACGCGGCGGAATTTAGAGCTAGACTTAAAACTCACCTTTTCAGACAGTCGTATCCATAAACTCAAAATCTTTCACCTTCACTTTCAATGCCCGCGACACCGTAAATAACTAACCTATAAAAACATGGAAAAAAAAAAAAAAAAAAAAAAAAATATGTAAGCGTTTGTGAAGGTCATTTCATGAACATTCTCCAGCCCTAAAGATTCCGAAATTCCTCAGTATTTTAAAATAAATACCAACTATACTTTTGCCACTAATCTCCAATAGTCCTAAATTCTCCAGTATTTTAAAATAAATACCTCTACTTTTCTATTCACAAATGTAATAGGTACTAACAGCGAAGAGGGTAGCAAATAATGTAAAATCACGCAATGTCCAGTGTGTTAACTGTAATGTCCTCCGCGTGCAAGGCCGTATCTTCTCCAAGCATAAACTTATAATTAAAGTGTGTTTACCGGAAGTGACCTGCCAGGTAAGTATATTTCTGTATCCATTTGTAAATAGTAAAATCAGTTAGAAATTAAGCATTCTTAATAAATTGTACAGCGCCCTTGAGGTGATTTTTCACAAAAACGGCGCTTTATAAATTATCCAATTATTATTATTATTATTATTATTCATCTTACAATTTTGTATCTCGTGATTTATACCGCTATTCCATTAAAAGCATTTGCCGGTGAATGGAAGAAGAGCGTACATGAGAAAGAGGATAACAGATTAACAATACATGGCACAATTTTGTGAAATAGTTAATATTTTAGTTCGAATAAAGGAAATTTAAAAAAAATACATACATATATATATATATAATTAACCGCGATTTTACGGATGTCCCTGGAGACCCCCCCTTCGGATCGTAGATAGTTTTTGCCTAAAGGTAAGGAGTTTGGGAGGCGGGAATGGGTACGGCCGCCCCGGGAACCTTTATTGGATAACCAACACCTCTGCCATAGGTCACCCCAAGTGGTTCGCTACGTTTGGTGATTTAGCAGGGGTGCCCGGGTTCATGGGGTGAGGTTTGTCTAGGTCTTGCAGGCGGATGACCAGGACACACTGAACCCCAGATTCCTACCCACCCCTTAAACTCTTTTCCTTCCCAGAACTCTCCTCTCCTTCCTTTCCTTAAGAAAAAACCTCCACACAGCATCCCCAAAGATGACATAGGCCCTGTGGGAAATTATTTTCCTCAGGGCCTCCTGTGTGGAGCTCATGTAAAAAAAAAAAAGTAAAGATTAAGGGGGGGGGGGGGAGGGGCTAGAAAAAAATAAGAATTTACAGATGAATTAATTTACCCTTACCTAAACACGTTTCGATCATCTCTTACCTGAAATAAGAAGAAACAAAAATAAAATTAATTTCCAGAAGACAGAATGAATGATTTTGACTGCAACAGTAAACAAACAGTTAAGAAACTAGGTTTTCCGCTACTATGACAACAATACTGGTTATATGTAATCAATTCGCAGTTCATCTCTCAAATCATAGATTTTCCCGGAATACCATAGATTAATGTAGATTTATTCAGTAATCCCAAATTGAATAGACAAATATACATATTAGAAAATTGTCACGTTCCACATCCGTCCGGCGGCACTGTCTGATATGTCCAAAACGACATAAAACAAACGCAGTGTCAATTTATTTTTCACAATAAGCCTGCTTATGATCGAACTTACTAAAAGCTGTTGAATAATAAATGAACACGTCATAGTATAATAATGTTTTTGTTACAGCGTGCAAGGACACGACCGAACACTAATACTAAAGTCGGTGTTATTTCCTGAACATCCAATTTTCCTACATATCAGCACTTAATATTAGTTAATTTTTCGGTTTGGTAGACTTCTCAAAATATGAATATGTGTACGTACTGTAATTTTTGAAATGTCTGAAATAATACCAGATTTTTGGTAAATGTTAAATTAAAATTAATAAATAAATTTAAAAAAATAAATTAAAATCTTGGACAATTCAAGTATCTTTGCATAAGGCTACAAAAAAATTTTTTTCGAGTTTTTATTGAATACCCCGTTTGTGCACAGAGTTTTTTTAAAACTTAATGCGGACAGTGGTCTTCCTCTAGTTTTGAAGGTCAAGTGTTCGAATTTAATCAATGTCGGAATAAAATTGTATATTTGTATAAAAATCAAATAGATAGATGTGGTTCATTTTGATTCTATATCAGATTTTTTACAATTTAGTATTAACAGTTGAGTAATAATAATTCTACATCGACAGGTGGTAGACGAAATATAGACAATAATTCAACCTTACCAACCTTATGTAAGGAGTGTGTGGCCACCCCGAAGTTTGCGGGTCATAGACAAGCCATAAAGCGTCGCTTCAAACGTGAACATGAAAAAAATTATACTAATGTATGTACTTAAGGTAGAATGTACTTAAGGTAGATGTACTTAAGTACGAATGTACTTAAGGTAGATAATTAATTTTCCTGAAAAATTGAGTTATACGACACACATACCAAGTATGTATCTATTACGGGAAAGCATAGGAAAAGTCGTTCTCATGTTTTTATCTAATCGAGTTATACGCAATGTCCTGTCCAGTGCAAGATATCCTACCAATACAAGCTGGAGAAAAATAGAAATGTCCACGGAGATCATAATATTATTTACACATGTTTCAGTTCGGAGACGTCGACAGTTCGCCGAGAGAAAACGTCTTCAGTTTCCAAAGTACACCATCCGCTTGATGAACGCGATCGTTTATGAAAATACGTTTTTGCAGCGTGACCGGTGGACTTTATGGGTCCGGAGAGCAGCAGTAGGAGCAGATTGAGCACTGAACAGACTGAGAGCGGGATTAGGAAAGCTTAACTGTATTATTTATAGAAGCAATAAAGTGGATCCGCCCCGGTCACAACTGTCGAACCCGTTACGCTGTGCAAAAGGAACAACGCGTGAGGGCAAATAGATGGAACTTTGGACAACGATGGACTAAGAGGAAACTATAAAATAAAGACGTTGTAATAGTAATAATAATAATTATGCACCAGATTTAAATGTCCGGGTTAAATTTTCCCCCCCAAAAAAAAAAAAAAAAAAGAAGGAAAAACTAAACCCTTTCATACACTTCCCCAAATGATCATCTAGTGAATCCACGTTATGCAATTGCACTATATAAGTATTATAAATACAAAACAATACAAGAACAACATGTCAACCTACTAGAGACCAAATGGGAATATAATTCACCGACTCCAGATATTTTCATATCAGAGGGTTCGGCTCTGTGGCATTTCTTATTGAACCTATAAATCCTACTGATCCCTCAATATAAATATTTAAAAAATCTTTTGTAATCCTACATGTATTTAAAATTACTGCTTTTTGCATTTTTATATACAAATTCTTTGACAAATCTAATATGCTTAAATTTTGAATCAGATTCCTAGGTATTATGCCAGTGGCCGAAATAACAAATGGTAATATTTTTATAGTCCGAGAATGCCAAATTCTTTTAATCTCATTTCCTAAATCTGTGTATTTTCTAATTTTTTCAGAAACAGTTTTTTGAATATTACAGGAATTTAGAATAGCTACATCAATGATATAAGTTATTTTTTTAATTTTGTCATGTAAAACTATATCAGGTCTATTATGACTAATTGTTCTGTCTGTTAGTATAGTTTTATCATAATATATTTTATAAAATTCATTTTCTATAAATGAATTTGGTTCATATTCATAATAAGGTACTACATTACGGCAATCAATCAAGTTATGTTTAATTACCAAAATTAATTAATAATTATTATTATTACTATTAAAACAATTAAAATATAATAAACATTAAATATAATAAAATAATTAATGAAATAAAATAATATAATAATATATAATAAAATAATTAATATAATAACATATAATAAACATAAAAAGCTAATTATAATTAACCCAATTATAATTAGCTTTTTGAAAAATATTATGTCCTTTTGGAATACAGATTTGCTAGTTAATTTAAAAGGTAAGAAAATAGTAGTACCGGGCATTTCAATAAAAAGAGGGATTTTTCAAGGAGACTCATTGAGCCCTCTTTGGTTTTGCTTAGCATTGAATCCCCTTTCTAAAATGTTAATTAAAAGCAAGTTTGGAATAAAAATTAAGGGTAATACAAGAGAGAGTAGTATAGTTTCACATCTATTATATATGGATGATATAAAATTATTTTCAAATTCTGAATCAAATTTAGAGAAAATGATTAAGGTAGTTAAAATTTTTTCAGATGATATTAAAATGACTTTTGGTTTAGATAAATGTAAAACTATCCATATAGAGAAAGGCAAAATTGTAGATGGAGACGAGGGTATATTTAGAAATTTCAAAATTCAAAGTATGAAAGGGGATGAGGTTTATAAATATTTAGGATACCCGCAATCGAATAGATTAGATCACACTAGTATTAAAAATGATATTAGGATTAAATTTCAAACTAGGATCAGAAAAATTTTAAAATGCAATCTATCTGCTAAAAATTTAGTAAAAGCAATAAATACTTGGGCAATACCTCTACTAACGTACTCATTTGGCATAATTAAATGGTCCAATACAGATTTAGATAGTTTAGAACGATTAATTAGAACTACGTTAACAAAATTTAATTGCCATCATCCAAATTCAGCTATAGAACGAATTAATTTACCTAGAAATTTAGGAGGTAGGGGTGTAGTCAAAATAACATCTTTGAAACACAATCAGGTAGAAATGCTTAGAAATTTTTTCCATAGGAAAGCTAATAGCTCAGAAATGCACAAAATAATTTGCAAGGCAGATAGAAATATTACACCTTTAAATTTATATGACGAGAATGCCAACATTCTTATAAATACTAACCAGGAATTATTAGATTCCTGGTCAAATAAAATTATTCACGCAAAACACTTCAATTATCTCAACCAAACGTATGTTGACAAACTTTCGTCAAACAAATGGTTGAGTATTGGAGAGTTGAGCGCAGAAATAGAAGGATTTATGCTTGCCATTCAAGATAGAGTCATTAATACTAAAAATTATAGAAAGCATATAATCAAAGATATAAATCAAATTGATGATTTATGTAGAAAATGTTTGGCTTTTCCAGAAATTATAGAACATATTATATCGGGATGTTCTATATTAGCGCCTTCCGAGTATACATTTAGGCACAATCAGGTTTTAAAAATAATTCACCAAAGTTTGGTAATTAAACATAACTTGATTGACTGCCGTAATATAGTACCATATTATGAATATGAACCAAATTCATTTTTAGAAAATGAATTTTATAAAATATATTATGATAAAACTATACTAACAGACAGAACAATTAGTCATAATAGACCTGATATAGTTTTACATGACAAAATTAAAAAAATAACTTATATCATTGATGTAGCTATTCCAAATTCCTGTAATATTCAAAAAACTATTTCTGAAAAAATAAGAAAATACACAGATTTAGGAAATGAGATTAAAAGAATTTGGCATTCTCGGACTATAAAAATATTGCCATTTGTTAATTCGGCCACTGGCATAATACCTAGGAATCTGATTCAAAATTTAAGCATATTAGATTTGTCAAAGAATTTGTATATAAAAATGCAAAAATCAGTCATTTTAAATACATGTAGGATTACAAAGGATTTTTTAAATATTTATATTGAGGGATCGGTAGGATTTATAGATTCATTTAGAAATGCCACAGAGCCGAACCCTCTGATATGAAAATATCTGGAGTCGGTGAATTATATTCCCATTTGGTCTCTAGTAGGTTGACATGTTGTTCTTGTATTGTTTTGTATTTATAATACTTATATAGTGCAATTGCATAGCGTGGATTCACTAGATGATCATTTGGGGAAGTGTATGAAAGGGTTTAGTTTTTCCTTCTTTTTTTTTTTTTTTTTTGGGGGAAAATTTAACCCGGACATTTAAATCTGGTGCGCATAAATACCTAACCAATTTTATAGTGTCACTTTTGTGAAATATCACCTCAAGGAAGATTTACAAAGCAAAACCATTTTTTATAATTGATTTTTCCGCAAAACAAATTATTGTAAGGAGCTGTGAAACAACGTTCTCTTCTAGGAGGTACAAAAAACCCAAAAAAAAAACATCCCAGTACAATACGCGCCAAATTTAAATGCCGACCTGAACTTAATACGATAACATTTCTCCCTTTCAAGCTCTTTGAAAACCCATTCGTCGCATGGAGGGCTTGCCTTACAGACCTGTACTTGCTGTTTCGGCACCTAAAATTACGTTATCATATATTATCACGTAGGTTAAATAATATTGTTAATAAATAATAAACAAAAAAATATCTTATATTTCTAAGAAGCAATTATATTTATTATTTTCTAGTATTATTACAAACGGACATTGATGTAAAAACACACCCCAGTTTATTGCTTTTGACACTAAACATCCCCACTCCTCTAAATCGAAATTTTGGAAGCGGAATGAGTCTTAAAACGCACATGCAATAAACATTTGTATAATACGTTGAAATGCGAAATATCCTGAAAAAATTTAAGATACTAGTGACTTTATTACATAAGATTTACATTACAATAACAATCAAAACGATATGAAGATAGGTTACACTCGTAAATTATTAAAAACAAATAACAAGAAATTGGCTTACCGAAACATGTTTACCTGGTAATAATATGGTTCACCCACTCAATGGCCGGGAAATAAATATGTTTTACTGCTACATTTATGGTCGAAAGACAATTGTTATCGTCAAGTTACAATGATGTTCGCGAGGCGGTTTATATCAAGTATATTACTTTGTCGTGTTCAGAAGAAACGGCCAGTAGTAAAATTCGTTTTACACGGATACGTTTACTTTCTACTCGATTTCGAATTGCACTATTATTTATGTGGACAAGGAAAATTAAAGTGCAAGCTTGGTTCATGCGATACTTTTTTGGACCACGATAAAGATTTCTGGAAGACGAAAAAATAACATATTCCCTGAAATTATTAGTAATTTCTGTGATTTAACGCGAGAGTAATATTCTACGACTCCAAAAATAATAAAGGTAGGTAGTTAGATAGGCAGATCAGCTGGTAAAGCAGAACAAGATAAGTCAGTACCAGAATAATAAACATAAGGAAAACTCGTACAACGAAATGAAAATTAGGATCGAATAGAATGCACCTCACTCTATAATATTTAAAAGGAAAATACAAACCTATAATCTACTAACAGGTAAGTGCGTCGTTCAATTTCTATATCCGCTATATCAACTTTCACTGATTCGGAGAAAACCGCAAAAAACTGTCACATCTCTAGCGTAAATAAAAAATTGCATTTTTTATTTTTATTTAATGATTTGGAGTAATATACATTCGAAAAGTGTTAATTTTTCAATGTATGTCTAGAAATATTTAAGTAATTTGGATAAATAAAATGGATAAAGCGGATTTTGATACTCACTTCGTGATTTGTATGGAATATAGAGGCTTTTGAAACTCAACTGACCTGAGGGGCGTGTTTCTACACCCGCCATCTTGGCAAAATAACTGCTCGTGATTGTTTGAATTCCGATATAGCGTGTTTTGATGGTAACTTCTTGAATGATATAGCGGGTTTTGTTTCTCACTCGCAGTTTTAACATGTTTTTGGTCGTGATAAGGGAGATTTCAAAACTGAATTTCACGTTAGTCGTTCCTCGCAAAAATGTGAAGAAGATGTCATACTCGGATCTTTTCTTAAAAAAATCGGATATAGCGTGTTTTGAAATTATAGGACTCAAGTATAGAACAGGTGAGTATAGTACACGCCAAACTTTTATTTGGTTATTTCTATCCCCCCCTTGAAATGGGAGAAAAAAAATGTTTTCCTCTTTTCTATGGGGGCAAACATTAATTACATGAGCACTTTTTTCTTCCAATCTAACAACCCCCCCCCCCTTGGTGAGATAAATTTGAGCCACTTCGTAATTCTTTTCAAATAAACGTGGGATTTTGCTGGACCCCCTCCCCCTCTTTTGAGCTCACGTAATTAATATATGCCATCTATATTGAACAAACTATGCATACTTGTATGTATTAACCCGTCTGCTTGGTTCAATATATTCGCACCACAGTTTCGTGCGTAAATTCTGAAACCGTCACTTTGGATCGAGATTGTAAAATATCTATGTAAGATAGCTTTCACATTTCAAACACAATAAGAAGGATTATTTCGTTCTCTTTCTGGTTAAAAGAAAAATACATTATGTTTGCACGAGAGGAAGAGAGATATATAGCTTTTAAAATGTAAGGTCGCTCGGGACGTTTTTGGTCTTATGAAAGTATAACGCGATTAAGTGTTTTGGGATGTATTTGTTCCTAAACAAGTAGATAGGTTAAAGTAACGATCTTTATGTGTATTATTTTTTTTTTAGGAGAAAACACAGATACAGACAGTAATTGTAATTAACAACCCAACATAAAACAATAACTAGAGAATTCTCCTTTACCTAACTATTTCTCAATAATTAACGATTCACCGTTTAATATTAGTGTACATAATACAACTAGTAATAGAAATACCAATATAAAATTCAAGAAAATGCTATCCTATTAACCCCAAGGTGTCATAATAAATAAAAAGCAATAAAACAAAACTGATAAAGTTTACCGACAATTCCCAATCGCCGACATTAACATCGGAAGAGTTCACACAGTCCGCAGTTAGTAGCCGAATGTCACAAGGGGTTGTAACTTGGTAACCCCCCACCCCCTCCTACCCTGGCTGGGAAGCCGGTAAGGGAGTATGTATGCCGGTGTGTGAGGGGCGTTTTCTGAATCAGCATTTTATTTACTGCCGAGTCGGGGAAATACATACGCCCACCAGACGTGTACGAATACGCTGCCGCCCGCGCCGCACCGCTCTCAGCTTTACCGCGCCCGCTGACATACTCAGAGACTGTACCAAACACCGAGCAAAGGGTGAGGGGGGTTAGTAAAGTTTTAAGGGTTGAATTAAAAGTCACCGGCAGTGTCTTATATTATTTATTGGCCGTAGAAAGCAGATACGTTAAGACTTATCATAATTAGATTACAAGAAACATAAGTTATTTATGCTTTTTTTAATGTGAATACCTCACAAGAGCCCCAGCTGCTTCCGTATGGAACCAGCGAGACTATGATATCCCCGATTGGGGTATGTTGGGAGGCTGAAGGTAGTGGAGAGGGGAAGGAAATGTGGTAGAGGAAGGTGGGAAAGTGTCTGGCTATTCAGATCTAGTCACCAAACATGGCTAAAGCCATTTCAAGCAACGTTTGAATTCTGAGTGGTGGTCTTACACCAGGGCGATCAAATAAAATTTATTTGCCCTAGTCGGAATACGGATCCCGCGACCTTCGGATTGCGAGTCAAGAGCCTTACCCGTCGACCACGGAGGCCTTCAATGCTTACAACTTGCATGCTGACAACTTGCTTGCTCTTCCAAAACCGGTAGGAGAGTAAGATGTAAAACAAGGATTTTTGTTACATTTAAATCCAGAGGTTTTCATAGATGTGAAAGTTTTTCGTAGACAAATACGAACAATGATGGTTGTCTATATTTTTTCAAAATATTAGTACGTATCTACCCGTTTTTTGATACATTTTAAACTTTAAAAAAATACTAAATGTTTCCACAAAAACATGCAAGAATTCATTCTCAAATAGAATTGTTGAACTATCTGCCTTCAATGTAAAAAATCTGCAGACGCGCTGGATTTTTGCAATCCATTCTATTATTTTCACAAACCCCTTTAGTCAGCGCATACTGATTTGATATTCGGAGATTAAAAATGATTATCAAATAAGAGAGAAATTAAGGGTTTGAAAATTATGAATTAACCATAATCGGCGACCTTATTCAGCAAAAGTGGTATGGATTTAAAATACAAACCGATAAAGGGTTTACGTCTATAATGCTAGAACTAAACGGAGGCGTCTACTAATATCTACAGGAATTCCAAAAACTGAAAAAATCGAACTAATATCTATGGGAATCAAAGTGTTGACGAATATCTACAGCTCAAACTGTTGATTAATATCTATGAGAACCAAAGTGTTGACGAATATCTACAGTACTGTCAGAGGTTGGATTTGCAATTATGTATAGCATATTGGAATAACGTAATATTGCGTATGCAGTTTAAAAAACTTAATTTATGTAAGTATGTATATAAAAATCCCTAATATCGGACTATTGGACACATTTAGCTGATTAGTCCAACCTACGCTCTGTAGATATTAGTTCAACGTACGCTCTGTAGATATTAGTCAACACTCTGAAGTTCGTAGATATTAGTTCAACATATGAGCTGTAGATATTCGTCAAACATACAGGCTGTAGATATTAGTATCTGGAGTCGAACTAAACTACTGCGGGAACGTTAAAATGGACGAGGAATTGATGGGACATGAGCGATTTCGCTGAATCTAGTGTTTCACTATTGACCTTAGATTATAAAACTGTGGAGGAGAGGATGACGACAAAGGATGAATGAAAAAAAAACATTAATCAAGATATTACCATTACAATAAAAATAATACAAACTAATTATCTAACGGCCGCTGTTCCCAATCCTAATCAACTGTTAAGCCGAAACTAATGCTCAACACTGTTCAAATGCACAACTACGCTCTTTCCAACATACAAGCATCGCTCAATCTAAGGAAAGCCCGATAAAATAATCGATACGATAAGCTACGATTGTACCGCAATCGTATCGATTATCTTCAGTGACTACTTTTATGCCATTTTATTTTCTATAAAAGTGGGCGGGGTCACTTAAGATAATCAACGACAAAATTACAAGTATTTTAAAGTTAACTTTAAAACACTTTAATTTTATAATACATGTAATTTTATCTTACAAATCTCTTAGTTGATTGCAGACTCAGATTGGTCTGTCGAAGAGTTGACAATAACGGCCGTAACTGTCTAAGGTTTTGATTAGTTGATAAACTAAAATTGGACAAAAAAGTAAATCCTTCTTCATCATAATCAACTACCGCCGTAGATGAAGTGAGTCAAAACCAGTGACACCTGAACCCTCGACACTGCAGACCGGAGCAGAGATGTTAGAGATATTTAGTAATGCCACCGGGGCAAATAGTTCATTTAAAGCAAATCTGCCAGATCCACAGCCTTATCAGAAAGGACTACACACTAACCAAGTGAGTAACATAGCAGCCTGCAAGTTAAATTGCAATTTAAATTGATATGAATCATCAAACAGTATTAATACCCCTGCATCTGTATGGTTGAATTCCAACACCCGACTTCCATTGCATGTCTGAAGCCACGCCTTACGCGCCACGCCACAAATAACATCTGTGTTCGTGAAATTTCAAGCAAAGCTACCGTTGTGATTCGGTTTTTAATTCAAGAATCTGCAAAAACCTGTCGCTACTTCCGTCAGTAAGCTCACATGTGGACGTTTATTCCCTAGGTGTAAGTACTACGGATTCATGGAATTTAAATATCTTTCCGGATATGGAGAGATTACATATGGCGTCATTGCCTGTCACGGTTACTTTAACTCGGTGACTAGCTGTCACTGGATCACAGTCGATTCGAGAAACTGGCTATTTTTGGAAGCAGTTCTTATCGGATTTGTAAAATGGTTACCTACGCTCAAACTGGGCGGAGCCGTACTAAAAGCCACCCGCAGGGCCTAGCAGCAAAAGCCTGCGGAGCGGGTTTTTAACTGTTAGTCTTCCATAGCTCTTTCACCATTCGTATTGACCGTGCAAAAAGCTGACTTGGCTAGGAAAACATTCAAGTGTGCCGATTTATCCGGATTGAAAAGTAAGCAGAGACGGAGCCAAAAATAAAAGGGAACTGTCCTAGTTAGGCACTCACGTTTATCTGGTAAATTTGGGTAAAAAATAAAACGGTCATGTCGATTTGGAGCATGTTGTAGCTAATGGATCAGCGACATAATAAGTATTTTAGGTTTATCTTTAATCGAGAGCACGACATGTTCACTCCCCCTGGGAAAGGTATATAATACCTTTCGGTTGATAATTTAATGTGCCGACGAACTTCTGAAACTTTCTCGTTATACGCCAAATAGGTCACACACGGTAATGTTTTAATTGGCTTTGTAATATTTTTGTAAACAATTTCTTATGATAATTGAAAAGAAACGTATCTGCATTTCTCAAGTCTTGAGATTATTTGACGAATTTTCAAATATTTGTCAAAAAAAAAAAAAAACTACAGTACAGATTTTTTGGGAGGAATGCAGATCCGGGCACAGTTTGGAAATTTAATAAAAAGGCACTTTCTAGATGAGAAAAGTGTGGAAAAGCTGAATAAAACAAAAATTAAGGCGCGCTCGGCAAAATTGAGGGAGATACAACCGTTCAAAGTATTTAAAATTTCACTTTACAAACTGATATTGACAGTCCGCCCCGCGTCCGCCCGCCATTTTTTTTATAACCTAATACGCTAAACATGGTTTGTCATACAAAAAAAGTACCCCTTTATAACGCCTGCTCACGTCACGGCAAGAAAAACATCCCAGTTTTCAAGTGGTTTAGCGGCTACGCTAGGTTTGTGTAACATGATTTGTGATTCTGGCGTACTATTAATTCTGTATTAGGTCTGGGATCCAACATACCTAAGCAGTGAAAACATGGCGAACGAACAACGAACTGTCAATATCAGTTCGCGAAGTGAATTTTTAAATACTTTGAACAGTTGTATCTCCCTCAATTTTGCCGAGCGCGCCTTAATTTATTTTTTATTCATCTTCTCCACACTTTTCTCATCTAGAAAGTGCCGTTTTATTAAATTTCCAAACTGTGCCCGGATCTGCATTTCACCCGATTTTTTTTATCTGTAATCAAATAAATATAAAAGAGTTGATCCATTTTTACCATCTAACGTAAATACTAACATAATATATATTTTTTTAATTAATGATGATAATATTAGTGACCCTCAATCGAAAATCTGAAACAGAAAAATCAAAAAAAAAAACGATCACATCTAGGAATCGAACCCAGGATCTTTATTTAATGAATGAATCTTGCAATCATACTCGCACATCAAGATAGCAGCCAAAATAAACACGGCATAATACTCCAAAGATAAAACCAGCTACATTCCAGGAGAAATCCTGAATATAAACAGCTGAGCAGTGAAATTTTTGCAATAGAATTTTTTTTTTTTAAATCCTTTATTTTTCCCAATTTTACATTTTATAGTTACATATTTTAAATATAATAAAAATAATGGGAACCCACTAAGGCGCAGCCTGTGCGTGGGTAATATTATAGTTAAATATATTTTATTTTAGTACCTAGAAAAAACAAACAGTGGTAGGTATATGAAGCAAACACATTATTAAAATTTGTTCAAACAGTTTGTACAAAAAGTGTGTTCAATAGTGTACAAGGTAATAATTAGTGTATAGTGTAATAACAGTTATAAGTGTAATATTGTGAGAAACATAAACTGATGTAAAATTAAATAAATAGAGTTTTTACATCTGTATGGTTCAGCCATATTTTTAACTTTTTTATGTAATGCGGAAGTTTAGTTGCAACTTGGATATTTTTTGGTAAAAGGTTAAAAGTGCGAGGTCCAATAAAACTACTGTGAGTTTGCATTTGTTTTGTGTTTGTTTGAGGGGTATAGAATACATTATTATTTCTAATGTTTCATTGTTTTCATTTTTTTAGAATTTGTTTCTGTTTTTATAGATATATTTCATAGTTTGCAGTATAAATAGTTTACGGAGACTGAATAGTTTAGATTCTTTGTAGAAAGCATCTGTTGAAAATGTTTTAATTCTATTAAACATAACTTTGACAATATAATTTTGAGTTGTTTGTAAGGTTTTATAAAAGCATCAAGCGCACCACCCCATCCTATTATTCCATACATGAGTGAAAATTGCACCGGAGAAAAATAAATCATTTTCAATTTGTCAATATTCAATACTTCTTTAAGTCTGTAAAATATGTACGTAAGATATCTCAATTTAGAAACGGTATTATTAATTTGTAATTGCCAATTTAAATTTGTATCAATACATATACCCAAATATTTAATCTTTTCAACTTTTTCAATTTCATAGCAAGATGAGCATATTAGAATCAATGATAAATAAACAAAAAGTATAAAAATGTATTGATGAATAAATGTTTTTATTATTATTATGTGACCTAATTACATTTTATTAATTCCAACTTCGATCGGCCGTATTGAGGAAGGTCGCACGATGTTTAATTTGTTCGCTGACTAAAAGCAATCACTTAAAAGCAGAACTGATAATATATTAAAAACAGTGAACCCACGATTTGAAAGCCAATTAAAAATTAATACTTTCGCTCGCACGATGTTCGTAAAAGTCATTAATAATTCGCCATTACAAATCCGGTCGAGCTTTGTACAGAAATTACTCACAATAATTGCATATCTTCCTAAATTGCTTCTCTTATCGAAAACATTGAATGAAATAGCTCCGCTTTGTAAAGTGACTATATTAGTCCCAGGGAGATATCGTATGCACGTCATCGACGATAGTCCTAAAAGCCTTCTAACGTCTTGTATGAAAACGAAAATGATAGAAGATAATAATAGAATGTCGAATGTCTTTAATCATATTCCTATAGACATTTCGCGAACGTACAATTCTTTCGAATTGAAGAATTATTATGGTATTGCCAGTTGCAAAAACAAGCAAAAAAAATAATAACACTTTATTTCATAAAACGCACACAACGACTGGCGTGGTCTAGGGGTAAGACTCTTGACCCACAATCGGAAGGTAGCGGGATCGAATCCTGGCGTGGGCAAATAAATTTTATTTGATTAATTTGTTTTATTTCACAAATAATTTATTTAAAATAATATATAGTGTATTTCTGGCACGTTCCAGAACGGAAGAAAATGTTAGTATCATCCTGGTGTAAGACCACCATACAGAATTGAAACGATGTTTGAAATGGGGTTAGCCGTGTTTGGTGACTAGATCGGAATAGCCAGGTACTTCCCTACCTTCCTCTTCTCCCTTCTCCTTACCCCTCCCCACTACCTTCAGCCTCACCAATTGGGGATGCCATAGTCCCACTGGCTCCAGACGGGAGCAGCTGGGACTCTAATTCATATAAAAAATAAAAATAAATACATCAACTTGAGAGAAAAATATTAGATTTTTCAATAACTACCAAAACACGCCACGAAAAGTAAACAACAAGAAATTAAGACACACTTAAAATAATAGCAAACTTAACTTTTGATGAAGTCTGACAAAACGTGGCACCCGCCTAAAGTAGTTGCACAGCAAAATAACGTTTAGCTTACTTCAGTTGACTCGATTCTTCGATGTCAGCACTTACATTGGCTAGCGGTAGAAATCGACTGCATTAGAAAAAGCAACGCGTGCGAACCACTATTTGGACCATTTACAGCACAACATAATATTATGACAGTTTGCAAAAAAAGACTTGTTAGCATATAAAATAATAGAGATGATGCAATGTTCAATTTTATAACTAAGCTTACTAAAAAATGACAAGTCGGCAATGTGATAAACATTACGATACACCTCCTAGCGCCCAATTCCTAAATATTGACTTGAATTGAATAATAGTTTGTAATATAATATTAAATCTGTGTTTATTCTTTTTTCTGAAAGTTTTAATAGGGACATTTTATAATCAATGTTTTATACAGGAATATGCAATTTATGGTTTATATACCTCAGTATTGTTAGAACTGTATTGGCATATGGATGTGAGGCGCTGACACTGACGGTAAAGATGGCTGAAATGCTGGATACTTTTGAGAGAAAAGTGCTAAGAATATGTGGACCCGTGAAAGAGGGTGAACAGTGGCGCATCCGGCATAAAACAGAATTGTATGATATATATAAGGCACCTAGCATCTCAACACATATGAGACTCCTCAGGCTGAGATGGGCTGGGCATGTACAGAGAATGCCGGATAAACGCGTCCCAAAAAGAATTTTGACTGGACACCCAGGTGGAAAGAGATAAGTGGGAAGACCCAGACTGAGGTGGGAAGACGAAGTAAGAGGGGATGCAGCACAGCTTCTCCAGGTACCAAATTGGAAGTCAGCCGCTGAGGACAGGAGGAGTTGGAGGCGACTGTTGCAGGAGGCCAAAGCTCGATATGGGCTGTAGCGCCATCGAAGAAGAATACCTCAGGAACTTATGTTAAATCTTTTTAACGCTGTCGGAATGAATATTCTAAAAGGGAGACCATAAAGTAGAGTTATACTCTAGTTGGCATCTGACAAGGATTATATAACATGATAAATGTGAAAATAATAAATAATTTCCAACAAAGCTGATTTCAGAGTTACCTAGTTGTAATTACCCTCAGTACGGTAAAGGACAATATATGTTAAATGTGACCAAAGAAAGTAACAAGATTGGACACCCACGCTATACGTCCAAAGCTGCTTGAAACCAGATAAGCTTTTTGTCAACTTAGTGTGAAAAATTATGTTTCATCAGCTGAAGCGGGTGGATTTGCTTGAAAACGAATGATTCACAATATTATTTACAAACACGTTGAAAAGAATTCAGAATAATAATCCTGGTCTAAATAAAACATTTAAAATAGTCCCATAAGCAATCCATCATCTCTCCTAGAAGTTAGACAATCGGTTCTATAACATATCAGCATTAATTTGCGAGTCGCGTCGACGCCCACGGCGCAGCGCATTCCACACTAGAAATGCGGCCCCTTCCTCTTCCCCCTTTCACTGCCACCAGTACACATCCCCTCCACCACAGGTAAACTCTTATTCGTTATGCCGGCGCCAGACACGAGTTCAAAGAAGTGATCACTTCTTTAAAGACTTTGCTCACACATTTGGTCACATATTATTATATCTACCAGATAAGTGTTCAAAGATTTGATCACTCCTTTGAGCTCAAGTTTTCAAATAGACTTCACAAAACATGGACGACGATTATTTTTTTTAACACGTCCTCCACACAGGAGGCCCTGGGGAAAATAGTTTTCCTCGGGGCCTACGTCATATTTGGGGATGCTGTGTGGAGGGTTTTTTAAGGAAAGGAAGGAGTGGAAGGAAAAGGGTTTAAGGGGTGGGTAGGAATCTGGGGTTCAGTGTGTCCTAGTCATCCGCCTCCAAGACCCAGACAAACCTCACCCCATGAACCCGGGCACCTCTGCTAAATCACCAAACGTAGCGAACCACTCGTGGTGATCTATGGCAGAGGTGTTGGTTATTCAATAAAGGTTCCCGGGGCGGCGGTACCAATTCCCGCCTCCCAAATTTGGTCGTCAGGGTCGTCGTTCCAGGCGTCAATGACGTTATTTCGATGTTTATGCCCTTGAAGTTTCGGATCCCATATTCTGGCTCTCCTGCATCAACTCTATAAACTCGAAAATGCTTTCATTATTCCACTCCATCATTAGTTCCTTTGGTTGTTTACGCACGACATCTCTACACGTACACGGCAACGCTCGCGCAACTGGGCTTCGCGCAGACAGCCGGGCGGCGCAGTGTGCAGTGTAGCAGGCACGCAAACATTTGAACTTTGATCCCTTTGATGTGCGCTAAAAAACCGATACTGAACGGCAAGGCGCACTTAAGTGATCAAATATGTGACAACAGTATCAAATGCCCGTGCCACACGTGAACACTTATTTGATCACTTCTTTAAATTCATGTCTGGCGCCGGCTTTACACCAAGCACGGAACACGTCGCCCAGGGAAAGGATAGTTCTAGTTCGCCGATACTTTTGTTGGTCAGCACGCAAAAAAAACGTAACGTTGCGTGTCGACAATGAGAATGCTGCTAATGAACGTCCATTATACATACCTCAATAAGTTTCGACCCGAGAAGAAAGTCCATAGACATCCAAATTGATGGACTTACCCTAAATGATTGAATTTTTTTTATTTATTAACTAAGATTATTTAGATTTAGATATTATAGATATTAGATTTTTTATTTATTACATACAAATACTTTGTTTTTTATAAACCAAGTCAGCTCACCCCAGGCTGAGCCTATACCAAGGTAACAGAAATTTGATCAAATTTTAATATCTTGAAGATGTTAGAAGAAAAAATTAAAATGAGAAATTTCAATAGATAAATAGAAATTAAAGAAATAACTAAAAAATGAATGGATAAACAGAAAAGAAATAAATAAGATCAGAAAAAAATACATGCGTGGAGTGTGTTATTTTATTTTACTTTATTTGGGAAACAAACAGTTGTACATATTTTATTAAATAATTACATTTGACAAATTTGCATGAACCAGTGAAGTTTCCACATTTGAGAATATAGAATTTAAAGAAAAAACAAAAAACTCATTAATATAAGAAGTTATACATACATAATACCTAACTAGATTACAGAAAATCAGATGAAACCAACATAATAAAATCAGATGAAACCAACATAATAATTCATACGAAAATCAGATGAAACCAACATAATAAGAGAAAAACAATAAAATAAGGCACACAGCAGGATTCACGATCAACAATCTGTTTTGATCTTCTCCGTTACATATTTTGTGAATTGAACTGAGGACAAATGGAAAATATCAGCGTCTGAAAGGATATTGTTATATTTTGTGCACGTCCTTTTCAGAAATGTATGTTGTGAGTAGTTAGTTTTTGATTGTGGGATGTGGAATAGTTTGTTTGTTCTTGTATTACGTACTGGACTGTGGAAGTGGATGTTTTCCAGAAGATAGTTGCTGTCAACAGCGTTGTTGATGATTTTGTATAAAAATTTCTGGTCGGATATATTTCTTCTCTCTTCTAGTGATGTAATTTTATGGAATGCTAAGGAATCTTTTACATGTTCTGATATTCGGAACGATTTAAAGTCTAAGTATTTCAAAATTTTTTTTTGGATTCTTTCTAACCTTTCAATATTGACTTTGTATTGGGGATTCCAAATCACTGATCCAAATTCTAGTATGGAGCGAACAAAAGAAAAATATAATATCTTGATTACATGTGGTGATCTGAATTGTTTAGTCACTCTTACAATGAATCCTAGGAGTTTGTAGGCCCTGTCACAAATGGAATTTATGTGTGATCGGAAAGACATTCCGGAGTCCATTATTATTCCTAAGTCCCTTACTTCACTACACCTTTTTAATTCAACTCCGTTTATTTTATATGGGAATGTTAGGGGGTTAGTGCTTTTGGTGAAAGATATTGTATTACATTTTTCTAGATTAGGGTACAGTTGTTTGTTCGCGCAATATAGTCCAAGCCTATTGATATCCTCTTGCAATTCTAGGCTGTCATTAATATTAATTACTTTTTTGTAAATTTTAATGTCATCAGCAAAAATTTGGATTTTAGAGTTTTTGAAGCAAGAGTCTATATCATTTATATACAAAATAAAAATTATACTTTTATAGAAGTATATAATGCCTTTGTTGACGATCTATCCTTACGTGAATTTTGTGTGAAATCTGGGATCATTTCTATGAGCTGGAGGCAAACAACGTGACCATATGTTTGGCACAATGAGGGTTCGAATGAGCATAGAAGAGCGCAGATTGAAATAACCAGACCATGCGCAGAAAAGTAAAGTTCGCTGAAGGAAGGGCAAGGTTTGCAGCGCAGTTCATTGTGGGACTTTTCTGCGCAAGAAAAACGGTTAAAAAACCGTAATGGGTTTGTGTTGCGAGTTGCGACGCTAAAAACGAGGGAGGTGGGTAAATTACAACACATTTGTAAAAGTGTCTTTACATTTTGGAAACGAGCCTGACTATTGTTTACCGATTTGGGATATATAGTCAAGTTTTTTGCGCAGCCTGAAATTTAAGTGTCATTGTAAAAAGGACAAGTAATTCGTAAGCAGATTTTATTTTCGAGAACTTTTAAAATGGTGATCTTACAATGTAAGGTTGCGTGTATACGGTCAGATTTATGTATTAATAAATTACATAAAGAGAGACGGTCACGCTCCCTCCCCGCTCCACATACTTTGGTTTGTTCCCCTTTCCCTGATGGGCTTGTCTACCAATTTGAATTTCTGTGTTACAATCCAATACAGATAAATCAGAATCCCGGAGCATTTTCTTCGCCCAGAACCGTTTCATTTATAGAAGTTGAGACATACTAGCTAGGCAAGGTTAGTACAATAGAAGATATTTATTACAGGTGTGTTATATAGCATGTCGAGACATAGTTTTTTTTACGGTGTGATTTAAAAAAAAAACAATGTTCATGTAGACACGAGATCTCAAAAACGAATCGCAGAAGACTTAAAACACTAATTTAGTGTAACTTTCAGCTCCATTTAACACCAAAACTCTTACGCGATAATACGATTCTCAATAAATGGAAAGAAAGTATATTAGAAATCATATTTCGCATTACACACGATAAGTATTTACCTAAGATTACGCAGCAGAATTCGATCATGAATGTGAAAGTACCTACAAGTAAACTAGAATACAACTCTACTATAGTTTGATTGCTCAATTATCATTAAAAAAAACATTTTTAATTCCATCAAATTATTTTGTCGTAATTAAAGCTCTAGTTTATCTATATATTCTCATATTATGTATTTTACTATGGACGACGATATTAAATCTTAATTAGAAATAATAATAATAACCGGAAGAATCGCAAAAAATTAAATCGGATCCTCAGAAAAATTCACTTGATAATAATACCAACTGCCTACCGATTCGAACTCCGGCATTTATTTCAAAATAAAAATAAATTATAAGCCAGAGGTAAATGAACTGTTTCTCAATCGGCACGATTTTAATACCTAAACTTATGAAATTACATCTTATTGCAAAATCGCATTCGACACACGATATTTGCAAATCCCCGCCAAGCGTTTTGTATGCGCAATGATGACATCAGTTTGAGACTCGATAACTAAACTTATCGGCAAGGTGTTTCCATGAGTGCGATAAGTCATAAAAATGATTAATACGTTTACTACTTACAACTCTACACAATAAATGCATACTATTGGGTGCATTGCATATTGTATTGGGTACAAATTTAGATTTTTGACACAAATATTTTTCTATTTACTACACACAGAAGGTTTTAAGGCTTTCCTCGAGGTATGGCAACCTTAGGGAGGCTGATATACTCATAGTAATAAGATCAAAAATCCAAAAGTATTGAGCGTCTATCTTCATGTAGATCAGTGTCCGTTTACCTTGATGATGGACACTGCAAGACTGTCTGAAATGTTGGCTGAATGGGGAGGGGGTCAATTATCAAGGGATGCTGTTCGGTATTTTAAAAGAGGAACGAGTGAAACTTCGTGGCTGCTACAAACTTCAAACAGAGACCACACGAGTAAAAAAATGTATATCCTCTACTCGCGCCAAAGGAAAATGCTCGCATCAATCATATCAAATTTGGTGGTCATACACCACTGAAATGCGTGACGGAAATTATAAATTTCCCCGGAGATTATAAATTGGCAATAAACCGGGATATTGCTGTGGCAATCCGAGCAAGTACCTACTTCATACATTCAATTCCAATTCAATTTAAATCAATGTAAACTCAAATATTCCAGTGGGCCGAGGTAATAAAACGTTAATTAATTATTATTTCGATTTGAATACGAATTCCCACAATGGACGGTCGGAATGGATTCGTGGAATGCATCGCTTCTAAATGAAAATAATTATCCGCAAAAATATTGCATCAATGAAGTTTAAAGAACGTAAACAATGTTAGCAAAATTAACACAGTACGCGAAATTAAAAATCTCCAGTGAATAGTCAAATTCCACCAAATCACATTTTTATTTTCTCCTTCCTCTCCCGTTTTTTCACAAAGTTACATCCCTCATTTGATTGGTTCCATGCCAACTCAACACCTCTTTAAAAAGTCATTATAAGCTATGAAAAAAATATAAAAAAAGCCCATAACCTAACCTAACGTAACCTATTTAACGAAACTTTTATATACATGGATATATATTTTTAATAACTTTTAATGACTTTTCAAAAGGGGCGTTGAGTTGATTTCATTCTGAGTTATCCGGTCACCATTTGATTAAGGGTGTCTTAATTCATTCAAAGACAATATTTTAAAGTATTAAAATAACTTTCGTAATGCACCAAAAATAAAGTCTTAATAGTAGTATTTTCAATAATTTATACGGGAAACTGAGCAATGAAACCGTGAATAAAAATACTCATTAATTTGTTAATCTTTAATTAAAACGCAATATTAGTTTGATGAAGTGCAGCAGCTTTATTTCATTACGCATTTTAAAAAATATACATAATTTGTAATTTGTAATCAAGAGTCTTTATATAATATGTTTTGCAATAATAAAATCATTACACTTTAATTGCGTCACAAATAATGAGTAGGTGCATACAAAGCTATGATTGAGAAGCAATTTCACTAAACACTGTAAATAAAAAATATTATGTAAGTACATTCGTGTATTTTTAGAAGTGTAATAAAGTTTAATTCACCCATAAATCTATGCCTATTCGAATTCTCTCAACGAAAGCTCTTTGCGAGTATTATCGAGAATCTCAAGTCGTCCAAGAAGATAACAAATACCTACTTGGCAAAACTTTAATGTTTAATGTAATGTGGTCTAACGTATAATATTTTTATAACGTTTACATAAGAAAAAAAAACGAGTGTGCTTTAGACCACACGACTGAAGTAAAACTACAAGACAAGTTTTAAAACTACAAGACAAACCTCGCCCCATGAAGCTAGGTATACCTGCTAAATTACGCGAACCTGCGAACGGGGTGACCTATGACTCAGGGGTGACATATGACATTGGGTTGAAATATGACCATGGGGTGACCTACGACCTTGGGGTGACCTACGACCTCGGGGTGACCTACAACCTTGGGGTGATCATCCTTATCCTTATCACTCTCCAAGTCAAGCGTGCGTAAAGGCCCGACCGTTCGCCTCGCCATCGATCACCGTTCGCATCGATTACCGTTCACATCACACTTTTCGTAACACATTTACCAGCTTACCCCCCAAGTCGAGCGTAAAGGAGTTTTACTTCAAAAATTAATAAAAAAAAACATGAACAGAGAGGTAATGCTTTGGTTTATTTGTTGGATCAAAAGCATTTTACACAAGACAGAAAATGAAACGCGTGGCGATTCTTTATCGGAGTTTTGACAAAATGCGAACGAGGCAAATCGATATAAGTGGGGAATGAAATTCATTCATCATCCATTTTATCCGTTTTGATAAGTGTGCTTTAGCTTGTTGAAGCTGAAATGTTTTAAACAGGGCGGAAAATCAATGCACGACAACTTGTTTACGGGGATTTGACGAAAAGCGAACGAGGCAAATCAATAGACGAATATAATAAATTTAAAGTCACCTTTTTAGCGAATACTAAAATCATTTATGAGAAATGGCTAGCGGCTACTTCAAAACTAGATATGTGTTTTTGGAGGGGAAGAAAAGAACGTACACTAGAATACAATAACATCGACGTTGTAAGAAGAATAATGAATGAATAGTAATTATATCATCGATTTAAGGTTGAACTATATTTATCTATTGTTTCTTCACAATTATAATGTATGCTTAGCATACAATTATAACACCACAAGGGTTTGTCTGTACCGAGGTTAATAAATAATTTAACAAATAAATAACAAAGGGTAAAGTATAGGGCTCTTGACTTGCAATCCGAAGGTCGCAGGATCGAATCCCGGCATGTGCAAACAAATTTTATTTGATTGATATGTGTTATTTCACAATTAATTCATTTAAAATAATATATAGTATATTTGCGGCATGTTCCAGAGTGGAAGATACTATCAGTATCGCCCTGGTGTAAGACCACCATTCAGAATTGAAACGTTGCTTGAAAATGGCTTTAGCCGTGTTTGGTGACCAGATCTGAATAGCCAGGTACTTCCCAACCTTCCTCTTCCCCACCTCCTTCCCCTCCCTACTACCTTCAGCCTCACAACATACCCCAATTGGGGATGCCATAGTCTCACTGGCTCCAGACGGGAGCAGTTGAGATTCTTGTGCGGTTATTCACTGTAAAAAAAAATCTGTAAAGAAAGGGTAAAGTATAGGGCTCTTGACTCGCAATCCGAAGGTCGCGGGAGCAAACAAATTTTATTTGATTAATATGTGTTATTTCACAGTTAACTCATTTTAAATAATATACTTGGAGCACGTTCCAGAATGGAAAATACTCTTAGTATTGCCCCGGTGTAAGACCACCATTCAGAATTGAAAAAGTTGCTTTAAATGGCTTTAGCCGTATTTGGTGACCAGATCTGAATAGCCAGGTACTTTCCCACCATCCTCTCCCCCATCTCCTTCCCCTTCCCACTACCTTCAGCCTCACAACATACCCCAAATGGGGATACCATAGTCTCACTGGCTCCGGACGGGAGTAGCTGGAACTCTAAAAAAATAACATATGAACTAAAAACTAAATGTTGAGAGATGAAACAAAATGTTATTATTTGACCGGTCAGTGGTTGAGTGGGCATAGCGCTTGGGTCCCACCCGAGCGTCGCGTGTTCGATTCCTCGGCTGGCAAGTCCTCCATCACGAGCATATTAGGGGTTACAATAAGGTTATCCGTAACCCGGGAATGTTTATCTGTCTTTAAAAAAAAAAATAATAATAATAATTAAAATCATTATGTCGTTAGTTTATAACATGGGACCTAGGCATGGGGCATGGGGGCTCAATAATAGTACTGTCGTGAGGAAAAAGAACTAAGAGAGGAGAAGGAAGGAAAGGCACCCGGCTATTCAGATCTGATCACTGTTTCATTTCATATTATGTGTGATGGGTGAATTTTTTTCTAGAAGATTCTCTCAGGCCAATACTGAGAGAATCTTCTAGAAAAAAATATCTTCACTTCGTAATTAAGTTTGGGAGTTGACAGTGTAAAAAGGTTTTCATATAATGACTCATGTTCTTGTTTTAAAAACGCTCTCGAGACTTTGTATTTAAAAAGCATCAGTAAATATTATGTTTAAATACTTGCAAAGTTATTTAACATTCATAACGATTGTATTTCTTCTGCATTAAACTCTTACTGAGGCGTTCCTACATAATGAAACTATGTCCTGATGTAAAAACTTTTAAATTTACCTCCCCCGGCGCAGAGTTAAATTTTCAGGTTGCGTTTTAAACTTTTATTGGCCAAGTTTCGGCGGAAAACTCGAGCGGGGAAAATCGGTGAACTGGCTACGGGTCAAATCGTTATATCAAGTAAATTAAATAATGTGAACTTCTATGGAAAACTGCAAGGTGTTATTTCACCATTAATGAAAGGTTTCCTATTATTTTAGGGATAAAAATAACTTTTTGTCTTGGAGAGTTTTTCTTTCCATGTACCTACCTATCAAATCGTTAATTAAATTTTTATTTATCTCCTACCGGTTTCGACACATCCGTATGCCCCTCCGTTCATGGAGATACTTACAATCTACGTAATTGTGACGAAACCACAAGTACCCTGCTGACATACTACTTTTTAATGCTAGTCTCCGTACACGGCGCTATCCGAAATATACTGAACTTGATCATTTTTCACGTGCAGCTGTGGAGTTAACACATCAAGCGGTGTCATATGACTTTTTTTCCAACATCAATCCATGCCTTCTCCACTAAATCCTTTCTTACGTATTCTGGTAAAGCATAGTTATATAAACATGCATTTTTTCCACTTCCAGAACAAATCTAACATTACTTTCATGTTCCGACACCATTTCTGTCAAACGTCAAACGAATAAGTATCAGACAAAAATGATGCGACGCGTCCCGTGCGATCAACACTGTCGGTATCGTGATACTGATTGGAAACTGACAGCCACAGCGTAGCGCCGTGAACGGGCACCAGCAAATTGGACGAGGGGTAGGTACTAACGATCGGCGCGTATGATACGCGCACGAGGATCTTGTAAGTATCTCCGTGAACGGAAGCAAACTTAAAATTTATGCAGGTACAAATATGAAACGTTGCTTGAGTTAATTAATTGAAACATTGCTTGAAATGGCTTTAGCCGTGTTTGGTGACCAGATCCGAATATCCAGATACTTCCCCACCTTCCTCTCCCCTATCTCCTTCCCCTCCCCACTACCTTCAGCCTCACAACATACCCCAATTGGGGATGCCATAGTCCCACTGGCTCCAGATGGGAGCAATTGGAACTCTTGTGCGGTATTCATGTAAAAAAAAAAATTAATCATTTCTGCACTTGTATAAATTTTAAGTCAGTTTTAAGTTTGTAGTTTCTTCTTCTTCTTTCGTATGGTGGGGGGTCAGAGGGGGACATCTAGGTCTGCGAGCCAGTCTAGGGCCTCAGGCGTTGCCCTGTGGACCTCATAAATCCCGCCGGGGAATGAATGGAGCGGGCATTCGTTGACTACATGTTCGGTGGTCTGCACCGCACCGCATTCACACGTCGCCGACTCTTTAAGGCCCCATCTATGCATCATGTGAGCACAACGGCTATGGGATTGTAGTGAATGACACGGATGTGTCCAAACCGGTAGCAGATAAATACAAATTGAAATGAAATACAAAAACTAACTTACTATCAAAATTACTGGTCATTTTGATGATGAAAGAAGGTATTTTGTATGCAATCTATTTTAAACAAGATATTTGGCAGATACGAGAATGCCAACAAAATGAAAACATCATAATACACGGCGAATATACATACTCGTATCGACAATGTAGTACACAGATTTAAAAAAATAAACATAATATGTATTTCACACTTCTAATAAAACAGAAACTGGGCGTATTAAGCAACCAAGACTCTCCAACAGTGAGCTCTGGCGACATGAAAATTAGCAGAACATTGATAGCGTGAAGCAGCAGATCATGAAGTTAGCACAGCTTTTGGCGTTTAGAATTTCTAGGGTAACATCTGTGGGTGCTTTGAAAAAATAAAAGCAAATATTTAATAAGAAAAAAATATTTTTACGAAAGTATTTTGAAATCTATGCATAAGGAAATATTAGTCTTCTATAAAAATCATAATAATTAACAAATTCAACCATAAAGTACCTAACTAAGCAAGGTTTAAAAAAGATATCTCGACTTATTAAAAAAAAGAAGAAAATATGACGCATGTACGCATATTGAGTAGGTAGGTAGGTATCTAGGTACCCAATCAAAATCTACACAAACAAATATTACTTCAAAAAAATTAAAACACCAATAAAAATATATTTTAACAGGCAATATTAGTCAGAAGTGCCTGCCGTCTGCCCACACGACGTCTTTAACGAAATACTTTGATGTTGTAAAATGAATGTTTAAAAATGGCTTATATTCGTGAAAACAGGCGCGCTTACAGCTTAGATGCTATCAGTCCGCGGTTAATTAGGTCCGCGTACTCTGGTACTGTGGTACTGGGTGGGGCCCCAAGCGATACCAAACGATTGAGGTGGAAATATTATGTTATTGTAGGTACATAGATACTTTATTATTACGGAATATTTTTACACTTGAGTCACAATGTGTATGCTAACTGAAAATTCTGTCGATTCTGTGACTGTGGATGCTGAGCAACAAAAGGATCATTCATTTGGTTGACAGTTTTAAGCTGTACCATGTCTTCATAAGGCTGCGTATGCCTACGTCCCCGATTTCTTTCATGTTTTTTATAATGTGATCGCACATTGTTCCATCTGCTCTGAGCCAGTGAAACTAGGGCATTCCATTTGTCGTGAGACTGAATAAATTGGGAAATGGAAGCAAATAAGGAAGAAATACAGAATAGTTAGGGATTACCAAGTCATGCAGATCTGGTCATAGCTAAATAAACTGTTTCCTCAGGAGACAAGTGCAACTATTGGGAGGGGAAAACAACAATAGTTGTAGAAAATGTGAAGATGAAGAAAGATGTCTGCCGATTGGTCTACAGTGCCATTACCCTGCCTGATGGGAATGAAGCTCAGATACCAGAGGAGTTTAAATACCATGACATACGTTTTGCCAAACACAACCACATGTTTATTTTAATGGATTGGGCTATTTTGAAACGAACAAGAGGAAGTATCATCCTATACAAAAACAACAAACCCTATAAAAAAAACAATTATTAGAACGGTCTTGGCCTATTAATGTGAGGCGGGAACACTGACGGCAAAGTCTGCGAAACAGTTGGACACCTTCGAAAGAAAGTACCTATTTCGAAGAATCTTAGGAGCGGTGCGAGGTGCGAGAGGGAGAGGTATGGAGAATCCGTCACAATAATAAGCTCTATGATATCTACGAAGCTCCCAGACTCTACCCATTTAAGGCTCCAAATACTAAGATGGGCCAGACACGTGCATCGAATGCAGAGCACACGAGTACCGAAGAAGGTTCTAACAGGACACCCGGGAGGTAAACAAAAGGCGGGCAGACTTAGGCTAAGACGGGAGGATGACGTCAGGAAGGATGCAAGAGGACCACTCCAAGTAGCAGATTGGAAGACGACGACGAAGGACATAGGGCGGTGGAGGCTCATCTTGAAGAAGGCCAAGATTCGAAATGGGCTGTAGCGCCATTGAAGAAGAAGAAAATCATCAGGCTAGTACCTACCTACCCAGCAGATAATGTGGCAGGTACGTAATGAACCCGAATGGAGCTATGCATGTCAATCGTAATAAAACATCATTTCTGCCGAATGTATCAGCAAATAGTCAATATTATACTTTTACGATGGAAGTTACCTAATAATCAATACGGAACACATATTTGGCTTTTTGCATAAGGAGAAGGTCAAATTGAAAAGAACGTAATAATAGTGGATTCAATTTGGCAGTGGAGCGACGATTTACAATTTAAGATGAAAATGCGACGTAATGGTGGTTTGTCTTGCAGTTGACATTGCATTCGAAGGAGTTCGATTTCAATGGTACAATATTATTCGTTCAAAGTAGGTAGGTGGGTAGGTACCTAGAACTCATCAAAAAGTTTTTTTGTTTTGTTATAATCATACTTTCACTCCTGTAGAAGAGTATAATATAGTTTTGAGTGTTGATACTACAGACAATACCTATACTTATATACTAAATAAGATATTTAGGTATTCGTTCAATAAATTTCATGTAAAAAATGCCGAATGACATGAAATGACATGACGTCTAGAATGACAAGGCTGAATTTTTATACACATTTTTTAAAATAAAATTATTATTATTAGTTTTAGTACAGAGGAAAAAATAAAATGAATGGTTATAATTAATTTCATTATTATTTATGTGAAAATATAATATCCTGATTCGCAAGCGTACCTACACGCCCTACAAAATGTCTTACATTTTTAATAATTTTCCTTTTGATTCAATATCCTAGGTATAGTCTGTCAAATAACAGTAGAAAATATAAAAACTGGAACTACTAATTTTGTAGACTGGCAACACCAATTTAACTGTCAAATATTTTTTTGAAGTACAATGACACTGAATGTATAGAACACAGTAAACCACATTTTAAAAAACATTTTTTCTTCATGACATATATTTGATTAAAAGGTGTTTTATAAAGCGATTTGCTTTAATTTAATTTAACAGTAGATAGAATTGAAGAATCACTAATGGTGAGTTTAGTTACACTACTTTTAGATCTGAATGAGTTAAATATATTCAGATCATACTTTTAGATCTGAATGAGTTAAATATATTCAGATCTAAAATTAGAGACACGATCTAAAGCCCAGGCAACGCTAGGTACTTAATCTAGTATTAAATAAATGTGAGCAATTTCTAAACTGTGCTTTATATTTTATTACATTATAGTTATTCTTCATTATGCTAACACAAAATTGCAAAGGTATAATAATAATATACCTATATGCAATTCTAATTTTGAGATCGGTGGGTATATCTATACTGCAATGAAAAAATATTTTTTCCACTATTATGCCTTTTTATTTTTTTATAAAAATGTAGGTTACACAGCTTTACTTTAACACCATGAATTATGTGTTTAGTATTGCCATTTGATCAACAGTGGCGCCTTCCTATATTTTCTACTCTTATTTGACAAACTGTATATTGTGTCTGGTTAGTACTTTATTGGTTGACTTGATCACTCCGTTTACAGGTAAACTCGGCTAGTGCCTACTTACAACCAGAATCATTAATTTTGATAAATGCGTGATAAGTGAAAGACCATAATTTGACACATTGTTCAACACAGAAAAAAAACTTAAACTATATAATGTATTTCTAAATTATTTATGCCTACATATTATCTATCATGCGAGAATGATATATAAATCTCATTACTTATTATTCATTCTTTGTAACGCTATATACCTACTAGGTACTTATGGATAAATGTAATGCGTGATATTAAAATTCCTACTTATGTAGGTACCTACCTACCCACGAGTCGGCTGATTAGAAAAGCAACAAATCAAAAATGTGTTGAATAATAGAACACACGTAAAACTAAGATAAAATAATAAAGGAACGGATGTCGGCGTTATGAATAAAATTAGGAAAGAAATGGAAGAATAATATACTTATTTCAAGGACGCCCGACAAGTCTTGCCACTACAAAGTAACAAGAGATAATAAAAAAAAAGAAATTGGCCAAGTCCAGAATAGCGTGAAAGTGGTCAATCAACCATGAATCGGGCAATTTACCAAAATTGGCGACACTTTATGTATTACAGTTCAGTATGGTATGTGTATGTGTAGATAAATACAAAATTACATTATCTAAAAAGATGAAAAAGAATCTGTAAGATATTTCCGCTGTAATATAAAATCCACCATAATAATTATTATTTACGACTCGGTAGCCACTCGCTGTCCGAAGGCAACGCAATGACAAAAAGTACAAAACCTGTTTTATAAGTTTAATGAAGTGAGCAATGAAGCGTATGATGCTTCTTCTTAGCAAAATGTCCGGTTTCAATGTTCATTTAGATTAATGGCAGCAGGTAATTACATATTTTACCATTACTTTATTATGACCAGCTTTCAGAGACATTATTTCACAATGGACAGCTTTGATTAGGCTTGCCCACATGTTATAAAACGATAATTAAATGCTTTGAGTATGTATTTCAACACTTTGACTAGAAGTGGCGGTAATTGAGAATGATCTTTCACGCAAAAGGTTCATTGAGTACAATTAGCATAATAACACAATAAAAATTATAACAGAATTAGTGAGGCGATAGTAAATGCGTCGATGGACCGTCATCCGGTAAAGCTTCGCGATTTGTAATGCTTAAATAAATATGTCCATCCCAATAAGTCACATGCCGAATGCCGAGGGTTTATACAATAAACACCAACTTTATTTATAAGTTGGTGTAAACAAGGGGTAATGAACATTGTTCTCACACGCTCGGGAAAGTTTGCAATGAAGCCGAATGATAAAACGAATGTAAAGCCGCCGCGCATCGTTTGCCCCACACTCGCCGTACACAAATTATGGAAGTTTATACTCCAATGTGTTTGCGGTTTACAAGAACAATGATTATAAAGCCGGTACACCCGTAATTAGCAACTTCGATTGAGTTAATTATATAAGGCATGCGTAAAAATATGTTTTGAAACTTACCGTAAATATTGAAGTGACAAAACAAAGGATAGAATCTAGCCACGCGCTCTTTTCGGGTTCCAGAGTCACTCTCACATATATCACGAACTTTCACGAAAAATACCCAATATTTACACTCATTTATTATCACAATTGGGAAATGCTTTAATTTGGAACATTCAGGAGACTCTTTCACTAGTTTTTCCGCAGATTTAACCACTAAATCCCACTTTAACGACAGATAACAAGATTATACGCGACTAGCGGCATTCAAAATGGCGGACTTATAAGAAATGACGCGAAAGCGCACGAAGCTAAATTGTTCGTTTATGCTCACCAAACAATGCTTTTAGTCTATTGCACTCTTTTGTCAAAAACTTTTCCTGTATTCAATTTCTTATTAACTTTATAAATACGCAAATCTTGTTTATCTACTTAGTTAATCCATTTAACATATTTTTACCCGTCTTTAAAGATACTTTTTGCATTGATAGGGTTTCTTTAGAAATGTGCGTATTCGAAATCGTTAGGGAGATTGGGGGAAGTTGTAGCGAAAAGTACTCTTTATTTATTAAATTCCAGAATATTATATTTTCCACAGGTTTTCCAAAAGATTTATTAATAAATTAGAATTCATACTTTTAAAAATAAGTCATTAAGGTGGGGGGAAATATTGCATGAAAAGGTTATTTAGTAAATATCGAGGTAAAAGATAGCAATCTGACCCGGTGTATAAGTATTTTGAGAATTGGTATCACTCGACTTATCTTGTCAAGGCTCTTAGCGTAGATCAACTTGGTGAACGTAAATATCTCTCTTATTATCACTTAGCGAGGATGAAAAGTAACTGAAATTTCTGCCCTAGGACTAAGTTACGAGTTATTTGAAAACTTAAATGAGAGGACATAAGAAAACGCATGCTAGTGGACATGAGGAGGAGGGAAAAATAAATTCTTGCAACACAGAAATTCATGTAATATTTGAGAAAATAAAAGGTTTTTTTAGTATTTAAATAAAGAAAACGATAGTTTGGAAGAATGTTTCACGACATCAACAACATTGCTGTTACCAAACCAAAAAAAACTTATAAATACTTTTTGTTGTAGTTTAAACGCCTATTGGTTTTTTACATACATTACATAAATGTAAAAAATGGAAATATAAAATAAAAAATTTATTATTAAATAATCCTTTACTGATACATGGATTATTGCGTATATAGTCGCGTGTACATTTGCCTTTTAAAGGAAGCAATGTTTTTAACATTAAATAACATGTGGACGGAGCAAGCTTCATTTCCCCTAAGATGTAATCTCTGTAAACAAGAATTGTGCGTAAAGTTAGTGCAAGAAGCAACTACATCAAATGCAGCGTGGAGTCTCGTGTTGTATTTAATGGGTACCAGGTTCACCAGGTCAGATCTGCTTTACTGTCTAAATGATTTTAAGTCATAATAAAATATTAAATTGCAATTTTTTCTTTGCTCTGACAATTGAAGTAATAAACCAGTGCCAGAAATCGCTATAATTTTGATTATATATAAGAATAAGTATTTATTTACAATTTATGTGCATTAAAAATTATCCGGTATTCTTTCAATTTTATATTAATTAACATTGGGTTGTAAGAGACAAGAGAGGAATTATATTAGATTTATATTTTTTATGACTTTAAGTCGGGGTTAAATCTTCCCCACAGGGAAAACTAAACCCTTCCACACACTTTTCCACAAATGACCAGCTAGTCCATAGGTTCTCAACGTGGGCGATGACGCCCCCACGGGGGCGTTTCAGACCTTCAGGGAGGCGGTAGAAGACCAAGATAAAATTGGGGGGCGTTTCAGACTTTCAAGGGGTCGGTAGGAGACCTAGAGAAACCCATCCTACCCCATCCTATCTTGCCCCATCCCATTCCATTAGGGTCCATCCATCCACAAAAATATTTTCCCTCTCCCATTACGCCCCCTCCGTTGTGCCAAATGTAACCCCATAGTGATATCCCATTACGCCCCCTCCGTCATAGTACCCCGTTACGCCCCTTCCGTTGTGGCAAATGTAACTCTGTCATGGTATCCCATTGTGCCCCCTTTTTCGTGGTATACCCCCCCCCGTTGTGGTCAATTGCCGTTTCGGATTCACGAGTTAGGGGGCGCTAGAAATAAAAATATTCTCAAAGTGGGCGGTGAGCAAAAAAATGTTGAGAATCTATGATCTAGTCAATCCACGGTATGCAAGTGTAGTAAATAAGTATAATAAACACAAAACAATACAAGAACAACATGTCAACCTACCAGAGACCAAATTGGGAAAATAATTCATTCAGTTTATCATTACGTACAGAGTTTTGAGTGTGTTAGTATACATAAGATTTTATTACAAAACCGAGACATTTAACGCTTTACTTATAATTGCAACAATGTAGGGAACGAATATCAGCTTATTACCGAAAATAGAATTGAGATATTTATGACCCTTTTGAAAGATTGCCATTGTTTATATTAAATAAGTATCTGTACAGAGTGAATATTAGTTTTTATTTCGAGTATTTCCGAGAAATAGTTTATTTTACGTGAAATCATGCAGAATTTAAAAAAAAAAAACAATTTTTTTAAGATCGTTGCTTTAAGTGTGAGTGTGAATGGTTTATTTATGGTGCGAACAAGGCGATATCTCAGCGACAGCAGTGGCATGTTGCCCCAAACTTCTCTTATAAAATGAAAAGTCAGAGTCATAGATTTCAGAGCAGTCAAAGTTAAAACACGTAACATATTATCGTATTTTCAGCCATAATTTTTTTTAAAAAAGAACGCGTAAATATTCGTCAGCTGGAGAGAAGCAAATAAATACCTACCAACTCTTGCAGGTTTTGTTTTCTTTATCGAATCTGTGACACATTGTCAGGGTCCACTATTTCATGGATTTGATAACGAAAATTTGATTTGTCTGAAGTGATTTCTTTCTGAAATTAATCACGGTAATATTGTGAACGAAAATGAACGATATAAAGTCATTAGAACATCCAACTCTGAAGGTAATTTTGGTTCCACTCGATCCACTCTTTTGTTTCATTACGATATTTCTCCATATTTTTTTTGGAAAATATTGCTACATATTTCTGATAGTTTTTTTTAGGTAGAACCTGTTCTTCAGGTTTTAATTTATCGATTATCAGATGTTTAAAAATAATATTGTAATCCGAGCGACGTAAGCCTTTTGAAACTGATGCGATGGCGTATTAAGTAGACCATTTTATTTATTGTCCTTGAGAGTAATGTAATAATATGCGATGGTGTTTATTCTAATTAGATTATTGAGGAGACACTCCTTTTAAATGTTTCTAAAAAAAGTAATTCCTGCATTGTGTAACGTTCTGAATTGAAAAATATCTTGAATATAGTTGTGATTGAATATTTTATTTATCTCAATTTGAAGTAAGTTCTCAATTTCATTGTTGGTAAGTTCTTAATTAGTTTTTTGAAACTTGAAAAAATACCTTTTATCTCTCGTGCCAAAACCATAATTTCCAATAAAATGATTGCCTTAATTGCCACAAATAAATCAATAGATATTGTTACCGGTTACCATATCTGCATTTTTTATTATTTAATTACTCTGTATTTCCTCTATGTGTTTTCATTATCAGTTTCACATCTTCCAAACTGGGATCACTTATATTTCTAAATTTGAAGCCTGATAATTTCAATGTCAGTGATAATGGTAGCCAACATAATTGTGATTTTATAAGCCAGCAGAGACTGGTAAAATAATTTAATCCATATTATTTTAACGACGGTTGTTCGTTACTGACAATAAGGAACTTTAGTGAAAAATATTATAGCTAAAAAAATATATTCATATAGATTAACAAACGCTGATTCTGAATACATAGGTTTTATTAAATAGAATTTACACATAAAAATGATTAAAATGTAAGAGATTTAAAAACTGTATGATTGGTCGGCGGGCTCTGACAGAATTTAGACTAGATAATTTAAAATGCAGACAAGACAATTTTGTGCTAGGGGCATACATTAATTACGTGAGCAATTTTTCTTCCAATCTAGACCCCTCCCCCCCTTGAGGTAAATTTGGGCCACTTCGTATATTTTTTTCAAGGAACGTGAGATTTTTTGGACCTCCCTCCTTTTGAGCTCGCGTAATTAATGTCTGCCCCCCTATGTTGCACTGCATAGACTCGTACACGGGTTACCGCTGCGGTATATATAATGTGACTAGACGTCCGTTTTCAACGGGACAGACCTGTTTTCAGGCAGCGTCCCCGAACATAGCTTCGGGATGTCAAAATGTCCCGTTTTCGAAAAGAAAGAAACTCGCAGTAGAATTTTTGAAAAATATAAAAAAGCGCGCAAATAAAAATCCTGGAGGTAGAATCTAGTGACCAAGATACAGAAATATTTGATGAGTAATCACTTATTTCTAACTACACTACACGGCAAAAAGTGCCTGAATGGAACACTGAGAATATTTCAACCGAAAGTTGTTGGGTGGATTTGTTCAAAAACTTTCGCGACAATAATTTGAACCCCAAGAATTTTCGTATGTCGGGGGGCGAATTGTCAGCGGATCAACTGTCATGGAACCGTTTTCTTTCTATTTTAAGGGCCTGCAACCCGAATTTCTACTGATTTCTTACATATCTCCCTTAAACACGTTAAGTTTTAACCCCTCCGAATTTTCGCGAATATTCGCTTGAGATGTCTCAAACGAAACGACATTTTACGAAAACTTTGTATTATTACCGCTTCAGAATTAAAGCTCTATAAATGAAAAATTTCTGAACAAAGCCGAATAGTAAAAACTGTTTTAGAAAGGTTACAAATAAGCTTTCGAATTATTGTATTACAAATAAATATTAACATTTGTAAATATTAAAATTTAGAATGCAAACATTAAAAAAATGTAAAAATGACTCATGTGATATTTTTATATGAAAAAGGTACTAAAATCACAGATTATGTAAACAACAATACTTATTCTATTGTATAAATGTATAATAAACACTTTTGTCACCTCACTTTTTTATCATTTCATATAAAAATATTTAATAAAAATTAACAATGTCGAGCGGGGTCGAGCAGCCGGTCCGAAATTTGGCAGGAAAAATTATGTGTCAGATTGTGCGAATGACAGAATATTCTTGTTATGTATTTCTATGGACAACTTGAATAGGGATGTACAGCTTGTTCCACTATCGACCTTTTACTTTTTGTTTTAGGGATGTCACTAAAAGAATAACGATTTCTATGGAGACACACGCGTTGACGTATAAACACGCTTATTGTACTTGACTGCTGTCGTATTTCTAACGCATATATCTGCTTAAGTTGGTGACCAGTTAAAGCTCTTAAAAAAATATATGTTATTCTTGAAGATAATATCTAGACATTGCCCGCGCCGAAATGCAAATTATATAAAATTCCCTCGATAGAAAGAAATCGCAAAGTATGCTCTAGCAATTATTATAAACAAGTTTGTTTCAGTTATTTTACAAGTTATATGTATGAAAAAATTCAGTGTTTCTTTAAATGCTCTTTAAGACATGCCCGCGAGATTTTTGCTCTATGTTAAACGAGTCGTGTTTTATTAAACATTTTCGCAATTTTTGCATCGATTTTGTCGCTGTAAATGTTAGCGCTCTCCTCTAACATTCGTAATTTCATTTCTCTCCATCTTCTTCTTTTCGGGCCCGGTTGCGGAGCCGGCTGACTATAAGTTGTTTTCTGGATTTGCTACATGGTCAGGTTCTGAAATAGGATTCGTGATCAAGTTCTGAAATCTTACTTTGTTTCCAGGTGCCGTATGAGATTTTCAACAAGAAGTACCGGCAGGCCCAGAAGACCCTGGATGGGGAGGTGCGGCAGGTGCAGAATGTGGTCAATGAGATTGAGAGCGGCCTGAATAAGGAAAACCTCCCCGCTGAGGAGATTCAGCGCCTGCTCGGGGGAATGGTAAACCAAACAACTCTATTTGTGCTAACCACTTCACTCCTAAATAAATAATATTTCTTTTTATCAATTCCGAGACATGATCCCTTACAATCATAAGTAGTATGGAAGGATCAAAGTCTACCCAACTCACCTCACAATCCTATACAAAAATAATATACCTCCCAATAGTTGGAAGCCCGCTTGTAAAATTCCTAACCCGTACCTAATCCTAAATTACATTACTTTATATCAATTTGTTTTTTTGGATGAGACACAGAGGGCCCCTTGTCATCTTTGGGGATTCTGTTCGGAAGAAAGAAAGGAAAGGTAGTTCTGAGAATGAAAAGTGTATGAGGGATGCCGAATGAGTAGGTATCGGGGGGTCAGCAACCAAAGTTTCAAATCGCAATTTGAAATAAATTTATGAAATTTTGCGAATTTTTTATTAATTATTTTTTCATAAAACGACAAAAAAATGAGATGACAATAACGTTTGTAATACATTTGCCTATTAAAATGTGTATGTGTTTTTATTTTTTTCGTAATCAGTAATTTTAGTTAAAAAAAAACGCAAGGTGAGCCATTTTCAAAACTTTTTAAAGTGTCCATGCAAAATTTTTATATTTCAAAAATTGTATGTTTATTTCGATTTATAAAATTGGAAATGTGTTGTATCACCCGTCAAAAACAGTTTTATATTTTGAATATATTCAAAAATATTCCATTTATATGGATTTTATTGTAAAGCGGAAACATTTTGACTCTGACAAAATATTTTCGAGACCTGAAGGGCTAGTGAGGTTGAGGTTGAGTGACATTCTGAAAAAGATTTTTATTTTGGACTTACACATCTACCGGATCTGCCCTGATGATGGACACTGCAACGATGTCCGAAACGTTGGCTAAAGAAGGAGGTAGCGCAACACGGCATAACACCCCAAAAACAAATAACGAAGATTTTTATTTTGTTATATAATTTTAATTTAATTTTTTTTTTATGTAATTTAATTTTTGTATTTATTTTATCTTAATTTAATTTTTTTTTTTATATTTTATTTTCTGTTTTTAACCAGCTACATTCCAGGAGACATCCTGAATTGTAGCTGAGCAGTGACCTTTTCATCAATAGACTCAATGATAAAAGAACAAAGTGTATAATACTGTAAAAAAAATCTATTGATAAAATAAACATTTTTATTATTATTATATAATTTTGCAACTACACTTACAATATTTTGTCTTTATGCCCAGCTCTTTTCTCTGACCTATTCTTGTGCATTTATTTCAGACCCCTTCAGATATTTCAGACCCGTATTCCTAAATCCCTCAAAGAAAAAAGCAGGTTTATATACTTCCTCGAACTATACTTACAGGGGGGCACTGATAATATTTTCATTTGTGCATTGTCCCAGCTTTTATTGTAAAAATAATGATGGCCAGGTGGAGAAACTGCAGAGCATGAAGCGAAAGGCATCCGAGGCCATCACGGAGGAGATTCGGGCTGGCTGCGTCTGCAAGAGGAGGTTGGAGCACCTCAAGGAGCATGCAGATACCATCTCTGATCCCAACATCCCGCAGGTTACTCCAAAGAAACAATATACTTATATCAGATAACAAACCATTATTACAAATTATTCCTGTTTACAAGCATTAGGAACTCGCGAGTTCATCTGCAAAAAACATAATTGAACAGTTTAGTTCTTCTTCCTCATAATATCCTGTCAATCGCAAGTGCACCCTACTTTTGAATTTGGCAGCCAAATCTTGGTCTAGAGGCCCAAAATACTTGAAAAAACCCTCCGATTATATGCGGAATACATAAAAAAGACCGATTATATTCAGAAACGGGTGGTCAGGTAGTCCGTTTGATAGATTCCCCTATCTTAACAAACGGATTGCAATCTTTAGAACACAGGCCTATATAGGAAGGCACAGGCATCAGGTAGAAATGCTGTCCTACCGGTATTACATTGGAAGATGCTCCGAGGAACTAGCGTCGTTGATCCTTTCATCTCCAGTGCATAATTGGGAAACATTTATGTACGGTTCACATTTTTCACATGAGAACGGGTCATTTCCACAACTCGTTCTTGTGTTTAAGAGCTTGACTGTGAAATTATTTGCAGGCCTCTGTGTTTCTTACCTCCCACAACATGGGTCTCTTTAAGACCTATGTTCACTTCTTCATCTCCTCAAAAAGACCCTCCACACAGCACCCCCGATGGAAATTATTTTCCTCAGGGCCTCCTGTGTGGAGTTAATGTAAAAAAAAATAAAAAATAAGCCTTCTGGGATCGATCTTTAGATATTATTTCTCAAATGTTTTCAGTTTTGCTGATTCGTGGCAGCTCTCACCCATCTGAAGCCAGTAGTTATTTTTAGGTTGTCAGCTCTTCTCACCTGCAGGCAATCTTTTCTTCTTTTTCCATGGCATCCAATGATCATCTGTTAGTCTTGCTAGATGCCCGGTACAATCCCACTGGTGATCGCGACACTGATTTCAGTTGCTGTACATACAATCAACCGGAGGCGTCTACTAATATCTACAGGAATTCCAAAAACTGAAAAAATCGAACTAATATCTATGAGAATCAAAGTGTTGACGAATATCTACAGCTCAAACTGTTGATTAATATCTATGAGAACCAAAGTGTTGACGAATATCTACAGCACTGGCAGAGGTTGGATTTGCAATTACGTATAGCATATTGGAATAACGTAATATTGCGTATGCAGTTTAAAAAACTTAATTTATGTAAGTATGTATGTAAAAATCCCTAATATCGGACTATTGGGCACATTTAGCTGATTAGTCCAACCTACGCTCTGTAGATATTAGTTCAACCTACCTTCTGTAGATATTAATCAACACTCTGAAGTTCGTAGATATTAGTTAAACATATGCGCTGTAGATATTCGTCAGACATACAGGCTGTAGATATTCGTATCTGGAGTCCAATCAACCTTGTGTTTACAGAGATATACTTTGCAACAAATTGAGTTGAAGTAAATAAATTAACATCATTAAATAAGTATTTTTATATAATTGGTGTCACTTGAACTGCCGACTGCTGATTGGAGTCACCGACCATATGTGATTACTGGTTTGTAATGAATACATAACTTCGTACTTTTCTAGCCAGGACCTATTATGTATTTATATAAGCCGTCTACCATCAATTTATTGCTGGAATACCAAATAACTTTTGTTGGGTGCGTGGACTGGCATGTTATTGATATTGGGACTGATTTGCGATATCGCTGTTACCCACACACATGATCAATACTTGTTATTCTAGATTAAATACTTTACTGCGGGAGTAGTCTGACTACAAATCTGATGCTTTGAAACATTCAGCCACAAACAAACTACCACAGTGTCCATCTTTATTTAGGATTGAATTATTATTGCTACAAAAACAATCATTTAATATTGCGAGTATCTTCAATTTACTTAATGATAATTAATTTGCGCCAATGTAACCTACTAGCTGATTCTAAACCTTATTGCTACAAATAGATTTAATTACTTATATGAACTTACATTTAATTAGATTAGATTGGGTTACATTATATTATTAGGAGAGCTTAACATTGAGATTAGTCCATATGTCAAAGGTCGATAAGCAGTCTCTTTGCGGAATGACTGGCTTATCCTAGGTTTGACCAAAGCCTTCGGGCTAACCCCGAAATAAATTCCAATTTCGGCCTTTGATTAAAGTATTTTTAGTCAAACCTACAAGTTCCTAACTTTTCAGTCAAACATCGAAATTTCATTAAATTGAGTTTTGACGTTTGCCTGACCAAATTAGTTTCTCCTAGGTTTGACGAAAATTCTTTAGTCAGAGGCCGAAAAATTTCATTTGTTTGGGCTTTGACTAAGACTTCAAGTCAGACCTGAGGATTGACTAGTCAAACCTAGGAGCGCCGGAGCTTTGAGAATTGACTATAACACATATACTAGGGTTGTCCAAGAATTAAAGACTGTTTCATATTTTCGGTGACGTGGTCATTATTTCTCAAAATATGGCGGCGCTAGCGTGTAGTTCAGACATTCCCCTAAAAAACGAGCAGTGATCCGGCTCGGTAGCTGCTTCAGTGCGATCTTTGCTTCCGTTTGCGATCGACGTTCCGCTGTCGAATCCCGCCGACTGCGAGGTGCGCGTTATTCGCTTCCTCAACTAAAAGAGAGTCTGCCCTTTTGAAGTTCGTAAGATCACAATTTTGATCCCAGACGTCAATAAGTCTACCATACAAATGATTTTGAGGGAAAAATGGCATTTGCAAATTGCATGCTCGTTGGGTTCCCAAAATGCTCAACAGCAAAATCGTACGCAAAGCGCTCGAATCTCTTTTTTTTTCGGTTTTTTCAACCAGGGTGAAGTTTTTTGGGTTGAAACAAGGGTTCAGCACCTAACCACGAAATTCAAAATGCAATCAATGACATGAATTGCATCTTTTTCTTCACCTGAAGCAACATTTGGTCAGAAAATCTTTGGAGACCGACTAGGACGCTGTGGGAGAGGTGATGCATGACTCACCAAGTGTATCAGTCAAAATGGGGACTATGTGGAACAATAGTGGGGATATGCACCTAAAATGTCATATGATTTTTTTGTAAATATTAATATTTCCTGATTTTAAAAATTAGAACGGTCTTTAATTCTTGGACAATCCTTATAATTAGCAATTGCTGATGAAAAGCATGTGAAAGTAATGATTAGTTTGATGACTTTGTTATTTTGTCTAACAGACCAGCGAAACGGCCCACGAAAGCCTCGGGCTCTGCTGCCTGTCTAAGGACCCTGGCTACATTCCCGGGAGTGAGAGGGTACTTGATTTATTACATCAACTTTCCATACTCACACACTCACTGCTAATCCATTCATAATCCATGCCTCCATTGGTAAATGCAAATATTTATGAGAGTTGTGAATCACATACGAAACAGTTTTGAAATCAACAATTTCAAAATTTTTGAAACAATCTCGCATTTTGTTTTGAGTAGCGATCAATTTCAAACTCGGCTTTTGGCCACACTTCAATGGACAATCTTATTAGAGTAGTCATAAATTATTATGATGTACATGAATTGAAGAACTTCCACTCTAAGAACTCACATGAACTTATTCAAAAACAAAGATATCTATACAATTATTTTATCTTTCCAGGAAAAGAAGTACGCTTGAGAACTTGTCACAAAGTTTGGTTTCACATTTTAGTTCTTTTCAAAAAATAGTGACATTTTTACCAGGAGAATCTCTAATACAGATATGTCGATCATCCACTTGATTTATTTGGACATCTCCGAAAAATCAAAATTTGACTTGAGCATGCAGTTTACATGTAAAAGTGTACCCTCTATCATCTGGTACAATACTCAGATTACTCATAAACACCACCAAATGAATTATAATCAGTGGCGGTTCTTCACAAGGGGACAGTCCCCACCAGTTACACCCGAAACCTACTAAAGGAAATAACAGTCGATGCTCTGTATTCACCAAAATGAGCTCTTTAAACATAAAAGCAATTAATATTTACAGAAATAAAATAAAAAAAATTATTCCGGATGATTTTAAAGCGACCCGCGGCCACCCAGCGGACAGCCGACCAGCGCACGAACCATCAGAGTCCATTTCTAAGTGCGCAGAACCTACCGCGCACTTGGGGGACAATCCGAGTTGTCCCTTTGGGCATTCAGTTCATTCTTTGTGTTTCTTTCTCGATTGTAGGCAATCCAAGAACCACGCATACGCACTCGTATGTGTATTTCAAATACCGTGGGGATAATCCAATGAATCCCTTCGTTACAAAATACTGGATACTGTTAGCGGAGTTTCGGATGGGAATCGCTTGCTTTCAAATTAAGTTTGATAATAATCTTGGAAGATAAAGCGTTATTTTTATTATACCATATTGTTGTTGTTAACCTCTTGCTAGCCGGGAAGTATTTCTTATGAAATCTCGGAAAGCACACTTTAAAGTGATATTTTTTCGATTTATTTTGAGCTATCGTTTATTTTATTTACCGTAACACATTCTTTGAACAATATACTATCGATAAAAACAACATTACTTGTGTTTATTTGATGAATTGACAGGTTTTTTGAAGTTTTTGTGACCGACCATCGACTGACTTTGACATTTGAATTTGCGGTAAAATGTGACATTCATATTCCACAGATAGGTAATTCATTTTAAAATATTCTGATGTTGCCAGGTGAATGAAACTTTTGGCGGTATCGGGAATACTGTTGGCGCAAGCGATTCTGACCTTGTTCTTGATACAGTTTCTTTATACATAAGGGTCAAAATCGCATATAATTTTTTTTTTTTTTTTAATTTTTGCCGATCTCACAGTGTCCTAGAATTGGTTAACCGGTATGCATCTACAGACATTTTATATTCTCCGGGTGGGGAGATTACGGTACAGTATGAAAAAAATATTGATCCCACCATCAAAGAAGTGCTCGAGTCGCCACTGATTATAATGTTGAAAAACTTGAAGTGAATTAGACAAAATGCTGATGTTTTCTGGTTCGTTAGTAGGCTGGGTCACTAGTCTTTCTGGTAATTAGTATGACATTTACGTTTGTAACCGGACCTCTTTATGCCTCCCGGTATTATTTTATATCCTATTTAATATGTAAAACACAAACACATGTAAATAATACTTGATTTATGGTGAGCATTCTAATATTGCTTTCCTCATTACCTTAAACTTAGTATTCGGAGACGTCTGACTAATCAACTGGAAGATGGATGTGTAACTTGAGATAATTTTCAGGCATCCCTGAACCAGTGGAGGAAGACTCGTCTGGACAGAATGTTGATAGAATACTTCCTTCGTCAGGGTTATTACCAGGCAGCTAATGATCTCGCTGACAAAACCAACCTCAGGGAACTCACCAATGTCGGTTCGTATCATGAAAAATTTTATGTTTTTTTAAAATTATTTTTCAATGTAGCTAAAAATGGAAGGTTCAAAGGAAAAATAAATAATCTAACTTTCACTATTGTCCAAGTGAATGTGTCATGGCTGATTGTGTCGTGGGTCCCAACCGGGCGTCCCGTTTTCGATTCCTCGGCTGGCTAAGTCCTCCATCACGACACAAGGAACATTTTCAGCTTACTGTGGTGTAGACTTTGTTAACAGATTATAATTCGTCCTATTATAATTTGATTGTAGACATATTTACGGTGGCCCGAGAAGTGGAAGGTGACCTAGTGAACCATGACACGATGCGCTGCCTGCAGTGGTGCGCTGACAACAAGTCCAAGCTGAGGAAACTCAAGTCTAACATGGAGTTCAAGATAAGGATACAGGTTAGCATCATTCACCCGCTCACTCAGAAATATAATAGCTGATAATATGAGTTTTAACCCTTCAGGTTAATTTGTTCGCCTTTCGGAACAACTCATATATTGTCTCACAGAAATCGTTCAGTCGCCCTGTTTTTACACAATTCAACAAAATGAACACATTACATCTGCGTTAGTTGTTTTTGGGGTGTTATGCCAAAAACCACTAACGAAAATGCTTTTGGCCGTGAAAATCTTAAAACGTTAACATTACATCTGATTTCGAAAGATCTTGATGCATGCAGTTTTGTTAACCCCTCCGAAAATCGCCATTTAAGCCCTTAAGATGTCTCAAACGAAATGACATTTTACGAAAACTTTTTGTTATTACCGCTTCACAATTAAAGCTCTATAAATGAAACATTTCTGAATGTAACCGAATAGTAAAAACTGTTTTAAAAAGGTTACAAAATAAGCTTTCAAATTATTATATTACAAATAAATATTAACATTTGTAAATATTAAAATTTAGAACGCAAACATTAAAAATAGGTAAAAATGACTCATGTGATGTTTTTATGTGAAAACAGTACTAAAATCACAGATTATGTAAACAACAATACTTATTCTATTGTATAAATGTGTAATAAACACCTTTGTCGCCTCACTTTTTTATCACTTCATATAAAAATATTTAATAAAAATTAACAATGTCGAGCGCGGTTGAGCCGCCGGTAGTAAATTTGGGCGTGTAAATATTTGTGTCAACTACGCGACTGACAGCTTATCTTGTTATGTATTTCTATGGACAACTTGAATAGGGATGTACAGCTTGATCTACTAGCGACCTTTCACTTTTTGTTTTAGGGATGTAACTAAAACAATAACGGAGTTGGAACGATTTTTGGAGACACACGCGCTGACGTATAAACACGCTTATTGTACTTGACTGCTGTCGTATTTTTAACGCATATATCTGCTTAAGTTGCGGAGGGGTTAAACAAATAAATTAAAATTATCAATCAAAATGTATGAAGAATGAGTTAATGATGAATGTAAGTAAGTCTAAAGTCATGGAGTTTGAAAGAGAGAGTACGAAAACAGAATGCAATATAGTTGTGAATGATGAATACTTGGAGCAGGTGGATGGGTTTGTTTATCTGGGTGGTATGTTTACTGATAGAGATATTGAAAGAAGGGTGAATGCTGGTAACTCCATTAATGGTGGACTGAATGCCGTTGGCGCTAATAAAAAACTGTCAAAGAAAGAAGCGAAGCTAGCAGTCCACAATGGAGTCCTGGACCTAACCTGATGTACGGCAGTGAGGCATGGAACTGGCAGAGGAAGGATGAAAGTAAACTGAATACTGCTGAAATGAGATCCCTGAGACATATGTGTGGTAAAACAATGTATGATCGAGTGAGAAATGTGGATATCCGCAAAGAATGTAAGGCTGATGTAAGCATAATGAGCAAGATTAAGAAAGGGCCCTCGGATGGTTTGGGCATGTAGAGCGAATGAACGAAGAAAGTGGTAGAAGAAGTCGGGGACGCCCGAGGAAGACATGGCACGATCAAGTGAATCAGATACTTGAGTCGGGCCATGTCAAAAGTCAGAATTATAGAAGAGAATGTATGAGACGATGTATGAATGTGAGTGAGGCAAAGAGTGTGTGCCAAGACCGAGTTGTTTGGCGGTCCATCCTCTCTGCCTAGTATCTAGTATCAATCAAAAACACTTTTACCATAGGTAAGAATTTTTTAAAATGAATGAGACCTTTCTTATTGTATTTTAAAAGTTTTTATTAAAATGTATTACAATTATTCATGTTGAATTGTGTAAAAGGGGCAGCTTTCGACATAGTATAATGAAAAAATTGCAAAGATCTGTAAAGGGATAGCTTGAGACTTTGTTTGATGAAAAATGCGGGAAGAGGATAAGGGTTGAAATAATCCCACTGACTTGCTTAGCATATAATGAACGAGTCAAGTGTTGGTTTGCAGGAATATATAGAGCTGGTTCGTCAGGACAGGCGCCTGGAGGCTGTGAAGCACGCCAAGAAATTCTTTTCAAATTACGAGGAGGGGCAACTGCCAGAGATACAGCAGTGCATGGGCATGCTGGCTTTCAACCCTGACACAGGTACAAACAAATGCTCTCTTCAATGCAAACTCACATTTTTACTCATTTGTGGGCAGTTACATCATTTACATTACGGTGACCTGACAACACCTCCTTTGAAAAGTCATTGAAAGTGATGAAAAAAAAATGGTTAAATAAGTTATGTCAGTTAGGTTATGGGCTATTATTGAATAATTTTTTCATATCTTTTAATGAATTTTTGATGGGGTGTTGAAATTGCATGATTCTGAGTTGTCATGGAACCTTATATTCCTTAAGATATGTATAAACCGATTTGAATATCACTAGTGAGACTTGTAGAAAAAAACATCCTTGTGTTCTGTATGTAATTATAAAATTTAAATGCTGCAAAATTGACAACGAAACCAAGTGTTCTGAGTACGATATAAAATCAATACAAAAGTCTCTTTGCAGTTTCATCAACTGACGCATTTCGACGGAAACCATTCTCTTATTCAGAGTGCAGTAAAAATTTAAGTTTTCGGTTGTAATGCTGCAAAAATCGGAGAAAAAGCATTTGCATGTTCAAGTGTTGTAAATGAATGCTGGGGCACATAGATTTGTTACTAAGTTAAAACCAGTTTTGTGTTCGGAATGTAAAAAATAAATTCCAGTTGGCGGATTCATCGGCTCACATATTTCAAAAGAAACCATTCTTATGTTCTGAGTAAAATTATAAAATTTTAATTCCATATAAAATGCAGAAAAATTCATAGTAATAAAACCATTTGCTTGTTCCGCGTGTAACATTAATTTAAGTTTGTGGACTCTTACGCAGAATCACTCTGAAGTTTAAATCAGTCTAGTGTTCTGAATGTTCCAAAACCATCTCATGCTTCAAGTGACTCGATCAAGGATTCCATGTGTATAAACTGCAGCTTGAGCTGAGTTGGCGACACCGATGCTGATCGAGTCAAAGTTCGTTTAGCGGTTCTATCTCATAAGGCTGGTCGAGCGAGGTGAAATTGGAGTTGATGTTTGAAGCACCGCAAAAGTTAGCAAGCAGTGGTTTGCCGACCATTGGCCTAGTTGATAATCATAGATATAAAAATTTGTAACACACGATCAAGGATTTGTAAGAAAAAATATTTCAATCATTTCAGTTTGCGAAATGTCAATAACAAATCATTCAGAAGGAGATGCGAGACATCTCTTGTTGAAAAGTGAAAATACTAAGTTATTTTTGTGATAATCAAAGTGTACAACGCATGGGAACTTTTGAAATAATTCCAATAAATATTTAAAAATATCTTCAATTGGCCACATTTTGGCAAGCGAACGCTCGAGGGTGTTTGCAAATTGGCCAAAATGTGGCCTAAAACGCTTCAGTGGTAAAGCTCGTAGGGAGTTCAAAAAGTTCATGAAACTGAAAAAGTATAAAGACCTGATAATAATATTGTTTTAATTTGTGCAACGATAATTTCACAGAAATTGAGCCATATAAACAACTCTTCCGACTTGGTCGCTGGCAAGACCTGGTCCTGCAGTTCCGCCGCGAGAACTATCGTCTCCTGCAGCTGCCACAGCAGTCCGTCCTGTCGGTGACCCTTCAGGCGGGGCTCAGCGCCCTGAAGACCCCGCAGTGCTACTCTGTCACAGGGCGGGTGGCCTCTTGCCCCGTGTGCAGCGAACCCCTCAACTCCCTGGCCGCCTGCCTGCCGCACGCGCACTGTTCGCAGTCCCGCCTCGTCTGCCGCATCTCGGGGGAGCCGCTCAATGAGAACAACCATCCCATGATGCTGCCCAATGGACAGGTGTACGGGGAGAAGGTAATTAACACGATTCTTCATGGTGCTTGTCACAGACTCTGCAGTATTAGTCCATCGCGGGGTGCGTGGATTCATTCAGGGAAAATGTTATAATAATAATAGACTTCTAAAGTCACAAGGCTCATAGCTCGATTGAAATCCTCCTTGCAACTTTCTCGTAAATTCCAAATGCAAGAGAGGAACAGATCAGATTATAATGCTAGTTAGTTTACAGTCCCATCACTTAATAATTTATTGTAAAATTTATAATTTTGTTTTTGGCCACATTCTGCTATCGTCAAACCTACTTGTTTGGAATTTTCTATTCCTCTTTTGGTCCTAGTTGCTAGCCGATGAGTTTTGGCACCGTTCCTTCTTGCAACATGACGTTTAGGCCATTCTTGCTTTATCTTACATTGTGATTTGAATCTTATAGCAAGGGCGGATCCAGGATTCTTTTCTGGGGGGGGCACAATGGGCAGACGGGCAAAAAAATCAACAATTACTGTTAGGATTTTTTTCTGGGGGGGGGCACAATGGGCGGACGGGCAAAAAAATCAACAATTACTGTTAGGATTTTTTTCTGGGGGGGGCACAAGGGGCAGACGGGCAAAAAAATCAACCATTACTGTTAGGATTTTTTTCTGGGGGGGGGCACAATGGGCGGACGGGCAAAAAATCAACAATTACTGTTAGGATTTTTTTCTGAGGGGGGCACAAGGGGCGGACAGGCAAAAAAATCAACAATTACTGTTAGGATTTTTTTCTGGGGGGGGGCACAAGGGGCGGACGGGCAAAAAAAATCAACAATTACTGTTAGAAATAATCTTGAAGTATCATACTTCAAGTTTATTTCTATAAGTTCAAGTATGTATAGGACGGTTTATGAAAGTGTCAAATCAATAGAAAAATTAAATGTTTAATAAAGACAGTTTTCTGTACTGTGATGGAATCTCCACAGTACACAAAAATACCGTCTAAATCCACCCTTGATCTATAGGATGTAGCCTGCGAGAGAATGAGATACTATAATCGGTCTCCTCTTTGTGCGGTGCTTCATAGCTTCCCCACCCTTGTCTACTTTAGTTTTCTGAAGGTTTACTTCTACCGCGTGTGATTTTTTTCACACTCTGATTTTTTTTAGCCTTCTTTTAGACTTTTAAAATTTTTTAAGGTTATTTTTTGGTTTGTATGTTTCTTCAGCCCTACAGCACAAATTCATCCGTCCATGTCTCTCTACAAGGTATTAAACCTTCTTGCACTTCCTCCGCCTTGAGCGAATGTTTGGGACAGCTTTGCAGTTGATTTACAATGACATATTGTCAAGAATATTGATAGTTCATTTTATACACATATTGCTAACATGTTATCTTGTTCCAGGCTTTGAAAGAGATGATGAAGGAGCAAGGTGCCATAATTTGCCCAAAGACCAAAGAAGTTTTCTGTATGAAGCGGGTGGAGAAAGTCTATGTGATGTAGAAAGATTGTTTAAAAAAAAAACAACTTTTTGAAGGCCGTATTTTATTATGAACGTATTCAAGACAACATACATCAGTTTGTAAACTTTATTTTTTAACTCTTATAAGTAATAGATATTATATTTGATCTGAAATCTAAACCTTCTCTTATTTCTTCCCACCCTATTTTACAATTGTCAGATAAACGTATATAAATCATAATATATTATTAAAAAAAAAAATGTATTTTGGTATCGGTCAAACTCATCACCTTCAGCATGCCAGCGATGTTGGTTCGTAAGGGCCTTCGCTCCTGGAGAAACTGAAAAAAATCAGTTGTCGATGCAATCGCAATCAACTTCTAACAAAAATATTTTTCTGTTCTGACATATCGCAGATTACTCGAAAACTTGACAGTTCGTGAACCGCTACCATGGCAACCCGTTAAAGCTGGGTCCACACATGTTCTTTTGTCCGTTCCGTTCCTCTGTTCCGTATCAGCGTCGCGATCAAGAACGCTAGTTTGGACGCCCGTAGAGGTACGCCGCGATCCATCGGTAGTCGGTTTTTTCGGCCCGTTCAAAGGCGATACGATACGGGTATGCGCCAGTCTGGACGCGATCGCGGCATGCGCAGGTCGTTCTCTCTGTCGCTGGAATGAACACGCGATGATGCCGATGATCGCAGCGACGTTACGGAGGTACGGGCTATTTTTACTTGCGTCCAGAGTTTTAGATACGGAACGGAGGTACAGAACGGAGGAACGGAACGGACAAAAGAACATGTGTGGACCCAGCTTAACAATGCAACTGAAACGAGACTGCCACTTGACTAGCACTGCACAAACTCACAAATGCAGCTTTGTGAGCTTGCAAGGCTCATAATCAGCATGTCAGCGTTGTGAGTTTGATGAAAAACTCCCGACAAAAACAAATGTATGGACCTTCAGAAGGTGGTATGTATTGGGAAAATTTGTTGCCCGAGGAAAAAGTTAAATTTGTCAATTAATATAAGCGATGTTTTGTTTTTTTTTTCCTATAAGGTAACATACAGTAGAATCATTTCAAGAGATTCTTGCTTATGTAGCGGTGTAGGACCATAAGAGTAAGAGGGGACTGTGGGCAGGTGTTCCTAACTGTTTGAAACGAATTTAAACCATTATTGGTGTACACAAACAAAATTCAAATTCTGTTGTAACATCACTTGAAAGAGGCATTATAGAAATAGAATGAATAATTTCAAAAATAATTTTGGTTGTCTGAAATTTTTATTCATAACTCATAACATTACATACATATTTTATTTTTATATACAATTTTTAATGGGCGAGTGAATATTCCAAATATTTTAATCTAAACAAAGCAAAATAAACTTGTGGAAAATTTGGTTTGTCCAGTTGTACATTCCGAAATAGGTACAAACATTAAATAATAAAAAGAAAATGAGATTAATCATGATTCGCTATTACAATAAAAATAAGGTGCACATTTCTTATAGCAATATCCTTGTAAAATACTGGAATATCAAATAAAATATGTAAACCAAGATAAAAAATATGAACATTGCCACAGAATATAGAAAGATTTTCGTTAAATATACTTTTGAAGAATGCAAGCAAGATTTATGGATGTTTTGTGATTTAAGTTTCACTGCCTTGGGGGAAGGGGGAGGGGAGGTTGGGAAGCGCCAGTCTATTCAGATTGAATTACAAAACATACCCAAAAGCCTTTTCAATTAATGGTTTCATTCTAATTGGTGTTCTCTCCCCCCAACAACTATTGTGATGGTAAGCATTGTTTATGATATATAATTCTCTGTTATGCTAGTTTTGAAGACCAATTCAGCTAAGATGAACTAAGGGGGCCTTAAAAATCTTTCTACGTTGGAATGAAATACACGAAAGAAATATGACAGTTTCAGATTTTTTGTTATCATTTTGTATATTATTATACAGGTGTGCATATTGTTAGACAGTTAATCCAACTTAAAAAGTATAAAACAGTTTAGAAATGGTTATGTTTGTATAATAACATAAATACTAGTAGAAACACTCACATTTCTTTACAGAATATATGGGGGTTTGTGAAAATAAAGGATCATAAGAATTGACAAATTCCCGTCCCATAATTCTTGGCTAGGTTTATTATTTGCATACGGCCTGACTACACAGCAATACAGGTCAGTTCTACACACAGCATCAATCAAAAGTTTTGAATAAAAGTGATGTTTGTAGCATATATGCAAGGCTTGGGCATATACTACATTGAGGAAGATTGTGTCAAAAGACATCAGATATGCCGCAAGGTAGATGTAGGTGAACTAATTTTAAGCCTTGCCTAATCTTTCCTATCCTAATCTAATCCTTCTGTTGTGGTACTAAAAAATCAATTTACAGTTCATAAAAAAACATCAATTATTTTATTTTAAATTTGGCAATTTTAGATTCGTAATAACGCTTTTTTTTTCATTGAATATTCAACATTTAATTTCAATTTTGACAGTAAAAAGGGCTGGGTTTTTAAAAGACTTTAATATATAAAATCTATTTAAATTATAAAACTATTGCAACAGTTTTTACAAAGAAAATAAAATGCAAAGCGGAGATACTATTCCATAATGTTAAGGGGTTCAATTAACAATTATTATTCACTTCAATCAACTGGTCACATTCATGCTAGATGCAACCAACTTTTATACATTTAAAAATAAAAATTGTATTGTCACCCCTAAAGTGATAAAACTAATAAAAACATAACGCAGGCTTAAAAATAACATTAGCATGGCGATACTACTAACTGATGTTTAAAGCAGAATAAAATACACTAACCTAAAATATAACACGGCATTATTTATGAATTGCCCAATCTAATTACCTACCTATATTTTATGTACGTAGGATTGTGAACGGCAACAGTTATGAGTGAGGATAGGATCTATCCTCTCCGCCTACCATTTTAGTGTTGGGGTTGAATAATCTTTTTGGCAGCAAAAACAAATACAAACCATCAGCTATAACACCTTGATCAAACAGTTTTAGGACTTCGAAAATACAAGTTTATTTATCAAAATCGATATGGTTCCTTTCAAAGTACTCCCTGTCAACTACAAAGCACCTACGTCAGCACTTGATCTAATCCTCAAAATACCGCTGGGACTCAATTTTCAGTATGTCCAGCAGACGTTTTCGATTTTTTCATGACATTCTCTCGGGTGGTGTAATGCTTTCCGCGAAGCGGATTTTTTAAGTCGATTGAACAGGAAAAAGTTGCAGCGAGCCAGATCAGGTGAATTCGAAGGCTGCTGGATAGTATTTGTGATGTTTTTGGTCAAAAACTCGCAGACAAGTGTGCGATGGTTATTGTGTTGCAAAATTGATGCCATTTTCAGACTTTAATATAAAAAATCTAAAATACGCACAAAGGTGGACGTACTTAGTACAGTATAACTTTTACAAACGTCAAGCTATGACACTGAAGTTTAGAGGGAAGCGTCAATGACACATGTGGTAACCTAACTAAAATAAGGAATTCCAATCGGGTGACTGATAGCGTCACACGGTGGCTGGTCCTAAAACTTTTTGATCAAGCTGGTATATACTTTTCTGAGAATTTTTATTAAAAAGTTATTTATCTACGTTTCTTCGTCTTTTTTGTAACAAAATAATATGCCGTGTTATATTTTCATTTAACCAATTCACCGCTTACCGCATATTTACTGCGAGAATAATTTGTACCTCCAGCGCTGTTAATTTATTTATGCATTTGTTTTAGAATGAAACGTTTCTCTATCAAAAAAGAATGCTATGTACGCTTGCTACTCTAAACACGGAATGGCAGTGAAAAGGTTAAATATAATATTATATTACCGCTTAAAACAATGAGTTATAGTAATCTATATATTTTCCAATAGCTAATAACAATTTAATATAGTCTTTCTAGAATGTGTGTTAGTAGTACAATACAATCCGATTTTATAAAGTGAGGTAAATTTTAGCCAATTTTAAAATATTCAAAAGTTTTATTATACTTAATTTTTAATTTGGCTGTGACAAGTGCACCGTGAAACAGATACATATTAATGTTTTCTTACAAATAAATAAAATATTTTTGAAATACAAGTATTTACTCCTACCTACGTATTTCACAAGGAACATACAACAGCTAGCTATATGTATAAAAATTCAACATTTTTACCAACTTATTAAAAGATGAGAAATCTGGCAATCCAAAATTTTAAATTCTTAACAACATTAGAAATTTTAAGGAATCCAAGTCTCCATTTTTCTGTATAAGAAACAAATCATTTGTTACAAATTGAACACAAGTTAGTAAGTATCAAAGATTTTTTTAACAGGATATTAATTGGGTTGTGTAGGCAAAATAATAATAATTGAAAAAAGGCATATATCAGGTAAACTTACAAAAAAAGTACTTATTAGCGCAGGCAGACCTGTGAAAAATGACAAGATAGTCTAAATTCTTGACAAATCAGTTCCAATTTTGAAAATGACTTAATTAAAATAATTTTCTGTTAAAATATTATATTATAGGTAGGTACTTTATCACTCCTCTGAATTCTTCACACAATCAGTTCCAATATTGAAAATGACATTTAAATTCAAAGCAAATTTGGGTTCATTGAGCCAGAGTTACACAGGAAGCACAGATAATCGAAATTAGTATTAACTGGTCACAGGCCGGAGACGCGCTGGCGCGCGCGTCATATGCGCATGCGCGAGAAAATAATTCAAATATTTGAATAATATTGTCGATGAAAAACTTTTGGTCTGCGATTTTGGCCCTTCTATGTGCATAATTTGTATGAAGAACAGTGTCAGAATCGCTTGCGCCATCATTATTCTAGGTGGTGCTAAAAGTTTCACTCACCTAGTCACCCTGGAATATTTTTAAAACTTTTTCATCCATGACTTTAATTATCCACGAATTTAACGGTCACAATAAATGAGTGTATCGCAAATAAAACATCGTAAAACCTATTAATTTACGTAATAAATGCAAGTAATGTTGTTTTGGTAGATAGTTTATTGTGTTGTGAACGTTTTTCAGTCAATAAAATATACAATAGCTCAAAATTAATCAACAAAGTTTTTTTGTGAAGTTTCGCGAATTTCCGCGAAATGGCATGGCCTTTGACCGGTTAATGTGAATATAACATAGCATCAAAAGATCAGAAGTTTCACTATTTGGACCCAATAAAATAACAGCAAAGTGAAAAGACAATATCATCTTCTTTATTGTATGTAGTTTTTATCCACTGAAAAGCTCTACATATATGCTAGGAGTAAGCACGTTGTTGCTTATTGTGGGTATGAAAATGCGCAACTCCATAAATACTAAAACCAAAATTCTAAATGTCTGAATATCTGCAGTTTTAAGAGTTGCCATTGGGCCTACCCACAGTAGGCAGTCATTTATTTGGCTAAAGCAATAACGGTTTCCATCAGTTAGTGCTGTCAGATGTATTTTTGTAGTGAAAATAATGTTGCACTGCATTCAGACTGAAATTAATAAATTCTTTTATTTATAAGACTAATTTCTTAAAGATTTAAAAATAATGAAATCTTTTATTTAAACAACTGAATACCCTTTTAAATACATCCAATTGTAATTTGGTTTAGTTGTAAGCGTTGTTGACTCCAGCCCCTGAGGAGGAAGGTTCAATCCTCAGTCAAACTGATATTATTTTTTAAGTTTTAAAAGACATTTGAAAATACTTTGTTTTTATGTGTTGATTTTTTATTTATCCTGTTTGAAAAAATAGGAGAAAATTTGAAGATTACCATTTTAGTGGTTTCTGTCAATCATAACTCACTTTATAAAAAAGAACGGCTATAAGAGTTGTGTGTATTCTAACTGACGTGCTGGGGAACAGGTTGTGGCGTGGCTCCCTCGATGGCGCGATACTTCTTGATGCGCATCCAATGCCCGTTGTTGTAGTTCATCTGGAAGTGGGTCTCGCACAGCATGGTGAGGTACGTGAAGTCTGTCTGGCGGACATTCTCTTGGTTCTCCGACAGTTTGATGGTTACGATGTTACCGAGGTTGGGACAGGGATTTTCTAAAAAAAGAAATGATGTTTCAGAAAATCACATAGTTCTTAAATTTTGAGGATCTATGCGGCTGTCGCAGGTGTGGTTCATCAGCATCTGTCCCTGCATGTGGATGTTGCAAATGTGATCCATGAAGTATCGTTAAAACTTGCCGCATGATGGGGTGGATTGGATAAAGCAGCCAGTGTCATTATGGTCAAAATCAAAAATTGTGTCACTCCTAATTATTTATTAATGCCCTTTTGTGGGGCTTTTACATGTGAATTGTAAAAATTATTTCGTTTTTTGTGTTTCTTTTCATAAATAAATGAACTGCCACAGCAACAATCTTTTGTACATATTTATTTAGTGATAAATTGAAGAATTATTTTCCTCCACTGAGTGCTTTAAAAATTACCATAATAATTCATGGTTATGGTATCGTGACGGCATAAAAAAGGCAATAAACATGCATTCCTTATCACAATAATGCTGCAGCTCTTTCAAAAGATGAGATAAGTAGGTCTGTTTCCTCCAAAGGAAAAAAAGTCATCATTTTCTTGCATCTCTCTCACACATGTAAAGTACTCCCACAAACGTGTAAAGAAAATGAAATGAAAAAATTCCCCTCGCCGTGGCTGAGCCGTAATAAGATATATCTGTTTCCTCCAAAGGAAAAAGTATTGGAGGAAACAGTCACACATATTTTGTGGGTCTCATCTTTTGTCTCACCATTATAATGTAATGCTGATTTGTATCAACAGTATTACGAAACTTTTGTATTAGGATGAATGAAGTAAAATAAACTTAATACCTCTGGATCCTGCCATGAAGCCGAGAATGAGGGCTTTCTCTGGTCTGGTCACCCGGTTGGCATTCTTGAACATGTCCTGGGCTTCAACCATTTGGTCTTTCTGCAAAACAAAAAAAAAACAATAAAATCAGCTTTAAAATACAAAGCACCATTTGGTAATAAAATCACCTTTCTGTTAGGGGTTGAAGACAACACTCAGATATCACTAGTGAAAGACCACCAAATGAATATAAACACTACTTAACCCCTCCGAAAATCGCCATTTAAGCCCTTAAAACGTCTCAAACGAAATGACATTTTACGAAAACTTTTTGTTATTACCGCTTCACAATTAAAGCTCTATTACAGGTGGCTTCACACATTTTACCAAAGCTAATAAATAACCTGTCGTTAAACTCTTTAAATATAATACGTTTTCATCAAATTTAACCCTCCACACAGCATCCCCAAAGATGACATAGGCCCTGAGGGAAATTATTTTCCTCTGGGCCTCCTGTGTGGAGCTCATGTAAAAAAAACAACAAATTAGGTGACCACCTCATTATTGGTTCATGGTGAGATACACTTTTATGAGTTACTATTTTTCTTCAGGTGACTGTAAATGACATGAAGTAACTGTATAACAAAAAAATACAACTAACCGTGAGCGTGAGACTTCTCCTGGGTAGCATTGTGGGTTGTGCTGGTTGTGCAGGCTGTGCCGAAGCGTCCTGCGCCGTCTTGAGCGCCGTGGCCGCCTTCTGCTGCATCAGCCCCACAGGGGTGGTCATCACCAGCCCCGGCGGGTTCCCGCCCTGCACCGGCTGCGCCTGGATTATAACATTCTGTTGCCCGCCCAGCTGCTGCACCACTCCGGGAGTCATCTGCTTCACATTTGTCAACAGCACGGTCTTGCCGCCTTGCTGCACAATGGTTTGTCCTTGCGCATTCGTTGCCGCTTGTTGTAAAACAGAATTGGACAAGATAACGGGAACCCCACTCGAAGTCTTTAAGATATTCTGACCAGATAATAAAGTACCGCCAGGACCCGCCGTGACGAGCAGTGGTTTTTGTCCCGGTTGCCCCGTTATCAAAAGCTTCTGTTGTGCTCCTAGGATGATGGGTTTCTGTCCGGGTGATTGTTGTATCAGTATGGGGTGTTTGGCCGCTGATAGAGGAGTGTTTGCCGTGACGGCGGTCAGGGCAGGCGGGGACACCTCGATGGTGGGGGATTTTATTGTTTGCGCTGTGGAGACTATAACGTGAGGACTGTTTGGGGTGGTGGGGGTGGAAGGGTTGGATTGTGTTGCTGTCGCTGTTGGGGTGACGGGGGTGACTGCTGGAGATTGCACGCTCGAAAGAGGAGGTAAAACTGAAAAAAAAAACAACACAAAAATGATTTTTAAAAATCTATAGAAAATGAAACGTTTTTAGTAAAGATAATTTTTTTTTTTTTTTTTTTATAACACGTAAAGATAATCTGCAGATGCAATTTATATGCTGTTGAAAGCAAATAATTATTTTGTCCATTCTATTTTTTGGCTGAGTTAGCATTAAATGTTATAAACATCAATAAAAAAATCATTGGATATTAAACACTTTTTAGATGTGTTTATTTCTCAGAAATATGACACAGTTTAAAAAATAGCATAAACATCTTTAATTAGCAAATTTTTCTACCATTCTCGTACTAGATTTGGAAAGTCTAGACATAGGCAGGATATAAAGTATTGGAATTCAGAATTGCTGCCACACAGCCATTTCTTGTCAGGACATAATATTTCCATCACCATCAGCTGTTTCCCGCGCTACGTCTCAACTGATGTAATAAATGTAACTAGTAGTTAAAAACCCGCTCTGCAGGTTAGGAACTGGTTCCAAAATAGCCAGTTCCTCGGATCCACTGTGATCCAGTGATAGCTAGCTACCCGGGACAAAGTAACCCCGACAGACAGTGACGTCGTATGTAACATATAGCCGTGTGGTCCTATTATTTACAACTGCCAGTTAAAATAATAATCATATTATCGTCAATCTCTCCATATCCGGAGAGATACTCAAAATTACAGATCCGTAGTACTTACGCCTGCCGGGCGATGCAAACTGTTAACGTAAGTGGCGCCATCTTTTGGCATCGCTTTAATTCGGTTCTATTACAAAAAGTACATTTGTATACAAACTCCACATACGAAAACAGTCTTGCGTAAGGAGCGGCATCCGAGTTGCATTCTTAGCCGGATTCTTAAATTTCAACTTCTCTAGCCTAATACTGTTTGATGCTATTAACCTCTTAAAGTCCAGGAAGTTTCCGAAAATTCCCTAACAAAGCACCACTTTGAATTTTGAATTGAATGTTTGTGGATTAATTTTGAGCTATCGTATTATTTTATTGACCAAAATACATTCCTAGAACAATAAACTATGTACCAAAACAAAATTACTTGCGTTAATTACGTAAATTGATAGGTATTGCGATGTTTTCGTCAAGTAACACGCATCAGACTTTGACAGAAAGAATCGCGGCAAATTTGACATTTTGATGCCACAGTTAAAATCATTTAAAAATATTCTGGGGTTGCCAGGTGAATGAAATTTTTGCATAGATACTGGGTAAATGTTGGCGCAAGCGATTCTGACCTTGTCCTTCATACAAATACTGCACATAGAAGGGTCAAAATCGCAGACAAACATATTTTTTTCTAAATTTTTTCCGCACGCATGCGCACAAACCGCGCGCATCCGCGTGTCTCCGGCCAATAAGAGGTTAATTATTGGAAATTTTATAAAATGTAATTGGATTCACTGTGTTTTAACAACAAACAAATAAATATTTGAAAAACTCCTACTCCTAATGATGGAGTACTTAGTTAGCAAAGGAATTGAACCCTTGAAGCATTTATTCAGTCAGATACTAATCGGTCGATAGTGAACTAATCAGTTATTAACCTGTTGAGGTCCCGGCTTTTTCCAGAAAAACACGGAAATTTCACGATCTTCAATTGAATGTTTTGTGGATTAAATTTAACCTATCGTATATTTTATTGACTGAAACACATTCCTAGAACAATAAACTATTTACCAAAATAACATTACTTGCGTAAATTACGTAAATTGATAGGTTTTATGATGTTTTATTCGAGGTACACGCATGTCACGCATCGGCAATGTGACGCGGCCGCCAAAATGACAGTTGGAGATGCCCACAGACAAACATTATTTTTAAATATTGTGTGGCTACAGGGTGAATGAAGTCTTTACCCATACCATAGGGAATGTTGGCGCCAGCGATTCTGACACTTTATTTACAGATTTTGTACATAGAAGGGTCCAAAATAGTAGAATCAACATATTTTTTTTCGCGCATGCGCAGAATCTTTTTACATCCCGGACTACGGAAAATTTAATATAAATTATTCGAAGTGACTTGTCTCATTGCGGTTTTCTCTATGGTAAAGTACGATAATAGAGCAAGCGTTTCTGACATTGTTCTTCATACACTTTCTGTATACATAAGGGTCAAAATTGCATTTCAAAGTGCCGCGCCACCTCGCGGCCACCGGTGGCCGAACGGCCCACAACGAGTTAAGCATGTTTAAAGGATTGGCACCACAACAAGCAAGAATGATTAATACCTTGGTCTTGGGGAGTGGAAGGCATGACATAATTGTTGAGACCGCGGGCATACTCGGGCAGGGTGGAGGTGGAGGGGGCTGCGGCGCTGGGGGTGGTGGGGGTCGGAGGGGCGCCGGGGGCCACAGGGGCGCCGGCTGGAGCCACTTCGGCCTCCATGGCGGCCTTCTTCTGCTGCTCTTCGGCTTCTACAAGTTACAAACATGATAAGAGATAGTAATTTATGGAAATACAGATAAAGCAGGTAAAGTGACTTATTGGATAAAGCCACTGGAAGCTATGACGTTACATACTATTAGACGAGGGGTAGAAATCTCAAAGTGGGAAGACAAGAACAAGACAATTGTACCAATCTCGATATCTAGTACTTTAGTACTAAACTGCTACGCGTCGAGTAAGGTTGCGTCTTACCAGCACTTACCAGTAAGTAAATTACATGTGTCAAAATGCCCTCCTGTGTGATGAGAAAATGTTTCAATTACACGGCAAATAATAGTAAAGGCAAATGAATAACATTTCATTTGTAAGTACATGCAAATTACTTAATATTATCGATTATTATAAATATTACTATTAATTTTCATGTTTCCCGCTCGCGGTTTTACACGTCATTAGAGAAAATTCAAGTCCTACTAAAGTAAAGGGTCTGGACGCGCAACAGCCAAATTTCTGTTGCTAAGTGAACTTCACTGTTTTAAAGTAGACTAATCAGCCTAAACACTCTGTTTATTAAAACAACACATAAATCAGTAGTTCTAACAAGTATTAATGACAATCGCCACCATTTGAAAACTGTCGTTGCCCTATTGTATTTATTGTATAGCTCGACATATCAAACTCCGACAGACAGCCGGAACTTTTATTCTAGTGGGCCTCAAGAAAAGGAGACAGTGAACGTTCCATCAAAAAGTGACAAGCAATTCGCCGCCTGCTCATATATCCATGGCATTCATACACACACATTATTTGATTGTCTATCTTTATCACACAGGAATAAACTTTTGAATTAAGAAATTATACTGAAAATCGCTGAAAACAAAAGAGTGTTCCTTACTTTCCACATTATATTGTGAGTATATGAGACTATGGCGAGTCTATTTATTTATATAAAGTCATTGACTGGACGAGTACATTGTTAGAAAAATACATTTCTACTAAATAAAAGACAAAGCAAAATTGTAGACTAAGGTGGTATTTCACCATCCTCCTCGTACATTATCCATATGATAATTTTCGATTAATTAAACACAATTTATTTATTTAAAATGACCGAGTTTACTATTTTGTACTTAAACTATGAATAGTGGCTACATATAGGTTAAGTGAGCCGAGTTTTTTACCTGTTGCGAGTATTTATTTTTTTATTTATTAATATTCGTTATTGTATGGATAAGCTATTGCTATTAGGAGGTTGGTGAAATACTAAGGGTCGACCGAGACAGGTTTTTTGTTCTCGGCCGAGACCGAGAATAAATTAAAATCTCGGCCGAGACCGAGAATAGATAAATTGAGCAAAAAATGAAATAGCGCTATTTTTGCATAATATTATTTTTAAGAATGTAATAATGTTTAATTATATAATAATTTGAGATTTTATATAATATATCTAATATTAAATATTTAATTAAACAATAATTTGAGATTTTACTGTCAATGTTAAAAATAAAATAATTGAGATTTTACTCACAAAGTAAAAAAAAAAAGGAATAATAATTTGTTTTACATAGTTTTAAGTTTTAGTAATCAAAATTGAACAATATGATATTGTAGCACATAAATAGCAATTTATCTGCATTTTCACCCTTCAAAGAGTGACGCCTCATGTCGTATAATTGACCAGCTCTGCTAAAGAGCTGTTCACTTGCTACACTAGTAGGCGGTGCTGACAAAAACTTTTTTGCTGCAGGCTTTATACGATGACGAATACATACAAATCAGCTAATTCATCAGAGTTCTGATGAATGTGGCCAGTGAATCTAAAAAATCTTCGTACACTTACCAGCTTTCCAACATACGTATAAAATAATATGTAATGATTAATGATCTTAATATTCACTTAACAAGTTTATGTAGTTATTCTGGCTAGTAAAGTAATTATAATTAATCACAACAACACATAAAAGAACTTACTTTTTTCTACTACGAACACGAACAAAATTCAAACAAACTTCCTTTACAATTAATTGTTTGTTTACAATTTACAAAAGTAGCGAAATTAATGAACGACGTGACGTGGCGGTTGTGAGCTGTGACCGCGACTGCTGTGAGTAAAGACAAAGACCACCTCCTGCCAGCCAAACAATCACAAGGGACAGCTCTATCACGCACTGCGTGTCACGCAGTGCGTGAGAGAGCTTTCGTGACACCAAGTGACGAATTTGGACGCGCGCGGTAGATTTGAACCCCATTATCCTATACCGTACCTACTTACAACGGTCTCGGTTACTGTCTCGGTTCTCGGTAGAATTTGTAGCCGAGAATGCCGAGACCGAGATCTCGGTCGACCCTTATGAAATACCCCCCTAATTGTCTGGATTTGTCAGGTTAACTAATAATAATTGGATAATTTGTAGAGCGCCGTTTTTGTGAAAGATCACCTCAAGGGCGACTATTGTATATTTTAGCGGCAATGTATTTGAAATTTCTTTGATCAAATGTTGTACATGAATAGATGTCTTCTGTAGAGGTTCTTAACCACTGGAGCGATTACCTATAGTAAAAAAATTGACCACTTTTATTTTTCTGCGATTGATAGCGGTCCAAAATGGACCACATTTTCCTACCATTTGTAAAACATTTATTGTAATTATTTAAAACATTTCCTTGGCCAGCCATTTATTTTAAAAAGAAGCTATTGAAATGCTTTATCTATTATGTATGACCATAGATGTTGCAAATCCGAACTTCATAGACTATTTTAGAACAATGTTAAAAATAAATTTATAAAATATTTTTTTCCCGCCGAATTTTTGATCAGCTGTTTAGGATTAAAATTAAGTCTTTTTTCCACAGATATGCATGCACCTTCATTATCAAGTATACCACAGACAACATAAAGAAATCGAAAATATTCTATTATGATTCGAATAAGTACCCCTCATGGTTTCCAAAGTGAATAAGTACCCCTCATGGTTTCCAAAGTAAATAAGTACCCATCACGTCTTTCAGTTTCAAATTAAAAAACATGCACGATTCGCGCAGTTATTATTAACTTTGCGATTTTTTAAATATATTTTTTATAAATTCTAAAAACATGAGATAAACGGTAAAATATAGTTTAATTCATTGGCTGTATAGCATTATAATAAGTTTTTATTTCTCCATGTTAAAATTCGAAGGTATGATTTTTTTAATGTTGGCAAAAAATTTAAAAAATAATCTTCTTAGAAATCTCGAGCAATCGAGGCAAATTCATTTATTTCGCGTGATCGCTCCAGTGGTTAAACCTTAGAGGTCGGGGCCCTGCAATATTGCAGTGTTGAAGAAGCACAGTATGAAGCACTGCAATTATAATGTCGACCTTATACATTCATTTTGCCTTTAGATGTAACCTATACTGGGTTAATTACAGACAAAAATAAAAATTTCGCTTAATCGAGTACGGTATTGTCTACATGCTGGCTTTAGCAAAAATGTTTTTTAGTTTATTGAAGTTTCTTGCCGGTCTCTACGGGTTAAAGGGACCCTAAGAATAATGATCTGGGAATATAAGGGGGCGTACAATAATTATGTGAGCAGTTTTTCTTCCAATATAGACCCCTCTTCCCCCCCTTGGTGGTGAGATAAATTTGGGTACTTTATGTATTCTTTTCAAGTAAAGTGAGATTTTGCTAGACCGCCCCCCTTTTGAGCTCACGTATTTAATGTATGCCCCCTAATAACGTTTTATATTATCTGTGAGATAGATTTCTTACCAAGAAGTTTCCTCCTCTTCTTCTGATGTATGGTGGCGGGTTGGTCTGCGATGTCGAGGATCTTGATGGCCCTGTCTCCGGCTCGGGCGGTGGGTGTGGGTGGAGTGATCCTGGCCGCGGTTCGGATGCCACCGCGGCTGATGGACCACCGAGACGGCAGGCCTTTCAGAGGTGCTGGAATTGGACCAATGCAGAAGACGGGATTCAAACATTTTTCAAGTTACAAGGTTAATTTCACAAAACCATAACTACATTATTATCAAAATAAGTCACCAAACCCAAGTTAGTGTTGAGATATCAAACGTTTGAAAGCTCTCAAAATTTTTCTATTATAGCACAGGTAGATAAAACTTTTAAAGCATTGTTTGTGGGACAGCAGTAAGCAAGTTTTTCGCATATTTGGTTTAAATTTTAATATTCATTTTAAAAAATATGCTCTACGACTGCCAAAATTTATTTCGATCTGAAAGGGTTTGCAAGGTTTCCAGGTATGGTCTCCAGATAGTCTGCAGTCAGGGTGTAAAGCGGCCTACACACGACACTGCATGCTGGCCAGCAGGCAGTGACTGTAGAGAGCATGGGTTTGAGCGAACTAGCGCTGTCTCGTTTGTTAAAGGGCCGCTAGGACGAGACAGCGCTAGTTCGCTCAAACCCACGCTCTCTGCAGTCATTGCCTGCTGGCCAGCATGCAGTGTCGTGTGTAGGCCACTTAATTTGAGCTGCTTTTGTTGGCTTCCTTCTGTTCCACACCAAGGAACGTACAGTGAGAGAGAGAGTTGAGGTGGTTATCCTTTGTTGAAGTAAAAACACTTGTGTTTGTACTGGATATTTGAAACTGTTTATTCTGTTAAATAATTTTACAGTGAGAGATTGATTCGATTCTAAACACTTGACTGGCGACAATAATGAGTGTAATTCTTAATGTCTAGCAGAAGCGAAAGACGAATTGAGATCAAGAGAATCGAGTAAAGAGAGAGAAATTCAAGGAGAATGACATGCGAAATGACAACAAGCCATTTTTATAAACAAAAATTAGAAAGTTTGATGCGGCCACAGACAAAAGAGAGCATAGATATAGAAATTAAGGTAATGTTTGAATAAAAGGTCGCATAGACCGGAAAGTTTAAAGTAAGAGGCTCTACACATCGAGATTAGATAAAAGAGAAATTAAAAGTGTTCAGTGCTAAATGACGTTAAATATAAAATAGGAAAATCACAACACACAACATCCAACAGGGTTAACTGAGACAGACAGTATGCTCGTGAACTGAATCAGAAGTTCGACAAAGACAACCTTTCAGACCATAAAGGAAATCTTTCAATCATCAGTCAAATTATCACAACAGGTACAATAGATAATGGAAACAATGTGGAATTGTGGCAACAGTCACTGAGCAACAACCTAACAACTCAAACTATAACTGGATACGCAATGAATGATATGTTTGGTATGTAGGTGGAAACAAATGCAAGGTGCCGCTATGCGTACATACGATTTGCAGTTTTGTGGATGAACAGTGTTGGCGACATGTAATGTGATTACGGTTTCGTACTAATAATGGTTCATGGCCCATCTCTATTGTTTCAATTATCTACGACACCCACGGATGATTGGCTGATGAGCCAAAAAGAACTGCCAGATTCAGTCGGGTGAGAGTCACCAAGCCAATTGTTTTTAAACCAATCTGAGTATGTCCATGTCTAAAGTTGGAAACGTGAAGGCTCACAGAGTAAAAGGAGATAATAAAAAGAATGGAACCATACTTGTATCAGTCATTTTTCTGGGCATTCCTCGACTGCGCACCGGCACGGTTGGCGCCACGGACTTCTTCATGTTGGACATGGCATCCATTGACTTCTGCAATAGCTCGGCCCGCAGCGCCGCGCTCTTGGGCTTCCTCTTCAGCGTGAAGTGCTTCACAGGGTTGGGCTGCTGGCCAACCTGATTCATGAGTGGAAAACAACATTACATTCATTATTAAATATGAGGATTTCCTTTTGAATCACCATTATACAGGAGATTGATTGAATAATCATAATACAGCAAATTGCAACTGTAAAATGTGGGCAACAGAATGAGATGTGGTGGAAATGCACCACAAGGCTGTGGCGACATGAGAGTTCAATCTGTACAACGATAATGCAATGTCACGTTTCGGACATTCCGCTTTCTTTTTTCTAGCTGTTTTGCAGTAATAAACGGCCATACAGCCCCACTTTGTTATTTTACTTTTGAAAGGTTCCTGTTAAATGCCAATTCTAGGTGCGTTTTAACTTTCCATCAAATTGTAATAAACTGACAAGCTTAACAACATGATAGTTGTCATCTTCTGCTGATCACAATTTGTTCAAATATTGAAACGGTCTTAGAATCGGCATTTAATGGTAACATTAATTGTCAAAAGACAAAATGGGCCTGAATGGCCATTTGATGACCTTGTCACGCGTGAATTTCTGCAAAACAAATTGGGCCTAATACATATATGATTTGATATGATTAACAGTCGTCCAATAGCAACCAAATTCTTGAGAAAGCATTGTGCAATTTAAGCTTCAATCAAAGATCTAAGCTATTAGTCACAAAAAAAAGAAAATATGTCTCTTCCACCCTCGCATAAATACCCTTTTCTGTTGATTTCCATGTTAATACTTCTAATTTATTTTTGCTATGCACCCTCACGTACTGTATCTACATCTCATAGAATATTTTATATGGGATAAGATTTTTTTGGAAAGAAAGAGTTACAGAAGTAAAAAAAAGCAATGAACACTGTCAGACTATTGTAATCTTAAACGATTTTTTAATGATTGTGATAAAAATGCTGGATGGAAGTAGTTTGGGTTGGACGAAAGAGCGTGAAGAGGAGCATCTCATGAATTTTTGTCATTCGCTAAGAAGAGATTATAGTCACAAAACACATAGGAGGATCAAACCCGTGGCCTGCCCGCTTGAAGGAACAAGTATACAAACCTTCATAAACCACTCTTGCTTCACCCGCATCACGTCAGCACCTCTTCTTGACTTTTTGCCCGACTGTTTCCCGTCTGATTCACCTTGCACTTTGTTTTATTCTGCTACACCTCAGACCATCGCCTCTCTCCATGCAAAGGGATCCATCCATCTCGCAAGCCTAATAATTGTTCTGCCGAGATATCTTCCCTCCATGCAAAGGGATCGATACCTAGCGGTTTCCGGAGCACGCCCTCCACAAGCACGGACATACTGACTACCTCCCATCTGACCGGCACCTATTCCAGTCATGAGGGGCAGACGTCTCTTGCACTACTAGTAATGGCAACAATTTGCTTAGAAAAGTTAAAATTAACCAGCCAGTACAGCATCCTTACCACAGAGACCAGGGCCGCCTTATTAAGATAGTGGCACTCGAGCGGCAGCATGTGCAGCTGCTCCTCGTGTTTGCCCAGCAGCTTGCGCAGCTCGCTGACCATGTCGGAGAAGACGGGGCTGGCCGCATCCTCGCGCGGACGCTGTGTGTTTAGCGAGCCTGTCTCCGGCAGGGTGCGCATCACTTCGGCCAGCATGGACACCCACAGCTCCGAGTCAAGGGAGGCCATCTCCATGATCTCGTCAAGTTCGTGCCGCCACTATGGAAAAATAAAGTCATTAAAGCTAAATCGCAAACAGAAGAAGGTTATTACATCAATTATTTAAGACAGTCAACTCTTTGATCAGCAGCGTCATCAGCTATCGGAAGGTGGGAGAAACTAAAACATATATCAGATACTTTTTAACTTTGCATACTTTCAGGGTTTCGAAATCTAAAGTTTGGAATAAACTGCCATAAGGTGTAAGACTTGAAAGAATTCAGAGTGAAACTTAAAACTCATTGCGCTTTGCGCACTGCGCTTCATTCCAGACAATACCAAGCAACAGTCTTTTGTTTTTGGTTGAACAGTATTATGTAGGAATAATGACTAGCATTTTGCCTGTTGCACCCAACGGGAGTGATTAAATTTTTCATTATTCCAAAATGTAGTTCTGACCCAACCCGGCCAAATTTGAAATACCACAGATCTTGAAATTATGGTGAATGCTGAAAAATATTAATTAATCATTGTAACTAAAAATATGATGTAACCTCACTGGAACACCAGTGAAGACCATTTAAATAACACTCTCTATGGATCATAATCATATTAAATGAGGAAGTGGCAGTTCTTCACAAAGACCTGAAACCTACTGAAAGAAAAAAAACCTCCACCAAAAATTGGCACAACAAGTGCTATTAACATAAGTATAAATGTTAAAATTAATAATTATGGTAATTGTTCGGAACAAACGTCAACGGTTAATATGCACTTTTTTTTTATAAAACTTTTAGATTCTTCTTAAGAGGTAATAGCACCGGTGAGAAATCTCGACGGTAGGTATTTTAAGAAATTCTCGCTATCGCACCGCGCTCAAAAAAGAACTAGCTATCGATGTGTTGGTGAGACCACGTGAGTGTTTGGCTTGTACACCCTCTCGCCCCCTTTGCGTCTCATGCCTACCGTCTTTCGCCTCATACCGCCATATCCAATATTCTGTTTAGATAAAGCATGTTTCGACTTATTTCGTCGCTAATGAAGTTTTTGAATCGGCCTTGCGGTGTGACAGAAAAAGGGCCCATTATTTTTAAACGCACGAGGTCTGCTATTGTCGGTTATTTATAAATATCGTCGATAGGTATTGTAACAATGTCTTCTGTTCACGCTTATTACCGACAAATTACGAATTATTTTACTAGAACTCTATGTAGGTTAGTAGTTTTAAAGTTTTCACTGTATTTGCGTTTATAAATATGCAGTCAAACCAACTACATCGAATGATTATATACATACATATGATTATTCTCTATGATACATTAGTTATTATTGAAAATTAGTATTAACCTCTCAGGCCTCGGGCCTGTTTTTCGAAAAGTCAAAATATTTCCGCTTTCCAATAAATTCCAAATAACTTTAATATTTGTGAACGCATCCGAAAACTAAAAACTGTTTTTGAAAGATGATGAAATACGCTTTCAAATTTTATAATTCGAAATAAACATATAATTTTGTTTTTATTTTATTAATAACTAGCAGACCCGGCCACACGTTGCTGTGGCTAACGAAACACAACGCCATTTACCCAACCTTTATAAAATCCACACCATCCGCTCGCCAGCTGCCCGCTGCGCGCTGCCCTTTGCCTAAATTGAATATTTGAATTTCTTGGCTTTTCTCTACTATAATAAGCATTTATTATACACATAAACCTTCCTCTTAAATCACTCTATCTATTGGTGAAAACCGCATGAAAATCTGTTGCGTAGTTTAAAAGATTTATGCGCACATACATTTTGAGCGACTTCATTTTATACTATGTAATGATGATGATACCACAAAACTTAAATTTCTACTCATATAATTTGGCACTTACCTATCTTATTAAAAAAAAAACTCAAAAATGCATATGCAACAAAAATGTATTTTTGACCGATTATCTCTATCTCTACATATTATAAAGTCCCCCGCGCCATCTGTCTGTCTATTCGCGATAAACTCGAAAACTACTGAACGGATTTTCCTGCGGTTTTCACCAATATACAGAGTATTTCGTGAGGAAGGTTTAAGTATGCAATTTGTCAATGATTTGTGTAAATTGGTTGAAACATAACGATAATTGTTAGAAGTGTCGGAAATAAGTCCAGCCGCCTGGTAGCTTTCATCGAAAACGCTGCACGATCCTTTTGGGATATAACCAGGGCTGGGCAAAATACATGCTTTGCTGTAATTGAAATACAAATTACAAAATACTTTTTCGCATGTATTTAAAATACGAAATACAAAATACTTTCAAGTCATGTATTTGAAATACAAAATACAAAATACAGTATTTTAACCATTTTTTTCTTTCAAATACAAAATACAAATTACAAAATACAAAATACATTTGGTTTTGGTAGAACCTTTGGTTGCAATAAATTGTCATAAATGCCCTTATCTAAGGGTGCGTTTAAATAGAAGCAATGTTGAGCAGAGTGAAACAGAGACGTGCAAAAATTGACCAATCATATTGCTCAAAAGACACATCTCATCTCCGCTTCACTTGTAAAATTTGTGGTAAAGGACTCAGGTGTTAGGTAATATAATAATAATATATTATTATTATAACACGACATTTGTATAGCGCTATTTTGTTTTATTTCTAGTGACCGACCGAAGGTTCGGTTTCGGTTTCGTCAAGGTTCGGTAAAAAAATCTAGTTTCGGCATCAGTTTCGGTTTCGGCAGAAAATCTGCCGAACCTTCGGCCGCACCGAAACTCTGCATTTGTGAATTATCGCGTGCCGTTTGACTGACTTCCGGTGAGTTCGTGGCTCGTGTGTCATCCACCATCATCAACTGAGTTCGCTGGCCGGTCCGGCGTGCTTGTATTGTGAGTTTATGTAATCACAAACTTCAATTATTTTTATTTATTTCATTCTATATTTAATTTTATTTAACAAGTGTAAATAAAAATTAAAATCTAATCTCCTTCAACGGAAGCGATCTTCTGAATAGTCCCTCCTTTGATGTGCTTGGTGTAAGGCCCTCCGTTCATGGAGATACTTACAATCTTCGTAATTGTGACGAAACCACAAGTACCCTGTTGATATACATACTACTTTTTAATGCTAGTCTCCGTACACAGCGCTATCCGAAATATACTATATAGTCACATGAGAACGGGTCGTTTCTATGACTCATTCTTGAGTTCAACAGCTCGGCTGTGGAACCCGGCCTCTATGTTTCCTCCCTCCTTCCTCTCCCCAAAAAGACCCTCCATACAGCATCTTCAAAGATGACATACGCCCTGAGGGAAATTATTTTTCTCTGGGTCTCTCATGTGGAGTTAATGTAAAAAAATGTTGTGATTGTAAACGCAATTAAAATTATAGTACTCAATTTATGAGGTCCTTACTTTATAGTGAATAAAAGTGTAAAAAATAAGCCGAATTTCAGTAAACAATAGATTTTTAACATGTCTAAAAAAGTTTCGGTTTCGGTTTCGGCCGAAACTGAGAAAGATATCGAATATTCGGTTTCGTTTTCGGTAGAAAATCCTGTTTCGGTCGGACACTAGTTATTTCACTTCAAGTGCGCTCTACTGTAATTAACTTAAAAATAGTTTAGTATTTAGTCAAATTATTCCTATAGTGCTTGATCTAATACTATGACACAAAAATGTACAATACAAAGCAATGACAAGCATTACATAATATGATACAAATATGATAGAAAATGTACAATAACAGTGCTATTATAGCACAGGACGTGTTGCCAACTCTAAATATTAACACACATAACATATAGCTCTGGATTCTAGCGTTTTTAGTCTACGTATTATCTATGTCAGTTTATTTTTCATTATCATTATTAAGATCGCTAAATGTATTTGAAAATGTATTTTGAAGCCATAAGTATTTGAAATACAAATTACAAAATACCTCAGCCCCATGTAATTGAAATACCAATTACAAAATACATTTTTAGGAAGTAATTGAAATACAAATACAAAATACGTATTTGTATTTCAAATACGTATTTCAATTACAAGTATTTCAAATACTGCCCAGCCCTGGATATAACAAAACAATTAATGGTGGGATATTCCTCTTTTATAGATCTACAAAAAAGTCCGCGAAGGCATATATCTATCTTTTACGGATAGCTTACTATACACATTATATCTAAAATGCAATTGATAAGAATAATAAGATAAGAAGATAGAATGCGTATAGTAAAAGATAGATATATGCCATCGCGGACTTTTTTGTAGATCTATAAAAGAGGAATATCCCACCAAGCGTTGTTTTGTTATATCCCAAAAGGATTAGGCAGCGTTTTCGATGAAAGCTACCAGGCGGCTGGAATTTTTCCGACACTTCTAACAATTATCGTTATGTTTCAACCAATTTACACAAATCCTTGACAAATTACATACGTAAACCTTCCTCACGAAACACTCTATCTATTGGTGAAAACCGCATGAAAATCCGTTCAGTAGTTTTCGAGTTTATCGCGAACAGACAGACAGACAGACAGAAAGACGGCGCGGGGGACTTTACTTTATAATATGTAGAGATAAAAAAGGTTTAAAAATAGCCCACCTTAAGTTTTTTTCTAATTAAAATTACGATAACGAAAAAGATAAAAGCACTTACATATTTTATTAGACAATTAAATCTAAATGGATTTATTGTGTTGTGTGTATCATACGTGTGAGTTGACATGTTTGTAAATAATAATGTTTAAAATGTTAGATATATCGCTTGCTGAGGTTTGATTTGTACTCCTGTATTTTTGAGTTTCTTTAAGCAGTAAATACAAAAAAGGATGTGTTAGTTCGTTCAAAATTCAATAAAAAATGTTGGTCTTTTACCTATAGATAGATTTACCTACACATTTTTTTTAAATATTTATTACAGTCAGTTTGAAATAAAGGAAACAAATATATAATTTTTTTAAACTTCAAAACTTTTTATTTTTATTTTCAACTTTATAAAACCTTAAATTGTAATATTTAATTACATGAAGACAATATTAGCGAAACTTCAACCCAAGGCTTCAGGCCCAACTTCATAGTACAAAAAAAAGTGCAAAAATCACTTACTTCGCAATTTTTGCAATAAAATAAAAGCACTTAGAAAAAAAACCAACAACGCTAAAGGCTTTGTACCAGTTCACATAAGGAAAAAGGTTGAAGCAAACGTTTTACGTATGAGAAAAGCTATAGTTTGAGCAGTAAATTACAGAAAAGAGCAAGAAAACACGGCACAAAGTGATAAAGTAAAAAATCTGAAAATGGACAAAAAAAATGCCGCAAACCATGTTTTTGGTGATCATACAAAATGTTCGTCATACTATTGCAAGTCGGAGAAGTATACTAATGATCCAAATTTAGTAAGCGATCTTCAAGATTGTGGAACAGGACTGATATTCAACAATTATTGTCGTCTCTAATAGCAAATGCAGAAAGTCTTATTATTAACGTGACAAATAACACTGTGGAGCAATTCAACAACGTTATAGCCAAATTTATAGGCGGAAAAAGAGCAAATTTTACAAAAATGGGATAACTTCAGCAGTTGAGCTTCTTGAGCAGTAACTTCGTGGAATAGTGAAATGACAACCCATTCACGAATACAAAAAAAATCCAAGGCCACAGTCCTGGCAACTACACGAAGCATTTTATTGAAAGAAAACGACGTTCGAAGGAGACAATACAGAGGTGTCGAAAAATAAAACTAAGGTATTACGAAAACACGACAGAAAAGAGAAAAAAAGTTGCAGGGCCTGATGAAAATTATGGTCAATTGGAATTAGATCCAGATATGCCAGCTGAATTATTTGAAACGATAAAGAGGAATTTTTCAAAGAATTATCTCCATCGAATAAGGATGAACTCGAAAGGAATACGGTGGGCCAAAGCAATAATAATTTGTGGACAATTGAAAGGCGTAAGCGGCTTACAGCTTCTAACTTTGGACAAAAATATGTAAGCTACGGCCAAAAACTTCAGTTGCGAGAGTATTAAACTCGCTACTGTACTCGCCATTTAAAGGAAATATGGCCACAAATTATGGGAAAGAAAATGAAAACCAAGCAATTGAGCAATTTACAAAAGAAACAAAATTAGAGGTATTCGCCTGTGGACTATTTATCGATGAAAACAAAAACTTTTTAGCGGCAAGTCCGGATGGCCTTTTTGGCAAGGATTCTATAATTGAAGTGAAATGCCCATATAGTATAGTAAATATGTCACCAGAAGAAGGATTTGAACAAAAAAAATTGATAACTGTAAAATTGAAGACAATGCTTCAACATTAAAACGGAATCACAATTACTTCTACCAAGTACAAGGCCAGTTACACATTACTCGTCGTAAATACTGATATTTTGTCGTGTGGAGTCCTAAAGGTTTGCCGTATGAAAAAATTGAAAGGGACGATTCAATCTGGCAAAAAATTGAACCACTGTTAGAAAAACTTCTACCACCAATGCCTTTTACCAGAAACAATTGACGGTCGCATATCAAGAAATTTACCGGCGAGAGAAAGATCTAAATCATAAATTGTTTAAAATTCATTGTATAGTGGTAAAAAATTTTGTACAATAAAGTGTTTACAAACAAAAAATTTCAATTAATCACTGAAGGCAATGTAAGCGACTCTCAACTAAAAATTTGAAACAGATTTTTTTTAAAAACATAAACCTCACATTGGAGGCACCGAGGAAAAATAATCGCTCAGGGACTTTGTTGGAGAAGTTGTTGGACATCATTGGAGAAGCTGTGTGGAGGGTATTTTTAGGATAAGGAAGGAAAGGAAGTTTTGGGTAGGGAAAAGGTAGGTAAAAGTATGAAATGATGGTGGAGAGTCCAGCTGTAGAGATCAAAAGATCTTCCTCTTCCAGTTTCTCCCAATCCGGCCCGCCACGCAGTAAGTGGACAAAATTATCCGCCACCAAAACCCATGCAGACCTCATCCGTGAACCCGGGAACCCAGGCTCTGTCACCAAACATAGAGGACCACTTGCGGTGACCAAGTGGCGGGGGTGTTGGTTATCCAATAAATGGTTCCCGGGGCGATGGTACCTAAAACGCCTCCCAAATTGAAAATTTATTATAGTACTTGACATAAAAAAATTTAATTTTGCACAATTTTAGTATGAAAGCTCGGTCAGTATTGGTATACCGCGATGAGTCACTAAACAGAAAAAAAACGAATAAAAAATATCGATTACTCGGGCAAGGACAACACTAGTATACCGATAAAATTCTTTACATCACTACTTCGCATTATATGTATGTATTTGTCAAAACCCACGTTCCCCGGCCCCCCTCAGGAGAAATGAGCGAAAGGGACACCTGCACGTCGGGCCGAAAATACCTAAATAAAATCTTCGAAATCGATGTTTTGTATTCCCCATTTTTCTTCTCCAAAACTGGACGGATTTAAAAAATTTTTTTCACTAACTGTATTAAAAGAAAATATTCTATGTCGGTACGTTTTGCTTTTTTTCAAAATACATTGTTTAGTTTGTATACTGAACGTTTTTTGACGGCGTTTAAATTAGGCAATTTTATTCATTTTTGGAAGGTCGTAACTTCTATGAGAAGTAAATTATCAAAAAAAACAAAACGTACCGACACGCTAGTGGTCAATATCTATATTATGTAAAAAAAAATTTTGCTCTAGGGTCAAAATCCAGAGAGATAAACGGGGAATACGTTTGTATAGAAAAGCGCAGCTAGTATTTCCTCTTAATTACCATAAAAGACAACTATTTGCATTCGGGGAGGTAGAAAATGTTACATTTTTAATTTTATTTACGAAAATTGAAAATTTGCTTTCACACTGTCAAATCACTCGTTTGCAATATTATTGTTATTTTAATATGTTGGTATTACTGATATTTCACATTGCACTGGCTGTATAAAATAACGAATGGCTAGAAAATTAGTTATACCACGAATTTTGAATTAGGTAAGCACTAATTTGGTTAGAAACTTTGCTTGGAATACAAACTAGATAAATCCTGGGATGTTTTTTTTAAAGAATTGATGTTTAACGATTTTTTTCGTCAATAAAGGTTGGGTGAGTAGGTTAGGTTGGATTAGTAGGTTAGGTTGGATTAGTAGGTTAGGTTAGGTTGGGTTGGGTTAGTAGGTTAGGTTAGGTTAGATTCAATAATATGAGTCAAGACATTATTTTTATGCGTTAACGATTTTTATATCAGTTATTTTCATTCAAATTCTTTCACCTTTACATAAAGTAGGTACTATTTAATATTAAAAAAAAAGTGAAAATCAATGGTTTTTTTCTCTGTTTGTAATTAAGGGAATACCAACATAATAAAATGACAATAATCATTACAAATTGCATATGGTGAAGCGTTGTGTTTAAATACGAAAGTAAATTTTCAATTTACGTAACTAAAATTAAAAATGTAACATTTTAAACTTCCCCGAATGCAAATAGTTGTCTTTTATGGTAATTAAGAAGAATCTAAAGGTTTTATAAAAAAAAGTGCGTATTAACCGTTGACGTTTGTTCCGAATATTTACCATAATGACTAACTAACCATCACGCAGTTTCATAGGCAGAGAGGACAGACTGCCAAACAACTCAGTCTTGGCACGCATTCTTTGCCTCATTCATATTCATAGATTCTACCTCTCTTTTTCTGACTCTTACATTGCCGGACTTCCTCGGGCCATTGACATTTGCGTCATATATTCTCCTTACACTTCTTTCTTCGTTCCACATGCCTAAACCATCCTAGCGTACCTTTCTTAATCTTACTCATTACATAAGCCTTGCATTCTTTGTAGATTTCCACATTTCTCACACGATCATGTGTGGTCTTACCACACATATGCCTCCATTAATAGACTTAGGGAACGTACCCATACTACGTGACACGTTTAGGGGGGGGGGGGGGGGTCTTCAAAATGTCACGCTTGGTACAAATTAGCGGCGGCGGGCTTAGGTTTTTGGTCACCGGGGGGGGGTTAAAAATTGCAAAAAGTTGGTCACGTAGTATGGGTACATTCCCTTACCTGCATTTACCTTCCTTTCAATATCTCTTTCAGCCTTTCCATCTCTCGTAAACTTACTTCCTATATATGAAAATTCATCCACCTTTTCCAAGTATTCACCATTCACATCTATATTGCATTCTGTTTTCGTACTCTTTCTTTCAAATATGATTTTAGACTTACTTACATTCATCATTAACTTGTTCTTCATACATACTTCGTTCATCCTAGACATGAGAGACTGTAGATCTTCCATTCTGTTAGAAATCAACACGCTTCACCAGCATATTTTCAGATTACTCAATTTCGCACCCAATCCCACCTCTTTCTTGCGTACAGTTATCCATACAGATTGAATAACCACGGAGACATTACGCAGTCTTGCTTAACACCTTTTGTGATGTCAAACCATCCCGTAAAACCACCGTTCACACCAAACATGCAACGCTTCCCTGATACAGAGACGCAATTGCCTGTTTGAGATTTGTATTCACTCCATATTTGGACAACACCTTCCATAGATTTATCCTACGAACTCAAGATTTTTGTAGAGCAACAAAGGCACCAAAAAGTTTCTGCTTTTTTGACAGAAATTTTTCAGCGAGCATATGCAATGAGAAAATCCAGTCCATGCACCCCCTTCCACCCATAAAAGCACCTTGCACATCCCATACTTTATCCTTTGTTTCTATTCTTATCCTTTCAATCAATATTCTACGACTGAATTGATCAGGCTAATAACTCTATGATTCCCACGATCCAGACTTGACTCTTTATCTTTGTATAATGGCGTGATCACAGCCCTTCTCCAATCTAATAGCATGTAACCCTTCTCTAACCACTAGTTAAAATGTTTGCTCAGCCTTGTAATTTTCTCTTGTCACGCATTCACCAGCTTACTCCCCAAGTCGAGCGTGCGTAAAGAAGTTTTACTTCAAAAACTGCTTCCTTCCTCTGACGACTGCTAAATGAAACAAAATAATTTTAAAAATAAAACTGTGAAGTCAGTATTGTGGGTATATCTTCTGAAACTTCAACAAACTTCGCGCAGATGTCAATAGATGCCACTACAAGTCAAATATTTTCATTAAATATGACTATATTTGAATAATAGAAGTAGACGAAAGGTTTCAGTGTTTTTTCTTCTGGGCATTTTTCGCTTCGCCGAACTGTTTCGCCCTTATTCTTCTTATTTTTTCATCTCCCCTGACACAAATACTCACTTTTCGTAATAATAAAGCTAAATATTTATCCAAGTTCGAAACAAGCTGAATGCAAGCAATGCATGTATTGTGTTCATGTCAACGCTGGCTGCGATATATATATATATACATATTCAATTTTATGCATTTCCCACCAACACTTCACAATAAATCATAACAATACTATCATGTTCAATTTAATACAAGTATTCAAGAATAATTCCTACGGAAACTCATAAATATGAGGTTTTTGAAAATTCACCCCCAAGGGCACATTTATAAAGATTTGTTATTTTGAACCTGCTTTGATTTTGAGAAAGAGGACGAAATGTGAAATGGCATAATATTAGCCCGCTGAACTGTATCTGTAATATGCGAGACGAATATTACAGATATAGGCAGGTTTTTAGCAATCGACTAGTGAATGTAAACAAATTCAACTATTACAAAGTAACCTACAATCAATCTGTCACCAGCGTATTGCGTCTATTATAACTACAATTAAATACAGTGCATGTTGCATCTCAATAATAATCCACTTTACATGGACATGGCTTGCATGTAACGTTTGAAACGAAAGTTACGCTAAAGCATAATTTGTTTTAAAAAATAACAAAAATAAAATGACATTGTTCGCATAAATATTGCTGTCATATGGATAAATTATCGCTTTGGTAACTTGGATTGAGGGTACTGTGCTATTGACTTAATATTGTTAACCATATCATAAGATTGTTCTTATTTAGGTAGGTAAATAAAAATACATAAAAATGCAAAATTGTGTATCAAAAGATTTTTTATAACAACTTCAAATAATATATACAACAGGTCTTACGACGTCGCGACTATCTCTTTTCCTCCCGTCTATTTGGCACGGGAGTGAAGAGGAAAGTATGTTTATGTATGGCAAAATGACAACAAACTGAAAAGTTACCTCTTCAACATTTCTGCGCGGGATATGAAAGAAACTCAGCAATAATTTTAGTTTAACTTGGGTTTGTAGTTCGGGAAAACAGTCTTTAATATTTCTCAACACTTCGGTGTTCAGTTGGGTGCATATCGAACCACCGGTCCATGAATCGTTTGATGTTCCTAGCTTATTATGAAGCCACAAAGATGTGTCACTGTCCCGTACGTTCGCCATCTTGGAGATAAAAAATTGTACTGACCATAGATCATACATAAACCAATCCCCCATAGATAATAGATATACCACTCAGTACTGACTGACCATAAATATATTAATTCAAGAAAACGAAAATAATTTTTCACTTTGAATTCTGGGTAGCGACGGGCATGATACATTAATCTATCCATCTTCTATCTATTTAAATAAAAACGAATTGCCGAAATGTATGTAGGCGCATAACTTCCGAACGACTGGACCAAATGGGAAAATTCTTTTTTTTTGTGTCCGTTATTGTCAGGACAAGGTTTGTATAAAAATACTCGTGAGCACTGGCATTATGAAATGTGTATAAAGAAATTGCATTAGGTGGCACGCGAGCTGTTTGAAAACTGAATGTATGGAATGTGGGAGGGGGGGAGGGAAATTCGAGTAGGGAGTTCACGGGAGGGGGGGGGGGGCTAAACCTGAAGAGAGGTGGGAGGGGAACCCGTGAGGGGGGAGGGGAACCCCGGAGGGGAATTCGCGGGACGGGGGAAAGAAAGGAGTGGTAAAGGACATGCAGGGAGAAACAGTTTATTTATTAAATGGCATAGCAACGCATGCCGGGTACCAGCTAGTATTTAAAATAATTATATAAAAAAGGAGGAAACGAATTAAAAGAGCTACTGATTTAAGTAATTACACATATATTCTGTTAATACAAAAGGGCAGGTGTTCATTGTTAACCTAGTTTTAGTCTTATAGCTACATTAATTAGAAGGTAAAATTAGAATGCCTGTTGCTTAAGCCTACGTCGTAGTCCTTAATTTGTAAAAAGTCTGACCACTTCGACACACTAATGGACATTAGGACGATTAGTGTGTGCACAGTCTCTGCGTACACACTAATCGTGCTGATTGAACCACTGGCACTTATTGATTTGTTATTACACTTTAGTAATGCAAAACTGGTCGGGAGATTCGCGCAGATTCGACGTTCGGAGGGCCTCGGCACCCGCTTCGATGGGCGGAGAGGGGCAGCTTCCGAGTCGAAGGGCAAACGGCGTCTGCCCTGGTGGTGATCAAGTTCTCCCTCGTGCTCGTTCTTTCCGCTTGGCCCCTGTCGTAGGGTTGTAAAACTATTTCAGTTCCTTATTCTTCCGAAAAAATTGCCAAGTTGATTGTTTTTCACAATTTAAGAAGGTTAATACCAAAGGTTCATAGAAAATGGGTTTAAAAAGGTTAGCGCATCGAGGGAGTAGAGCAGTGATCGGCTAAAAATTCGTGATGTAGCTTACAGTTCATGTTTCGCTGGGAAATTTGAATTAACTTAAATACAATTAAAAAAAATACAATTTGTTTCAAGACTTAAAACTCGTCGGGCCGCTTTGTAGCGGTTTTTTTTTTTTTCGAAAAAGGCCCGTATGAGCCAAGGGCGGATCCAGCTTTGGCACCAGGGGGGGGTCACACAGTCGTGGTCAAGTCACAAGAATTTATAATTTAATTTTGATAATAATAAATACAAGTAAAAAGTAGGTCCACCTAGGTCCTGGACCCAGCCCCGGGGGGGGGTCATGACCCCCCCCCTGGATCCGCCCTTGGTATGAGCTAACCTTGTGAAAAGCATTTTCTACGAACCTCACCATGTTTCGAATTATTTCGATCACGTAAATGTTTCGATAATTCCCCATCACTAACTGAGTGATTTGTTGGTAAGTGGTATATCTATGCATTCTGGCTTCTGGCAATACTGAGCTGTCAAATGACGTTTATTTATTATAACTATAACCAAAAACGGATTGGATATCATTTAAAATGTTTTATTGAGTGACTCTCTTACATCCATTTAAATGTATAGATATGGTACAGATCATAAGTAAAATGTGAAACCTTCTGACAATATTTGAATTTTCGTATAACAAAAAGCGAGTTTATGGAGCTACACAATGGCATACAAAATAAGATTATCAACAGTTTTCATTGTTTGCATTTCAACGTCATTCGTTGTCACATGTTTAGTAGCTATACTGCCACTGACGTCAGGTAAGCTTGAATTTCTTGGCCAGAATAAATGGGTGAAATGGAGAATACGCCAATGTCAGGGAATTTAATAAAAATGCACTTTCTAGATGAGAAAAGTGTGTAGAAACTCATTAAAAAAAGAATTAATGTGCGGAAAGCAAAATTGAGGGAGATACAGCCGATCAAAGTTTTATAAAATTTCACTTCGCGAACTGATACTATGACAGCCCGCCCGCCAACGTTGTCACTGTTATGTTGGTATCCCGGACCTGATACAAACAAGAGCCTAGATACGATTGTAGCCGACTTCGTGGGGTAAATTATAAGGCGCGTAATTATGAAAAACAGAATTAATAATATAATGTAAATAGGCACTGGAATGGAGAATCCCGCCAGACAAACCATTTAAAAACGTAGGCTGTTTTTTAATGTAAAGATAACATACACAAGCCCGCTAGAAAGGTTAGGTTAGGTTAGGTTAGGTTATGGGGGGGGGGGGGGGCGGGCAGATCCGGCGCTGGGTTAACATACACAAGCCCGCTAGAAAGGTTAGGTTAGGTTCGGTTAGGTTAGGTTAGGTTATGGGGGGGGGGGGGGGCGGGCAGATCCGGCGCTGGGTTAACATACACAAGCCCGTAAACAACATAACAGTGACAAAAGATGGCGGGCGGGCTGTCATAGTATCGGTTCGCGAAGTGAAATTTTATAAAACTTTGATCGGCTGTATCTCCCTCAATTTTGCTTTCCGCACATTAATTCTTTTTTTAATGAGTTTCTACACACTTTTCTCATCTATAAAGTGCATTTTTATTAAATTCCCTGACATTGGCGTATTCTGCATTCCTCCCTAAATTAATTTTAACGTAATACGCTCAAAACAAAAAATTGTATTTTTCTGTTATCTGGAGCCATTTTTATGCTAGCTCTAAAGATGATTTTTGCGAAAACATCAATTACGTATCAATAATAGTATTGTAAACCCAATCTTACCTATATATTTATGTATAATCGAAGTTATTGGGTGAAATGCAGATCCCGCCAATGTCAGGGAATTTAATAAAAATGCACTCTTTAGATGAGACAAGTGTGGAGAAGATGAATAAAAAATAAATTAAGGCGCGCTCGGCAAAATTGAGAGAGATACAACCGCTCAAAGTATTTAAAATTTCACTTCGCGAGTTGATATTGACAGTCCGTTCGCCATTTTTTCATTGCTTATGTTGGATCCCAGACCTAATACAGAATTAATAGTACGCCAGAATCACAAACCATGTTACTCAAACCTAGCGTAGCCGCTAAACCACTTGAAAACTGGGATGTTTTTCTTGCCTTGACGTGAGCAGGCGTTATAAAGGGGCACTTTTTTTGTATCACAAACCATGTTTAGCGTATTAGGTTACATAAAATGGCACATGGCGGGCGGACTGTCAATATCAACTCGCGAAGTGAAATTTTAAATACTTTGAAAGGTTGTATCTCCCTCAATTTTGCCGAGCGCGCCTTAATTTTTGTTTTATTCACTTTTCCACACTTTTCTCATCTAGAAAGTGCCTTTTTATTTAATTTCCAGACATTGGCGGGATCTGCATTCCTCCCAAGTTATTAATTGTTATATATTTATTGTAATATTTTGTATTCGAGCTGGCAAAGAAATGGCCCAAGAGAACTGGAAAGTACCCAACAAAATATAGATCACTAAATTGTTGCTTTTGCACTATCACAAGCTATCACGGCCTTTGATTGAAATATTCAAATACATATTATTTTCTGATGCATAGATTTTACAGATGGTTGCATATGCACGGTAGACGAAAAAACCTCAGAGATAAAGTCATTCAAGAAGATTTTGAAAGACCACAAATGGAAGAATCACAAATTAGCAATACTCGTCCCATTCAGAGACAGATTCGAAGAACTGATGGAATTCGCGCCACACATGGATAAATTTCTAACACTGCAAAATATAAACCATAATATATTCATAATAAATCAAGTTGACCAGTTCAGATTTAACAGAGCACAGTTGATCAATATTGGATTCCTTCAAACGAAGCATGATTACGATTACATCGCGATGCACGATGTAGATTTGTTACCGTTAAACAATCAGCTCAATTACGATTATCCAGATTTTGGGCCGTTCCATGTGGCGAGTCCAGATTTGCATCCGAGGTATCACTACGCCACTTTTGTTGGGGGCATCTTGCTGGTAAAGAGGGAACACTATGAACAGGTTGATGGAATGTCCAATAAGTATTGGGGATGGGGACTTGAAGACGATGAGTTCTTTGTCCGTTTGAAGGAGGCCAAATTGAATATCACGCGACCTAGTAATATGCAAACGGATACAACGAACACATTTAGGTAAGTTTTTTTTTTGATTTATTAAATAGCCGTAGGAAATTTGAAGAAGGGTTGGGGAGTTTCAAACTTTGTCACATTTGAATGATGATCAAATCAGCGATCAGCGCCATTTTTAATTTTTGACAATAACCACTAGCTATCAATTTGGGAGGCGGGTATGGGTACCACCGCCCCGGGAACCATTTATTGGATAACCAACACCTCTGCCATAGGTCACCCCAAGTGGTTCGCTACGTTTGGTGACTAAGCAGGGGTACCCGGGTTCATGCGGGTGAGGTTTGTCCAGGTCTTCGCGGCCGATGTGTCTGCTCACCTGCTGCGTGGTGGACAGGATCGAGAAAGACTGGTTGAGGGAGGCCTTTTATTCTCTCCAGGCCAGAATCTCTTGATTCATCGCCTTGCACTACAGTTGGAGGGATGAATTCATACGTCCGTCACTCCTGGACTCACTGACCCCCAGTTTCTTACCTATCCCTCGTACCTTTTTCCTTCCCAGAACTTCCTTTCCCTCCTTTCCTTAAAACAACCCTTCACACAACATCTCCTAAGATGAGATAGGCCCTGAGGGAAATTACTTTCCTCAGAGCCTCCTGTGCGGAGCTAATGTAAAAAAAAAATAACAAACTAGCTAACAAGAAACTCTAATAATTAAAAATATATTTTTGTTAACTTTTTAAAGACTATGGCATTAAAGTATTTGCGATACCCGTGGACTGGTATTTCAAATCCTCACACTTATGACGCTCGTCTTTTAGACACGCGATCGGTTGGCATTTATACATGTCTAAAAAGGGTAGCCAACACTAAGACCAGCGACTTTCGAGGTGGGGGTCGCAAGACATCAATAAATCTAATATATAAAATTCTTGTGTCACGGTGTTTGTTACCATACTCCTCCGAAACGGCTGAACCAATTTTGATGAAATTTTGTGTGCTTATCTGGTAGGTCTGAGAATCGACCAACATCTATTTTTCATACCCCTAAAAGTAAAGGGTGTTCCACTCCGAAGAAAATTATTTTCCCCATACATTTTGTATGGAACGAATTCTCCTATTTTGAAAGAACTGCAGCAATATTGTAAGGGGTATAATATTGAACTGTGAACCGGGGGAGAGAGGAGGGGGGAGGGGGGGGGGGTGGTAGGGGGGGGGGAAGGGGGGAGATTGTGGGGGGGGGAGGGGGGAGAGGGAAAGGAACTCAGGAAGGGGGGTTAGCGGGACGGGGGAAGGGGAGAAGTGGAGTGGGGAGAGGGAGAGGGAACGCGAGAGGGGAAAGGATACGCAGGGAGAAACAATTTGGATCAAGGTATGGTATACGCAGGGAGAAACAATTTAGATCAATTTAGCTAATAAGTTGACAACAGTTTTTGATTCTGAGGCGGTACGAAGTTCGCCGGATCAGCTAGTAAAATTATAAAAAAATATATATTTTTACTTTCTTATAACAAGCAAACAAAGGTTATAATTTTACAGAAGTAGTTCTTTAACCGAAATAAAAATATTGTACCCAAGTAAAACAAATTAAAGCGACGGGCACGCTTTTCAACTAATTTGTCGATTATTGGCTCTATGTTCGAGACACAGAATATGAGGTCAACTTCCAATTTTAGTTTGTCCCTGCTTCGTTTTTATTGCAATGAAGGAAAAAAAGTGCACTTTCGCAAAGTCTGACATTTATGAGAAGTGCACACCATTTGACACAGTGATGAGCAACCCGCGTCTTGCAAGCCCATTTCATGCGGTCCCGGGCTTTGATTAAATAAAATATCAAAAAAATAAAGGTAAAAAATATTATAACGGCTTATTTTCTGTTTTGTTAAGGGGTTTAATAGAAAACTTTAGTCCTTCAAAGTTTGTTGAATATTTTTAGTCGTAACTAATATTTTTGGTATTATTTTTCATGTGTCTAAGTATTATTTTTAGATATCAAATACAATAATGAAAATTTTGTTTTATTTTTAAACGACTTCAAAAAGGAGGAGGTTCTCAATTCGACTGTATTTTTTTTTTTTTTTTTTTTTTTTGTTTGTTACCTCAGAACTTTCGACTGGGTGAACCGATATTGATGATTCTTTTTTTATTTGAAAGCTGGTGCTTCCCATGTGGTCCCATTTTAATTTGGTCTAGTTCTGACAATGGCATCCATGAGAAAACCATATAAGTCTTAAATTTGCATAAAGTATGTGCGCGACAAATGGACGAATAACTCAATATCACGCTAACCGATTTCAATGATTCTTTTTTATTGGAAAGGATGTACTTCAAGGATAGATTGATGAGAGTTTGGTTAGGTTCTGATTATCGGATCCATGACAAAGTAACGGAACTCTTCAATTCTTAGGAGCAAATTAACGAAACTCGGCTGAATCTCTTAATTTGACCCTAATGTCGTTATGGTCAAATTATGTCTGTCTCATATGAGCAGCACTTTTAGTAGATCTACCCATATTCAAACAAATTAGTGTACTTCAGATTCACTAAAAATCAAAAAATAAACAAAAATTTTAACAAAACAAAAAAACGACTTCAAAAATGCACTAAAAAGTAAAAAAATAATTTCGTATTCTTCTACAACTTCATAATCGACTTACTTTTTCTACTCATCAATATGTAGGTACGATTGTTATTTTTGGAGTCGGTGTCAGCAAAGGTACCCGGCCCGGAGCGGCGTGTTTACTTGACAGCTCCCCTCACGCCGCGGCCCTGCTCTCGCCTCGTCAAGTCGCTTGTGCGACACAAGCACATCTCACCTATAACTATGTATGTAGTTACAAACCTACCATGACTGACACCGATTCCAAAAATGACAATCGTACCTACATATTGATGAGTAGAAAAAGTAAGTCGATTATGAAGTTGTAGAAGAATACGAAATTATTTTTTTACTTTTTAGTGCATTTTTGAAGTCGTTTTTTTGTTTTGTTAAAATTTTTGTTTATTAAATTCAATAACTTTGTCTATGTTTAACATTCATTTATTTTATTTTTTTATGTGCCCATTGGGTTTTTAAATTGGGTACATGAATTGATTACAATTTTTGACAAAAGTGTTGGTAATGAACAATGGTTGCATTCAAATTTTTTTAAATTACGATGGTTTACAATTAGATATAAAAAAAAATAAAACTGTCAGAAATGTGTGTTTAGGCATCGAATCAGTTCTGTTAAAAATGACTATTTATCATTGTTTTCTTTATTTCCAGCCATATACATGATAAAGTCCATCGCAAGCGAGACACCGTCAAGTGCTACAACCAGCGTGAAGCTACACGAAAGCGTGACCGTGAAACCGGTTTGCACGATGTGTCCTATGACCTCGTCAGCCAACATAATCTGACCATAGACAGCGTTCCCGTGACTGTATTCAACGTCAGGTTAAAGTGTGACAAAACCAAAACTCCGTGGTGTGACTGTACACAGATTAGCGATAATGCCAAAGTTGCAAAGAAAAGTAAAAATGGTGCATCATGATACATTCATGTGCGGAAGAAGTTGTTAAAATAATTTTGAGTTCGATTGATTAGCAGTGATACTTGCACAAAGGAAAACAGCCATGAATTACTTAAAAATCGCATCTATGCCAGCAGCACCTTGCCGTTGTTTCTACCTAAAAACCGAATGCATAACTTTCATTGACTTCATTTTTGATTATAAGTACAGTTTGGTCGTAGTTTGGCGACAGTCAGCATGCTTTTGTGCCATATATACCTTTGTTTCTTTTATCAATGGGAACGTGACTATTATATGTATATTATTAGGCGCAAAATACAATCGAAAATAATAATTTTTGTTTTGCATGGTTGTATTGACCTGGTGCATTGTGCTAACTCGTTTAACCCAATTCAGTGGTCGACAGACTTTCAAGTGAGAAAATTCTTTCAGCACAGAACTGAAAGAATTTTAAACATAACTGGTTTGTGAAGTTGGGATCTCATCTGATCTATTCTTTGATTTATTTCTATGAATCTATGAAATAGATCCGTGAAAAGAGGCTTCTGTGGAGTAGAAATTCAAATTTGAATGGACTTTCATTCTATAAATTGACGATCGAAAGTAGATTAGGTAAGAACGCACTGATAGACAAATAACTTTTAATTTTTAATGAACTTTTAATTTTGGTAAATATGCAGTTAGTCCACCTCACGGATAATACGGAACGTTCGTGTTGTCGAAGTTTGATGCACAGATAATACGGAATATTCCTTTTTTAACAAATAGATAATAGACAATCAAATGTGACATTTGCCGAAAGTACCAACATCATAAAATAAATTCTTGTATATTCTTGATTCCACTAGTTATATTTTCCTAGCCAGGAATTAATGACGTACAGTACCTACCTACTCACTGACTGGTTGAGCTAAAATACGGTAAATTTTTGAGATCGCTGGCAATGGTTAATACGCACTTTTTAAAAAAAAAAACCTTTTGATTCACCTTAATTACATTAAAAGACAACTATTTGCATTGGGGGAAGTGGAAAATATTTCATTCTAAATTTCGATTACGTAAAATTAAAATTAGTTTTCATTCTGTGAAACGAAACCGTCCATTTTCAAACATTATTTTCACATGTCATTTTGTTATGTTGGTATAAGTTTGTGTGATATGGTTTATGATACAAAAGAAAGTGCCTCCTTTATAACGCCTGCTCGCGTCAAGGCAAGAAAAACATCCCAGTTTTCAAGTAGTTTAGCGGCTACGCTAGGTTTGTGTAACATGGTTTGTGATACAAAAGAAAGTGCCCCTTTATAATGCCTACTTGCGTCAAGGCAAGAAAAACATACCAGTTTTCAAGTAGTTTAGCGGCTACGCTAGGTTTGTGTAACATGGTTTGTGATACAAAAGAAAGTGCCCCTTTATAACGCCTACTCGCGTCAAGGCATAAAAACTCCACAATACTAGTTGGTGTACCTTCCTAAAATATTTGAGAATCAATTTTTCCGCTATGGCAATCTTTTTTAATATTCTAGCTATTGGTACCTTGGAAAATGTGAAGGATTGTTTGTCTATGAACATATAAGTTGTTGATAAAAATAGAATATGGCGAAGAATTTGTAGTCGCGTAAGTGAATTAATTTAAACAAAATTAAAATGTTAAATGCATATTTTTTGCATGTTTTTTGGTCTCCCCCGACTTAAATACTCATTTTTCGTGATAATAAAGCTAAATACAACAGTTTGAATAAAAAATATTCCGTATTAACGAGTAAGCGGTTTAATGCATAAATAATTTAATTTTTACTTGAATGAGTTCTGTATAAAATAAAGAATTAGATTTCTTGAAAAATCCAACTCTTCTTTTATAATACGTACATGAATTTTCAAATAGTCTTATTTTACCTGCAAAAAATGTTTGGGAAACACTGTTTTAAAGCAAGGTTGGGTTAAAAAGGTAATTTTGATACAGCCACGTAAAAACTTATTTTTGATTATATTTTGCATCTATACATATATTACGTCAAGTATGTTTGCAGTTGAATTTAGGAATTTATTCAGTGACATTTTGGGTTGGTGATGCGTCATTTGTTAATGTGAAATGTTTGGACTGTGGAAAAATACTAAAAACTTTAATAGTTTAACATAGAAATTATAATATTTTAATATGAGTTATGATAAACTTTCGGGATGACTAGACTCGTTTAATACAAATATTTCTTAGAAAAACCTTTTGATTCACTTTTATTACAATAAAAGAAAACAATCTGCATTTAAAATTTGAATACAAAATGTCATAGAATATGGACATAAAATATTGTAAATGGCGATCAGCTGTCGTCCCATACGACAAAAGCAATTTTTCATTTTACATAATTGAAATGCATTATTTTCCGCCACCCCGAATGCAAATAGTTATATTTTATAGTAAAAGGTTAATCAATAGGTTTTTTCTAAAAAAATATTCATATTTATTCCAATTATCCTGAAAGTTTACCAAAGTTATTTCAAACTAATCATTTTATATTGTTATATTATTCCTAGGCAAAGTACCAAATTACATTGAATCTTTGTTGACAATTTTTTGTTGTTGGTTTTTTAGGACCTTTATTTGTCATATAAGGATTTTAAATTTAGAATTATGTACAAACTTTTCAATTTATCTCTAATTTGAATGACCTAACCTATATTTTTATTTGCATAATTATCTGAATCAGTTGTAAACTTGTTCCCTTGTCCTTGAGGTACTCGGCAAAAACTCTTGAACACTGAGCTCTGGAGTCATGAAATTTGCATAGTTTTTACTGCCTCAAAATTCTGGGACAAAATAATTTGTAATGACATTTCCACCATTGGACTAGAGAGATTTAAAACATCTACTTAACTTTTCATTGAAGAAGAAGAAAACACTAATAATGTAAATGAAAATATGAAGAAGATAACACTAATAATGTAAATGAAAATATGAAAGAGAACAAGACACAGAAAAATAAAAAGATAACGGTCGCAACTGGGACCTTATATTTTTCTGTGTCTTGTTTTCTCTTTCATATTTTCGTTTAGATTTTTAGTGTTTTCTTCTTCAATTAAATAAAAAGAGAGTTGTTCTACTAAAATAATCTATTTTTATTCCATTTTACTGTCTAAAATTAAATGCCCAATGACATTACAAATTTATTGTTTTTTGCATATTTTTTATTCCACATCAGGGGTAGGTCGGGTAGTTAAGCTAGTATTTTTTAAATAAGTATAATTTGTCACTAATTATTTTGTGGTTTGATACAACATATTTTAAATTACATCAACTTGTTTTGAAAACTTGATAACCCTTTGGTTTGCATAAGTTTTATCCCTGATCAATAACCTCCAAAGAGAGGCACGAACAATCGAAAACTCAATATATATTTTTTAAATCTGTTGTAAGTTGTAGAAGTTTTATGATTATTTTGTCTTTAGATAACATTTTTTATCCGTGTTTTAGATTTAAAATGTATTTATATATATGATTATATATTTAAAAGCGTGCCATAAAGACTTTATACTCTTGTTTGTGTATTGTAAATACTTATGTAGTTATCTTTACATATTTTGCAAATAAAATATTTTCCATGACATGCAATGAAAATATTCTTGATAATCTACTATTAAAATTTATCATTTGTGGTAAAATTTCATAGACTTGTATACAAATAAAGCATGAAATATGGAAATGTCAGTATTTTCTTTACTATGATAAATTATAAATATCTGAAGACTAAAATTTCCCAATCTCCCATCCCATTGCCTTCAGCCTCGTACCCAGTGGCGTAGCGAGGGGCCGATAGGGGGGTGACACTCGACCATGGGAAAAAATTTACGAAGGATATTGTCACGAAAGTATTGTATCCTTCGTAAATTTTTTTCCACATTGTCTGTTATTTTATTTCATGTTTCCCGTGGAGTGCCCCGAATTTCGAATTTTCTTTTTATAGGCGAACATAGCCTATATTTGTGGAGAAATCTGAAATTCTCTAGCCCCCCCCCCCCTCCCAGGATGGACCATTTTCTTATGAAGTCGAAATTGGCATTTTGTATTTTTTCTCAAGTCAACTTTAATAGGGGGGGGGGGGGGGGTGACACCATGCCCCGGGGTGTGACATCCGCCCCGGGTGCCACCCATGCTAGCTACGCTACGGGACTCTTGTGTGGTATGCAAATAAATATGGGAATTTTTGCAAACTGCTCTACCCAGTGATTAAACTAAATCATGACAGGGTTTCCAAAATAGTTAAGTGTAAAGGTGCGAAGCCAAAAAAGCATTTATTATCCTTGTAGAAAGAGAAGTTACCTGTTACATAAAGGACTTTGAAATGGTATATGGATCCAAGATTTGTAGAAAATGCGTTTAACAAGGTTAGCTTATACTGGCCTTTTTCGAAAAAACAACTCGTCGAGCCACTTTCGAAATTTCTAACGCGTGATGTAGCTTGAAGTAAAACACTGCCTCTTGCATTGCAGTTAAATCAAACCTCCCAGTGAAACATGGACTGCAAGCTACGTCACAAATTTTTAGCCAATCACCGCTCTACCCCCTCCATGAGCTAACTTTGTTAAATGCATTTTCTACAAATCTTGGTGTGGATCCTTTAGATGTATTTTTGTCTATGGTTTTGGTGTGTGGCACTTCTGTCATTGAAGAATTTACCATTCTGTATTGCCAACACTGGAAATTTGGGTCGCTGCGATTATCAAACCTGCAAAAGTAGCTACCAACCTGGGAGTTCAATTCTGGGCAAGTTTCTTTCCTTGTACGACAGTTGAGAGCTTTGAAAAAAGTAGGAACGAAAAGAAAGTAGGAAAAGATAGTATCCAACACGGCGGTCATCTTGAACCAGAATGTAACAAACAAATTTACAGACAAATATGATGCCAAATAAAACAGGACTTCACTATGCTCAGTCTACTGTATTAATGGGACGGTTGAAAACTCTTATTAGTACACATTTCATAATTAGTCGTGAATATTTAATTGTAGCAAGAATGGAAGAAAGATGACCACCAAGGAGGCTTTTCTTTATTAAATATGCAAGAAGATTGAGTGTTGGGAGGCCTAAAACAATGTGGTTGGATGACGTGGAAGCTAATACTGCAGCCTTGGGCACAGAGAACTGGAGGGAAACTGCAGGAGTGTAGGTATTTCCTAGATGGCTCAGACTTTCCAAAAGTTGTAACGTTTATGCTGTGTGCATAATTTGATACTTATTCTTTGAGTAGCTAAGAGCGCCCGCAAACGAGATACTTTAGTTGGACATGCATTGGATATTTAATTGGATATGCGTTGCAGGCATAAAAACCTATTACAGTATATGCGAACAATATACTTTTTCTTCTTCAAACTTCGCAAAATTACTTTGTGGCATCATTAATTATATAATGTAATGTATAATTAATAATAGTTATATTATATAATATACTTTTTAGTTGGGAGACTTTTTGTGAATTTTGGAATAGTCTTTTAGTCGCTGCGACTGAAGTTTCTAGTCTGCAGGTGCCCTTAATGGAATGAAAATGCAGTTCTTTTTTCATCTAAACTTTATTGGAGTTGAGTGAACAAAAATATACATAATTTTATGTAAGAAGAAACATTTATTATATAATTCAATTGGAATCTGACGGAATGGTATAACATACATAAAAATAATTTATTTTCCTTTAATATTGATTTTATGTGAGCAGTTATTATTAAATGCTAAAGATCATACAAAATACCACTGAAATATTCTACTTACTTAAATAAACAAAATTCTCTACTTAAAATTTTTAAATACATAAATATAACGGTATAATATAAATATACGGCATATATTACCCTACATCAACTTAAAATGCGGCATTTCAATGTAAAAGAAGCGATTCATATAGGAATCAAATAAAAACTAACTATTTTTATTGAGCAACTCATAAGGAAAGGTTTAATTGATTAACAAGTCATCAATAGCTAAAAAAATACTTAAGTGAAAAGAATTTGAAATTTACAAGCGAAGAAGTAGACAGCTACATTTTGCGGTAAGAAATAAGAAACACAGATGTCACTTTAACATTTCAAGCAACCATAGACAATGAAAAATAGATTTTTTTCATTCAAAGTGTTCACAACCTTTTGTGTGAATATTTCGTTAAAATCACATTAGAATAAGCATTGGAAAAAAACGAACCTCTTCAAGAATCATGCTGGTCAGGAAATATCCATTTTGGATTTTTTTCATTTGAATTTTGCATATCACTTATTAAATTGGTTGTTTTTTAGACGACATGTCCAGTTATCATTTTGGTTCTTTTGATATGTAAAAAGGGATTGACAAACGCAGTCTTGTATCAATTAGTTTGTGCTTTGAATATTAAAAAGCATGCAATGAAAATTCGAACATTTTATAATAATGGTTTACTCCTTTTGCAGGCAGGGCCCCTTTTCATTTCAAATATAATCATTATAAAGCGTCAAGTGTAGTAAGACTTGGTTGGATGTTTAAACTATATATTTTTTCAGAGTGCATATAAGAAATGTGCAGCGCTCTATTTTGTCTTTCTATCCGGGTTGAACCCTCTATTTTATTTACTTTATCACAACTAAGTAAGCTGTCATTTGAATTAATAATATTTAATAACTTCATTGCCCAATCTGTGATGCCAATATCCTGCCTTGATGGGAAAAAGGCTCAGATAATTGTGAAACCAGGAGACCACCAAATATAAAATTGTAAAATCCTGGTAAATATTATAGAGATTGAGCAATGGCAGAATGCAGATCATCTCTGAAATACTAATACACAATAGCAACAATCACCCAAAATGATATTGAACATTGTTGACAATCTATTGATTTAAAAATAAGTACCAGAGCATGAGAATCGAACTTGTGACAGTTTAATATAAGATCAATTGATGAATACTTATCAACTGAGCAATCCTGACTTACCAACAAATATACTGTTAAAATACATACATACATATTAGACGTAGTAGGAATTTAGATTGTATTAATTTGCTTCAGAAAAAAAGTGAGAAATAGGTTTAAGAATGAAACATGGTAAGAAAAAAGAGGGGTAAAGTTCGGTTTAGGGGCGGCGTTCCTAGATAATAAAATTAGTTATTTTTATACTAACTATGGGCCGGAAAATCCGAATCTGAAAGAATTAGGCGTCGGCAAGCAATATTAACTGAATTAGACGACTTTAAAATTTTCTATAAACACAAAGGAAAACCAGCCATTTTGAATGCATTGACACTACAAGTCATAGAAAAACAAGAAAGATGTTACACCACATAAAATTAAGTGTTGCCATTAAGCAATAATATCAATAACTAATTTAAGTAATTATTTTTTATAAATTTTATTTACTTTTGTATCACAAACCATGTTACATAAACCTAGCGTAGCCGCTAAACTATTTGAAAACTGGGATGTTTTCTTGCCTTGACGCGAGTAGGCGCTATGAAGGGGGCACTTTCTTTTCTATCACAAACCATGTTACACAAACCCAGCGTAGCCGCTAAACTACTTGAAAACTGGGATGTTTTCTTGCCTTGACGCGAGCAGGCGGTATAAAGGGGCACAAACCATGTTACACAAACCTAGTGTTAGGTTAGGTTACGCATTTTTAAGACTACGAATTTTCATACTTTTGTATCGTAGTATCGTGTCGGAAAGTTTTACGTTATTGATATTTTTGCTTAATGGCAACACTTAATTTTATGTGGTGTAACATCTTTCTTGTTTTTCTATGATTTGTAGTGTCAATGCATTCAAAATGGCTGGTTTTCCTTTGTGTTTATAGAAAATTTTAAAGTCGTGTAATTCAGTTAATATTGCTTGCCGACGCCTAATTCTTTCAGATTCCGATTTTCCGGCCCATAATTAGTATAAAAAAAAAATAAAAATAAATTATCTAGGAACGCTGCCCCTAAACCGAATTTTTTCCAAAAAGAGAACCTTGGTAAAATATATATAATTATAATATATTATACACATATGTTTATTATATAAACAGTGTTTAACACTCATAAGTTTAGGATGCCAATGATAACTAAGTTAATCATATTTAATCACAGTTTGCATTCCAGACACCGATTCACCAAACTAAACACAAATACTAAACATTAATACTAATAAAAGTGGGTATCTAATAATATATAGTCAGTTTATAAGAACATAGTGCCATCTTGGATTCAACAAGAGAATTTTTAAGATTTAAGTATTTTATGGTTATCTTTTTGTTTCAATAAATGCTGTCAGATGTTACATATGTTGTTTTTTGTGTTCAGAAATCTACGTTATTAGAATATGTATTGAAGGTTTTATGATAAAGCCTTACGGCCTTTTTAACCAATTAACAGAGTGACCGCCAACTAAAAAGTTCACTTCAACACAATCTCGGTATCATCACCAAAAAGCGCTGAGTGTAATTTTTGGTATGGATAAAAGATGAACCCTGCAAAGGAGTTGAACGTCAAAATGATATATCTGCTTAGGTTTTTCTCATTTACAGATTTTAAAAAAGTAAGCCTAATTGGTTTATATTATGTTCCACAATGTAAAATAAAATAATCATTTCTGTTGTCACTAAATTTACATATTTGTAAAAAGCATTAACTTTGTGGCTCGCCATAATTTACAATAAGAACACATATAAATTTGTTGTAGACCACTTTTATTTTATAAATTCTCTACCGGTTTCGGAAGCACCCTTCCTCCGTCAGGAGAATATTATAACTAAACTATGATACAGAATGTTGACAGACATACAAATTTTACTCTCAAACACCTAAAATTTGTATGTCTGTCAACATTCTGTATCATAGTTTAGTTATAATATTCTCCTGACGGAGGAAGGGTGCTTCCGAAACCGGTAGAGTGTTTATAAAATAAAAGTGGTCTACAACAAATTTATATGTGTTTTTATTGTAAACTAAATTTACGTCTACTTTTATAACATTTTTGAGTTAATGCTCAGTTGAAAAATAGTTGCAGGGGTAAATTCTTACTTAGCGTTTGCTCAGTTTTGATTCCTGAAAGCGGCTAATATCATAATTGGCTGTAAATTCTCAATTGTTTGGAAACATTAAACAAGCATCACTAAACAACAATCATGTAATAAAAAACGGTAACACAAATTAAATTTTAAGACCTATAAAACCACGATGAGGCATATTTTATTTTGCCTTCAATACAAATTTAGACTGATAGATTTAAAATCGTTTCAAAGTTGTATCACAAACGGTAATCACATAAAAGAGAACAGTGACAAAATCAGAACATGATCAAATAATAGATTGAACATGGGTGGAACCATCAAAAACATCCTATGTAACATCTGAAAAAACATTGATTTCATATTAAGCAATACTTTATTTAAATGTTCAGATATTGTAGTAGAGAGAGTTAGTATTTCTTCTATCTTCTTCCATGGCCTTGTTGGGGCCGATGAGCACAGGCTTACCGCAAGAGCGTCCGATAATCAGCATAATGTCCGCTAAAGTAGGCATGCAGGTTGGCCGTCCTGCAAAGACATGCAACAGAAAACAAAATGGCTACACAACGAGTCGTTTAAGGGTTACCGCTACGTACGGTGACAGTTTGCCAGGCACACAACAATGACAAAACAGTTATTTAATACTTCATGAAGAGGTCTGTACTATAAAAGAAACATTTGAACTGTAAAACAAAGACACTATAAGTCTATACTTAAGTTTATTGGATGTAACAAAAGGTATTCCACAGGACTCAGTGTGGGGTCCTGCAATAAATCCATTTATCAATAATATTGTTGAAAAGAACCTTGTTTTGAGGTATACAATGCAAAACAAGAAGCAATAATGCTATTAAAAATAGCATTATTGCTTCTGAAATAATTATTTTTAAAAAACCCTTTTTTGGTTTCAAAAAGTATTCCACAAGGCTCAGTGTTGGTTCCCGGTTTAAAAGTAATTAAATAATGCCTTTTGTATTTTCAGTACTGAATTCTTCACTAAGCTTGTTTGTTCTTTAGGTATAATAAATCGGTACCCACTGTGTGGTTAGAACTCAGCTTGCAAGAATGCTTGTCTTACAAATAAAGAAAGGAAATACGATTGATGTGATATCTAAATAGAGTTTTTGCAAGAGGTTATGAATAATTATTTTAAATAATAATAATTCAATGGTGTTAACTGTCAAGTCATTGATCATGTGCATGGAAAATTGTCTTTGAAATTCTAAATGGATAATGAAACCCAAACAGAAAAGCTTGAAATTCAATGTATGTATGTATAAGCTTCAGAATTGTATTTAAAATAGCCTTAATATATTCATGATTATTGTTTGTATTTAAATCTCATTAGAAACAATTTAAAAAAATTTAGTACTTTTTAAAAAGTGTGCATCTGAAAATCATTAAATGATTTTAAACAAACATTATTTGGTCATTTTAAATACAACTTGTACCACAATCTCACTGCCAAATGAATCAAGGAGAAGTAAAAGCAGAATTTATTATGACAAAAAAAACTCTTAAAAAAAAAAAAGTTTTTAGTTTTAAATGGAGGCAAAAGAAATGAAAAAATGAAGCTGGCATGAAATGCAGCAGACTTATTGTTGGGCTTTTTGTAAATTTTAGTATAAAATGTTATGCGTAAAAAGTATGCAAAAGACAGGGCTTTTTGGGAGATCGAAACACTTTGACTGCTCTGAATTGAAATATTCTAATCCAATTTAAGTTAATTTAGTTTAACTTTGGCTTCCTATGAAACTAATTGACACTAAAACAAGGTATTTCATTTAAATAAATCAATTTTGCAGAAATTCAAATGTAACGTTGTTAAGAAATAGCCAATCCGCGCCATTTTCTTTTTTTTTGACATTGAAAGGTAAACATTGATTCTAGGTCTGTTTCAGTTTTTAAAAAATGTTTGATTAGCAGAAATGCACAACTGCGATGTTGTTGTACTTGTCAGCTGACCATAATTTGATGGAATCCTAAACAAACGCCTAACGCCACTAATGCAAAGCTCCAGTCCGAGCTGTTAAAAGTTGGTCTGTTGTGTGCGCAAGCTCGAATTGAAGTCCCAAGTGCTTTTGGATTTCATTGATTGTTTGGAACTCCTGATTTCAATCTAAATTGTGATTGGTTCAGAGATATGGCCTGTTAAATGGAGCATTCTTATTGGCCAATGTATTTCAAATTCTTGCCACCAGGGTTTTAGAAAAGAATATTCATTCCGTGTGTATGATTATTCAACACATTGTTGGTTCATATATTTACGAAAATTCCAAAATAGTAAGTGCAAATTATTATATTATTTAGTATCTATGGAATCATTATAATGTTTCCGACTGTCAAGGAACACTGTTTATCTATTTTTATTAGAAACTAGCAGAATTTCCCAGAAAATTTCATGTTGGCTGTGACCTTCCTCTTTTTTTAAAGGTCAGTGTGCAAAATTTCATCAGTCTCGGAATAAAACTGTAGGTTTGTAAACAAATCAAATCCATATAAGTTTTAAGATTTTCACGGCCAAAAGCATTTTCGTTATTTGTTTTTGGGGTGTTATGCCGTGTTGCGCTACCTCCTTCTTTAGCCAACGTTTCGGACATCGTTGCAGTGTCCATCATCAGGGTAGATCCGGTAGAAGTGTAATTTTTAGTCTAATGAACTTTCTATTCCGTTCCGCGGTGATGACGCCACTGCTTGTCACGATTATTTTGTACTGGTGAAAGTTAACCATTGTAATTTTTTTATTTTAAAAATTCTTACCATTGTGATTTCTAATTTTAGATTTCATTAAGAGATGGAGCCACTTCCGTCAGCATCTCGCAAACGGACTTGCCCCTGGCTAGCATAAATACCACGTTTTAATGAACTTTCTATTCCGTTCCGCGACGATGACTCCACTGCTTGTCACGATTATTTTGTACTGGTGAAAGTTAGTGGTGCTGGCGCCACGGTATCGCTTCGAAGTAAATAAGCACACACTTCACGACTAAAAATTACACATCTACCGGATCTGCCCTGATGATGGACACTGCAACGATGTCCGAAACGTTGGCTAAAGAAGGATGTAGCGCAACACGGCATAACACCCCAAAAACAAATAACGAAAATAAAAACCATGTTCATAAATAAGTAAGCTTTGAATACTTGATGATTAATTTCTATCATCCGTCTGTAAATTTATTATATACTTTTTAGTATAAATTTTGGAAGAATGTGACATTAGCAATGGGCAATGCGGTGGTTTGCAGGGTGCAGGATGGCTACTTGCGCAAACCACAGTTTCACGGAGTCTTTTCAAATGACAAAAAGCAAAATAGCGCTTATTACCCATTTGATGACAATGTTACATTTGAGTTTCTGCAAACATCTGAACTAAGAAACACCTAAGCAACCGATCTTATAAAGATCAAAGTAGGAGGAATTCAAATCCTGTTAGATTTGTAATCCGGGATTGTTTTAGATTGAACAATAATTCAATTCGGAGCAGTCAATCAATGAAAAATGATCAATTTGATAGCATGAAATATGCAAATGTTATAAGGCAAAGGGTATAGTAAAATATGGATGATAAACATTTGTGATAGGAGTAAAAGAAGAATTCACTAATATTACATCTATTGGCTAAAAGAAATTACTTGTAGAATCTATCAATGGATTTACTAATTAAAAATATAATTATGTACACACAGTCCTAGTCCCATGAGAAGTTATGTTCTTAATAAATATAGTTTTTAGAATCACAGGTAAAATAGTAATGGGAGAAAATATTTAATATACAATCTTAACCCATAATACGCTAATGTTGCAAAAACGCAACGGTCAGCTTGCCAGGTATTCTGAGGTTCTGATGAGGAATATCCGTTATTTCTTCAAGTACTCGTTAAAAAGATCTTATTTCACCATCAGGCAAAACAAGCAAAAATACAGCACTCAGTTGGGCAAAATACAGTACTCAGTAAGTTGTTTTTGAGTAATTATTATTGATAACCTAATATGTTATGGTAAAATACATTAACCCCTTGGGCTTATTTGTTCACTTTTGGGAACAGCCTATACAGCTCATAGAAATTTTTGTTTCTCCCATGGTGAGAAATATGATCTAAATGGTGTTTGAAAGAGAAAACATCAAGCTTTATATTCAAATCTAAAAGTTAACCAAAGAAGAATTAAAATGTACAAATATATAAAACCAAAGTTTCTGACCGCAGTTTGAGAAAAATCTATGAAATTTTGTGATTTTTTTATTTTTTTATTAATTATTTTTACACGAAACAACAAAAAGTGGACAATAATGTTTATAATACATTTATCTAACAAAAATTAAAAGCATATTTCATCACCTTTCAGAAACAATGTTTAGTTTTCGGATACATTAAAAAATATTCCAATTATTTGAATTTAATTGCAAAGTGGAAATACTCTAGGTTGATCGAATATGCTCGAGGTTTGAGGGGTTAATAACTTTTAATCATTCCAATATATATAGAATTGACTGAGGTTTAGTGATAAATACACTTTGAAATAATAAAATATGTATTAATTTTAACCCGTCTGCTTGTTTAGGAATAAATACATCCCAAAACACGTAATTGCGTTATACTTTCATAAGACCAAAAACGTCCCGAGCAACCTTACATTTTAAAAGCTATATATCTCTCTTCTTCTCATGCAAACATATGTATTTTTCTTTTAACCAGAAAGAAAACAAAATAATGCTTCTTATTGTCTTTGAAATATGAAAGCTATCTTGCATAGATAATTTACAATCTCGATCCAAAGTTACGGTTTCAGAATTTTTTCGCGAAACTGAGACTTCCGAATTGTGAGGTGCGAATATATTGAACCAAGCAGACGGGTTAAATTATTTCTTCAAGTTAATTAATTCACTTAGAAGTTAAACACTTTGAAGTTTTTTCATAATTTTGTTAATTTTATTTTCTTAATAGTGAACTTTTATATTATATATACAAATTTCATAAAAATCTGACAATGGGAACTGGTAGGAGCATATAAATAAAACAATAAATAAATAAATAAAATTGTTCGTCTCATGAAAAGCTCTCCAATGAAGAGTTTCGTGAAATTTGCGTAGTTTGTTCTGTATGGAGTTACAAGGTCAATGCAATTATTTTCCGTTCGCAACGCCATTTCCACCACAAGTTTTGAAAAAGTCTTTTGAATGAAAATTTTTTACAAAATAAGATGCCATAAAATTTGTTCCAAATATATATTTTTAATGTTAGAAAATACAACTGTTCTTACAGAATAAAGAGATGATATATTATTTTCCGAAGTAAGGGTCAAGAAGATATTAATAGAGTTTTATGCATAAAACAAAATGAGTTTTATAACCCAAAATGAGTTTTATAACCCAACATCAGTTTTATAACTCAAGAGGATCACTCTGTTGCAAGAAAAAAATAATTAAAAAAAACTGAAGCATATTTTTGTTCATCGTTGGAAATCTGTCTGAAAAAACTAATCATCACCATCAGCTATTGTAGGGTTCACTCTCCAATCTTTTGGTCATATGTGATACCGTCGTCATAAACAAAAAGGCAGCTAGGCAACAAGGGACTTGCCAAAGTCCCTTTTTGATGTATTTTTTATTATAAGAATTCTCCATAATACATTGGTGTATAACCGCTCTACGGAGAATAACTGAATAGATAAACATGAAAGTATCTATAAAGTGAAAAAATATGTGTCGGAATTTGTGAATTTTGCAAATTCCTAGCTGCAGGGCCGGTTCCTTGAAGGCGCAATTGGAGCAGTCTGCTCCGGGGGCCAACTTGGCAAGGTACCAAGGAGCAAAGGCGCTGATAATACATAACAGCGTCCTCGAGGTTTTTACTAGCACCAGGTGCTGTTTGGCTCATGGTCGGCCCTGCCTAGCTGCCCTTTTGCTTATGATGGGAGTTTAGCCCATTGATTATAATAATGTAATACATTTTTAAGTCTAATATACACAATATTAAGGAAAAAAGAAAATAATAGAGGAAACTGTACAGAGATGAACACATTGTTATTTGACTAAAACTGTCCTGCCGAGCGATTCTATATCTTTTGTGGGAACGAGATCTCCAGTGAGATTTGTTTGATTTAGCATGACTGTTATTTGCATTTTCTATGGGCCGATATCAGATTTCAACTGTGAGCTGTCACATATACACTTACACTTACACCACTGCAATACCGGTATGCTTCAAGTATATTTGGAATCACATTTTGTGTGATATTGTGACAATAATTATTGAATATAATGTAGCGTGAGCCCAAATACGAATCCGCTGGTTGAACTCCTTTGTAAACAATTACTTGAATATTAACACCTACTTATGTTAAGCCTACTTATATCTTTCTAGCTCTGTTTATCATTTTATGTACCATATACTTATGATACTGCATAATTGTTATAATGCTCCTGTACAATTTATTTTATATGTAAAAGCCATTAAGGCGTAAACAAACAAATAAATAAATATTATAGTTTATATCGTTTTAAATCGACGAAGCTGGTCTGATACTCAAATTTGGGAGGCAGGAATGGCGCGCCGCCCCGGGAACCTTTATTGGATAACCAACACCTCTGCCATGGGTCACTCCAAGTGGTTCGATACGTTTGGTGACTTAGCAGGGGTGCCCGGGTTCATGGGGTGAGGTTTGTCAAGGCTTGGAGGCGGATGACCAGGACACACTGAACCCCAGATTCCTATCCACCCCCTAAACCATTTTCCTTGCCCGAACTCTCCTCTTCTTCCTTTCCTAAAAAAACCCCTCCACACAGCGTCCCCAAAGATGACATAGGCCCTGAGGGAAATTATTTTCCTCAGGGCCTCTTGTGTGGAGCTCGTGTAAAAAAAATATATATATAGAAAAAGCAAATACCAACCATAGAAAATCACACAAATCTGACAGGAGATCTCGTCCGTCAGGAGATCTCGATCTCACAAAAGATATAGAATCGCTCGGCTGATCCTTACATATATATAATATATAAATTTTTGTTAAAAAGCAAATGTTCAACATTTTTTTAACACCACTAAATTAGTATGTGTTGGTAACCTTAAATTTGGCATAATTATTAGAGTGGGCCATTTTACAATACTAAATTAGTATGTAATGGTAACTGAAAATTTGGCATAATTATTAGAGTGGGCCATTCCACAATACTAAATTAGTATGTATTGGTAACTGTAAATTTGGCATAATTATTAGAGTGGGCCATTCCACAATACTAAATTAGTAGGTATTGGTAACTGTAAATTTGGCATAATTATTAGAGTGGGCCATTCCACAATACTAAATTAGTATGTAATGGTAACTGTAAATTTGGCATAATTATTAGAGTGGGCCATTCCACAATACTAGCAAAGGTTCAACATTGATAATATAATAATTAAAAAATAACTAATTTTGGTTGTGTGGCTCTGCGCTTGCAACTTTTGCTTGGAGTTATATCATCATTTCAAAACTGGAAGTAATTGTTTGAAAAATTCAGACCAGCGATAAAGTACCTATCTATAATATAAAGAAAATTATTTTAACCCTTTCCACTCCAATGTCAAGTGTCACTCTTGATTTCGTTCTACCAGCTCCAATGTCAAGTGACACTGGACATAGTGTAATACTTCTTTCTGCGGACAATTTTAAAATAGGAGGGATATTTTTTTACTAAAATATTTTAATCAGGATTGAAAGATATATTCTAGAATCGCACAAAACTTTAGTACTTGCTATGGTTGAATGAAGAATGAATTTTGTTCAGGGCTGCGTCCCACCAACGGATGTTACAAAAGTACACTTATAGTTATCGCACCGTGCTGTCGTCAAGATCCTATCTCCAACTGTGCACTATCATGTTTGTTTTCGTGCAAAGACTCGTTGAATGGATTATTTGTGATTTGTATTTTCCATAGCTTGATTGTAATGTATTAGTGAAATAATCCTCGATCCCGTCATGTCTAAAAATAAAAGTGAAATGTGTCGAAAAGGTCAAAAGCCGGAAATATAAATCTAAATGAGAACGAATTTGTGAGTAGTGACTGGGGATGTTATAGAGCTCCGTGACCATAACCGAAACTATTGGATATCTGAAATAAAAAAATATCCGCAACCGAAACCGATATAGAAGTTTCGGATAAAGGCGGAGTCTAAATGACAGGTTACAACAGGTTTTCGTTTGATTTGCCCGGCCGAGCCATCTGATTTATGACGTCTTTATTTGACGGATTGTAAAAACAACAATAAAAGTCAAATCTTGCTATTTGTATTTTACTTTTATAATTTTAAAATTCTAATATCCGTAAACGAAATTATCCGAAACTAGCGGTAATCCGAAATAATTTCATATCGGTAACTGTTGTGTATATAAAAGCTTCCGCCTTTTAGACACAGATGGCGCTGATATGAACTATCAGTAGATTCCGCTAGATGGCAGGTAGCGGAGTACCTAAGTTGTCCGACAGGGGATCGGAGGGGCTCAGAGTGAGTGCTTTCTGTAAACACTGGGCAGAACCATTTTAGCTAGCTTCTAGTTAGGTAGACTAACGCAGTCCCAATTGAATATGCGAAGTATAAATAAATTCAGATAATAAACAAGAATCTATTCATTCCCACAAGTAATCTCCATCCAAGTATTTGGAGAGTCTGTTATTGTGTCCACTAAATAACAACAGAACACTACAGTAACCATATCCCAAACCAGTATAATATTATTCCTATATCCGTGTCCGTACCCAGATCCGAAATTTCATATCCATAACATCCCTAGTAGTGACGATGAGGACTATATAACTTAGAGAGAGTTGGACAAAGTATTTGAATCTTTGCAAATCAATGATGTGTGTGAAAATGAAGATAATATTCCTGAAGCTCCTGTACCTTCGAGGAGAGAATACGCATCTGATCCAGGATCATTGGCTGCCGTCGCAACAGACTCTGATTCTTCCCATGATATTTTTGAAAGATGCAGAGTTTAAAGAATTTTAAGTAATGATGAAAGTGTTTCTGATATTCCAATTGCAGACCGATCTTCGTGGGTGGATGTTTCAAACCAACATAAATATTGTCTTTACAACAGGCAGTAAAGTTATGGGCGCCCAAATTTAAGGCGATCCACTAGTTCAGAAAAAAATCGAAATCGGAATTCACGCCCTTTATGGGAGGAGTTTGAAAATACTTGAGAAAAAGCTTTTGGAAAGGTTGGAAAAGGTATTTGAGAGTTTTGTTTTACAGGTTGATTTCGTAAAGGCCTGTAAAAAATATTAATTCCTGTTTTACGCATTGTTTATTGTAATAAAACGGAAATTTAAAATTGATTTCACGAAATCAAGCGACGCGGAGTGATGCGTCCATCTCCCGCTCAGTTCGGGGCGTGACTGAGGTTTGGCGACTGTGGCGTGAACAGTAGTTCTTCGGTGGACGCCATAGGGTTCACTTTGAAAAACCGAATTCGTCGACTAGCGGCCGTATTGTAAAATAACAACGCGAAAATGCATATTTTATTTTATTTTGGGAAGATTGGGTGTAAATATCAACTTTTTTTGCGATCATTATAAAATAAACTGAATTTGCTACATTATACAATAAAACCATAACAGAAAAGGGGTTTATAAATAGGAGAGTTTTGACTTGAAAGTGTGTTTTTTAGACCTTATACTTAATTTTTTTTATAGGCTTATTAAAAGACTTATAAAAAAATGACCGATATTTTTAAGGTCCAAGGTATTTTCTACACGCAGTATTTAATTGAAGCATCTACAATACTTCTAAGAGAACAAATTTTCAAAACAAAAATATATGATTTTGTATGATTTTGCATTATTTACTATGGCTTCATCTTAATCATTTTTTACCACGCCTCTTCAATTTTCTCAATTATTTTTTACGGATGAACTAATATCAATTTTATTTACAAAAAAGAAATGGAGCTGATGGAATAAAACAAAAACGGCTTGGAGTGGAAAGGGTTAATTGCCATTTTAAAAACTGGAACTGATTTGACGAAAATGATGTTGTCTCCTGAAATGAAATTTCATATTTTTTTACCAATGATCATATTAATTGGAGGATGCTGAATGGTACTGCAGCACTGCAATTCAAATTTGAATTGTCTTGTGTGACGTCACATGACACCATTGCACACGTTTTACCCAAGCTTACTCTATAAGCTCACAAGTTCGTCATGTTTGGAGATATTTTACAAATTTAAAAAATAATACATTTTCATAAAAAATTAGGAGACGACCTCATTCAGACTATCCCGTGATTTGTATGATTATAATATAAATGAAACACGTAAAGCAGGATTCAGGTGGTTGTCACATCATCTCTATCCAGTGCCACAGGGATGAACAAAGCCATTCAGACATGGCTGACATTGGAGTTTGTTAAATGGTTGAAAAAATTATTTTTGTTACTACAGAACGGATTGGAAGATTATTGGAAACATGTTGTTTTACAAATATTGGATGATAACAATCTAAACAAGAAGGTTCTGTGCAACCTTCCACCAGTGGTTTTGTGAACAACAGACCTCACTTCCAAAAAAGTACATTTCTAATTTTGTCTTATTTAATAAACGAAAACCAAAATTTCCCCTCAAATCAAAGGATTTATAAGTAGGTACTTCAATATCTACCTACTTAATTATAAACCATAAATATTTTATAAAATATACATTTTTATTTCACATAAAGGCCCTGATCGACGGGCGAGTAAAACCGCGGTCTTATGGCTCCTCGGTAAAGCTCGCCAGTGTATCATTGCAAAACCGCGGTTTTGTGAGTTGACGAGCCTGTCTCGTGGCTCGTCATATTTGCTTGATTTTTTACTCGGCTCCTCGTTCAAAACTGCGTGTCGATCATTGCCGGCGAGCCAAGCCGTTAGTTATCGGCGACAGCGCTAGAGGACGGACGTTGCGTAATAATGGATCTGCAAATTCACAGTCTCGATTTCATCTTAGAATTCATAAATGGCTTCCGAGAGTGTCCCTGTTTACGGCAAATTAAATCAAGCGAATACAAAAACAAGGGAAATCGGCTTGCAGCGTACAATAAAGTCGTGAATATTACAAAAAAATTTGAACCGAACTCGGATGTAGCCGGTGTTATGAAAAAAAATTCAGTCTTTGCTTAATGCACCGTAAATAGCTCTGCATGTCTCTGGAATAATTCTTCCCAAAGTTTGCCTAGATATTAAAATAGAATACTGCAGACTGGTTCGGGTTTTACCTTCTACCAGGTATCTCATTGTAGCAGTCAAACGTTAGCTCACAAAACAGCGGTTTTGCAATGATGAGCCATAAGACCGCGATTTTACTCGCCCGTCGATCAGCACCAACGAGCCGCGAGTAAAACCGACGGTTTTTAAAACCGCGGTATAGGCTCGTACGTCGATCACCCACTTTAGGAATTATACAATTTGTCCAAAGAAATGTTACCATCTCAATGACAATTTTTTTTCAAACTTTCTTCAGGCCGGTAGGTACCATAATATTGATTATTCCGATTTGTCAGCTCATAGTAGAAACCACTCTGGAGGGACAAAAAGGTACCGCCCACCATCTTGAATAGTTAATTTACAGATCAGATGAAATGCAAAATGATCAAGTTAAAATAGGACTTTGCTATGCTCAGTCAATTTTTTCATGACTAAATATATAAATTTAATATATTTGGTCAATCATAAACAAATTTATTAAAAATGTCAACAAATGTCACTCTCCAATGTTCTGGCAGAATTTACTTTATCTACTTTTTCTTTATAAATGCAGGGATATAACGATTTTCCTTCATAAACTTGAAAGTATTTCGTGGTCATTACTAGATTTAAATTTATGATAATGGAATCAACATCAAATTTATACAAATGGTAAAGCACAACCTGAAATAGTTAAAAGCTGTCTTTTTCTTAAATATTGAAGATTAAAATCTAATCTATCCATATAAGTAATATCTTGTATACACGTAGAACGAGAATTTGTCTAAATACCTGCCATTAAGTTCCATACAAATAATATGTATTATTAATTCTCCTCTCCTTCCTTTCCTTAAAAAACCCTCCACATAGTATCCTTAAAGATGACACAGGCCATGAGGGAAATTATTTTCCTCAGGTCCTCCTATGTAGAGCTCATGTAAAAATAAGGATTATGAAGGACATCAGTTATTTTAAACCCTAGTCAGTTAATTGATATAATTTATAATAGACACTTTTATATTATCACCCGCTGGGGTACCCGGCTTCGGTCAGGGAGTTGATATGAGATTGAACTGACGTTCGAACCCACGACGGGTCTTGCTTTATATACCCCTACCAATGGGTGGCCCCACTCATACAAAAAAACGCTTTGAATGGTCCACAATGTTCCAGATCATTCCACAACATTCAAGAGTGTTCTGAAATGTTCCACAATGATCTGGAATGATGTGGAATGCTCTCAAATGCTTTGGACAGTTTTAGAAATTTCTAGAGGGCGAAACTTCCAGCCCTTATATCTTCAAAAGCACGCCCTTCAAGTAAAAACTTGAACCTTCTTCATGGATGGGGGACAGAGGGTTACCACACCATATAACTACCTTGATCGTACCGGGTCTCGTTTCTGATTTTTAGCAGCATGCACATTGTACACTTTCTTTTAATAATATATATTGATTTTCAAAAACCACTTTTCAAAGAAAGGTATTATAAAAATAATTTTCTTATATGTACAGAATTTTTCTTCTTACAATATTATCTAAAAGGTAATAATTATAATATTTTAATTTTTTACAAGAAGGCAATCATCTTTAGATATCAAGAAGGATAGTGAACACTTGAAGAGGAATTATTACTTAGTAAAATCTAAAAGATAAAAGCTATCATTTGTTTTAAAGATTCAACATTAAAAATAAACAATTTGCCACAAAATTCAGTTAAAATCTGTATTTTTAGAATAAAATATGTAATGCATTATAAAATCTTTATATATCAAGAAGAATACTGAACAGTTGTAGAAGAATAGGCAGATTGTAAGAGTGAAAAGCGACCGTTAGTTTTAAAGATTGAAAATTTGTTTTGTTGATAATTTGGCATTAAACCCAGTTGAAAATAGTATTTGCAGAACAAAATACAGAATACCTGATTCATTGGCTTGACAAGCCACTTTAAGGTCTCTGCCCACAACACCGTTCCATACCATGACTGTACTATGAAAGTATCAGCCACGAAATAAACACGCTACGCCCTACTGTGCCCACTAGAACATGCTATACCCGTACATAACGGGTTTAGTGGCCGTATGATACCCGTGTACACCGGGGTTAGTAGGCGTATGGTGCCCGTTCTATCGTTGTAGTCATAGAACGAACGTCTCATAGAACTGAACACAAATCATGAACTGACGGAGTGGCAACGCGGTTAGAACAGGGATCATACGCGTATAATCCCCGTTCTAACACCGTCGCGTACCATGCATAGAGCGGACCGGCACCTGCAAAATATTGTCATTGAGAATTTGCCGTCTGTCCGGTCATGGTATGCGACGGTTTTGGTCGGTGACGGGACGGGTTAGTGGGCAGCTTCATACTGATCGATACAAAAAATATTTTTTTGCATGCGCCGCTACGGCAGAGACCTTTATGGACAGCATTATAATTGGAAATGCTCGTAATGTTGGTAAAATGTACAAGAGAATAGAAACCATTACTTTTGAAAGATAAAGAATTAAATAAATAATTTTCTTGGTTTTCAATTAAAGATATGAAAATAATTTTGGCACGACTTTTAGGGCTACTAGACAAAATATAATTTCATTATAGCAGCTATCTTTGAAAAGCTACTTTTACGTAAAAAATTAGAATATAAAATGTAAATATTGATAAGTGCCGAAATTTGAAGTAATTTCTTTTCCACTTTCACTTGACATAACTCTATCATATATACGGTGTCCGGAAACTTGGGAAAAATCGGGAAGCTGGCGAATCTATAGTACACAGAGAACCCAAAAGATTTTTTTTTTCGGCCATAATTAATTTTGAAATCTTAAATATTAAAATTTTTAATCCGGGTCTACGCTGAGTATAGCGAACGAAAGAGAACCCATAGGCCTAATTTTTTAGTTGACGTTGAGCAAAAAAATTCCAACTTCAGACTGGATTTACTCGCAAAATCGACTCCAAATGTGTTGTAAATTATATACCAGTTTCCGCTTGTATCACTAGTTTCCGGACACCATGCATGCCAACCAAATAACTCATGGAAACATATTATTTTCGATTTACAGAGACAAGAAATTATTATTGAAAGTTCTCCCAATATGTAATTATTTTTTCACTCATTGTTTTTTCGTCCTAATATTATTTAAAATTTAGTCTAGTGATTATAGTGCATTCTGCACAATAATAGGAGTACATATTGAAAAAAAGAAACAGATAAAACAAAGAAAGTTAACATTCAATTGACAACTTTTGTAAATTTTTGATACCAAAAGAATGTTACATACATACGTAACTAGTTGAAAACACTGTGTGTTTTTTAAAACATAAAATGATAAGTAAATATATGAAAAGCGTCACATTTACAAGGTTATAAAAATAATACTATCAAATAGGAATATTTGGTTTCAGAGAGTTTTGGCACGAGAGAAAAATAATTGACTAAACGATAGTTTCCCTGTCGCTGAGAACCTGTATACCGTGTTCGGAAAATATAAACTTTACACAATCGTCATAACTTCTCAGAGGACTTCGAGGACCGTCTACCTTCACTACTTCATCTTTAATATTCAACTTATCCAAATCTAACGACAAACAATTCTTATTATTCCCGCTGACTTGGTTGGGATCGACGGGGTGGCAATTAAAATAAAGGAAGACTTCGTCCGTACATTCGGGATCAATATCACGTACCTTCTTTTTACCTCCGACAACCTTATGCACTCCCGATAGATCCGTTATGACTTTAACCGCCTTTCTCTGAGACGCTGATCTGATATCTTCCGTGGACTTTGTGTAGTTTTGATTAGCGTCACCGCAGAATGATTTAGGCGATAGATCGGCAGTCGACGAGACTTTGTTTGTCAGTCTGACGCGTTTTTCTTTGAATTGTTTGATAGGCGTCAAAGCGCTGGATGTGTAGACTTCATTGCTGTCCGCTTCGTCCACACCAATCAAATAATTCATAATCTTGGACGAAATGTGGTTTATCTTCGGTTTCGGTATGTCCTCTTTAAAGGAGCGGAATTCGCTTGGAGATTTCATTACCACGTCGTTAGCGGAGGGGGAGGGGGTTATGACAGAAGGTTTTAAGAAAGCGTAATCATTGAACTTACTGCAATTCGTTCCAATCGTATGTCCGTCCGGGTGTAAGCGTGTAGAAAAGAAACAAGGAAATTATGTTAGCTGCTGTCTCCACTATTTGTATTTGATCTGGATTGCAAAAACAGTCACAATTAGAATAAAATAACACAACGAGAGTTCAAACAATCATTTTTACGACATAATACAAAGTATAAACTATAGCATGCTTCAACCATTTTATCAACTAATTATTTTAGATTGGCAACACTTTTTGAAAATGAATAAAATAAGTTTATTTTGAATGTTACCCTTTCTCTGCGTGTCGGCAACTTTATCAAACAAGTGCAGTCATTTTGTGTAAATACAACTAAAAGACATAAATTTTACTTACAGTCTGACAAACATTTTTTTTAAATCCTAGGATAACTGGTAACTTTGAAGGTAACAAATTATAAAGCAACAATACATTTGAAGTATATAAAATAAATTAATGTTTTGATAAATTTAAGGATTTCAAAAACTATTAAATTTATTAAAATAAGCTTAAGATTGGAAGACATTTAGGTACAGTATTCTTTTGTAGAACAAGATGTAACTACAACAGGACAAAACCATGACCTTGTGTTGAGCCAATACATGGTACCTAACCTATGCTAAAAAAACTCGCAGCATCGTTGGCGTTAATGTTAACATATTTGTAAAAGAAAATATTGATACACATTACATACTAAAACATGTACAGTGAAATAGGAAACAAAAACAGTCCAAGAGAGAATATAGCATTTTTATCCAATATTTTATAAATGTACATATTGCGTAACATTATCTTTAGTTCCAAATATCTATAATTATTTCTTGTGCTTGGATATTTTATCAAATGGACCTCCATTCAAGCCGTAGAATGGTATAAATCTTTACACTTATGGTACCGGAGATGCAGATATTGTTACATATTATTTTTGTAAGGATTTGGGCGTTTATGGCTGGGGTTGGGGTATTATAGCAATAATTATAACCACTGGAGCGCTTTTTGCCACAATATGGCACTATTTAAAATACCTCAGATTGCTTTGCTGCCATATTTTGGCAAATATTCCCACGATTCTTTAAATTTAAAAAAACAAAATTTTTATATATTCCCGCGGTATAAACTTGACGTTTTAAGAAAGCTGGAAGAGTCTACTTCTGATTATAATCAATAGATGTCACTGCCCTTTGGTTTTTAACGGAATATTCATCTTTACACAAACTGAATAAACAAACATTTCTCGGAACAAAAATAAAGCCGTCGCCGTCAGAATGCTGGCGTTTCAAACGTCATCCTTCATCATGTTTTAGTGAATTTTTCTGACATGATTGAATTAACAATGTATTCAACGTGTTTATATACCATGAGAATTAAACATACGGTGAAAATTTGAAATGCAAAATTTTTCAGATAGCTTTGTAATGTTACTGCATAGTAGATTCGCCTAATCAGATGTGTTTGAAAATGAATTATTTTCAACAAATAAAGCAATAATCGAATTAATTAATATTATGGATTAAAGATCATGAATGCATCTGTCTGACGTGTTGCAGTTATTTTTGGTGAGTAGGTTAAAAATTCCAGTTTATTGTAATGAAATATGACATTTCTCGACCAAAATTTGTATCAAAGTTTTTTTTAAATGAAATACTAAAACATTTGACAATGTATCAGAATTCAGTTTTCTTACGTAGATTTTTATATGTGATCATGAATTAGACCATTTAAAAGAAACTTCATAGAACTTATTTAATGTGGAAGCAAAATTCAACTTCCTATGCAAATTTGTAGCTAGAAAACCCAGAGAATATTTCCGTTTATAATGTTTATGATTTTTTAATAACTTTTTTATAAATCCTAAAAATATGGGTGATTATTTAAATAAGGGTGAATTCATTGGCTATGGTTTAAAATTCGGAGGTATGATTTTTTTAATGTGGGCGGAAAATATTCAATCACCAAAACATCACGAGCAATCCGAGGAAAAGGTTTTAAATCGGTCTGTCGCTCGAGTGGTTAAGTAAAAAAATTCATATATTTGTAATAATTTCAACAGCAGTTAACAAAAATATTTTTTTTATTAACAGGGTCATAGTTTCCCTCAGTAAAAAGTGTGTTGACTTTAATCTGATATAAAAAATTATCACTATAATATAGCCAGCTGGCAAGAAACTGTTGTAAAAAGTTGCTTGTTTACCAGAGCCCTAACGCTCAGCAAAATGAAGTAATTAATAAAATTAGGTTATGATTCTTATAAAAGTAAGAAGGGTGGTTGCGATATTTACATGTTCTGAGTGGAGCCGGCCCCATATAGCTGATGCTGGTTGATGTACGCGATGACGCCATCGTCTATGAGGTACTTCACGCTCTCGCCGCGACGCAGCAGTCTCCGGATCATGGTGGAGCTCACCTCGTTGGGCACCCAGTTCGTCACTATGGTTATGTTGCGCTAGGACAAAAACACACAAATAAACTACAAAATGTCCACTTCAGGGATGTATAATAGAGTAGAGCTGATATTAAAATATTATAAATTGAAAAACAAAAACTTTTACATTAGCTCCAGAGAGGAGGCCATAGAGGGAGAGGAGGTTCTGGAAAGGAAACAGATAGGATGGGTGGGTAGGAATCTGGGAGTCAGTGTGTCCAGAAGCGACAGCCATAAGAATTCATCATGGCCACTGGCGGTGTAAGGCGATGGGTCGAGAGAGTCTGGCAGGAGAGGAGAAAGGGTCTTCCTCAAACGACATCTACCAATCCTGCCCTCTGCAGTTCTTAGGCAGACGCATCCGCTGCCAAGACCTGGACAAATCTCACCCTATGAACCCGGGCACCCCCAGTAGTGAACTACTTGGGGTGACCTACTGTAGAGGGAGCGCCTTCCAAAATGAAATTTAATCTTTACTAAGTGTAAAATGAAGTCACTCACGCTGTATGTGCGCTTAGATCTTTTAAACTACGCAAAGGATTTTCATACGTTTTTCACCAATAGATAGAGTTCATGGGGTGAGGTTTGTCTAGGTCTTGGAGGCGGATGACCAGGACATACTGAACCTCAGATTCCTACCCACCCCTTAAACCCTTTTCCTTCCCCGAACTCTCCTCTCCTTCCTTTCCTTAAAAAAACCCTCCACACAGCATCCTCAAAGATGACATAGGCCCTGAGGGAAATTATTTTCCTCAGGGCCTCCTGTGTGGAGCTCATGTAAAAAAAAAAAATTCATGAGGAAGGTTTTTAAATATATAGTTTGTCAAGGTTTTATGTAAATTGGTTGGAATACATAATATATCTGGCCAAGCAGCAGCGGGTAGCGGATTTGTCCTTTTTATCCTTAGGCACAGCAACGTTTGGCCGGGTCTGCTAACTTGTGCGCACCCCCGTGATGGTTTTTACTACACTGGGTTCACACAAACATACCTGTGATTTTGAAGGTAATTTAAGTACATAAGAATTTTATATTTCTTTTGTAATCAACTTACTTATGCACTGTGCTTTATTCAAATTGGAAATCGAAAAAAAACAAATACTTTTGGCCATTTAACATATATTAACATTTTGTGAAAACACCTAAAAAAAACACTTTGGCAATACACTTACATCTTTTACTTTAAACTACGAGTCTAAAACCAACCATCAGTCTATAATTGTAACGGCATGATGGGGTAAGTTAGTTTACTTATTAGGGAAAATTACAATATGTTTACATAAAAATGTGTATGTTGATTTAGGTGACCGGCCAACTCAGAACCACCTTAGAAAGGTTGTTAAGAGTGATGATAAAAAAATGTTTAAAAATTGGTTAAATAGGTTAAGTTGTGTTAGGGTTACCGGCTATTTAAAAATTATTTTTTCATAGCTTTTAATGATATTTCTAAGGTGATTCTGAGTTGGTTTCATTCTGAGTTGGCATGGAACCGTTGATTTAATTGTCATTGTTGATAAAAAATCTTCCAACCATTATGTCTCATCATACATTACCTTTGTCTAATAAAACAACTTCTAATCAGTATGTACATTTCATAATTACTTCACATTTTAATGAGAATTATGAAAAAACACGTTTATCATCATTTTGAAACAAGGAAATTAAAATAAATAAAGTTTGACACTAACTTTATGTACTTGGTGCCAGAATTTGAAAGCCATGCAGTAAATTGTGGAAACTTGTAACATTGTGAAGAAACTTTATTAAATGAAAGACCGTAGAAAATAGAAACCAATGGGACGAGTCGTGATTGATTTTTTAGATAAAACCGCATGCACAAGGACGTCATTCTCCCATACTAATGTAAATTACATGTAAAACTAGAGGCTCCCTGAATAGCGTAGGGAGTGTGGCAAACACATCGCTCAGGGAGTGGAAACACAAACCTGCAATAGCCATTCCAAGCCAAGGTGTGAGCTACCGTGCTCAGGCTGAATGTCCTGAGGAACAGTGTCACCAATGGTGCCTCTGAGAAACAAGGTCGCATTTCGGAGTATTTAGACCTTACTCCAGCATTCGGGGCTCTGCTGGAGCGGACCCTTTATTTCCCTGGTAACTCGTGGGACAAAAAAATTGGACCATTCGAAAATTAGGAGCCTTTTGGGAACCTAGGAGTGCTGAGGCCACCTCTGTGGTCTTCCTTCCTGGGGCCCGTAGGAGGAACCAAGAAGAGAAGGCGTGGAGAGGAAAGCTGAGGTCACCTCCATGAACTCTTTCCTTCGGGGCCATCAGGGAACGAAGGGGAAGGGCACTCTTCCAGCGCGGAGTCTTTGAGGAACCAAGGATGAGTGAAGTGGAGAGAAGATGTCCTCTTCCCATGCGAGGCCTTCAGGGAATCATGTAGGAGTGAAGAGGAGAAATGAGGCCTAAAAATATCTGTGAACTCTTCCCCTGTGGGGCCTTTAGGGAACCAAGGAGGAGTGAAGAGGAGAGATGAAGTCCTCTTCCCCCCTGGGGCCCCCGGGGAACCAAGGTGGAGTGGACTCTTCCCTTGTGGGGCCTTTAGGGAACCAAGGGGAGGTGGACTCTCCGTTGTGGAGCATTCGGGAAACTAAGGTGTGGAGTGGAGAGATGAAGCCCTCTTTCCTCGTGGGGCCTTCAGGGAACCAAGGAGGAGTGAAGAGGAGAAATATGACCTGGGAAGACACATTGTCGAACCAGAAGATGTAGCTTCATTTCCAAAGACAATCCTGGTGAACTTTATAAAAGGGACTGAGTTACTGTCAAAGGAATGAGGTAAAATGGGAGATAGCACAATGGACCTATTGCCTAAGTGCTCACGGGAACTATGTATATGTAAACCGTCTCTGCTCTCGAAAAAAAAAAGAGGCTTCGTGCCTTTGTTTCTACCTACATAACTTTCATTGGATAGCCGTTTTGATAATGCAATTTGGTTGTGGCTCGATGACAGACAGCACGCTTCTGTGGCATAATCTCTCTTTGTTTCTATTATCCACATGAAAAACAATAGCTCTGAGCACATCACATCATTCTAACTAATACCTAAGCAAGTAATTTGGTAGTGATATGCATAAAGTTACCATGTTTACTTAAATACAAATATTTAATGACATACCCTGTATCTTGTCAGGACATCGGAATCGTAAATAAATTTCTCAGGATTAGAACCACTTCGACTGATTACAACCAGACCATGCTGTCCTAAAATGTAATCCAGCTGCAAAAATAACAAAATTAATTAATTAAATGGTATGTTGATTAACTTCAGAGAAAATGACGCAAAATTATACTCGTATACTCTATAATATATGTAATTATATAAATACTATACCTTTACCTATACATAAATACTATACCAGTTGGTTATTACCTTAATTCAAGTATCTTTTTTTACATTAAGTCCACACACCTGAGGAAAATAATTTCCCTCAGGGCCGTCATCTTTGGTGATGCTGTGTGGAGTCTTTTTGAGGAAAGGAAGAAGTGAACCACGTTCTTGAAGAGAATCATGTCGTAGAAGAGAAAAACGCAGAGGTCAGCCAATCATTTCACAGCCGGGCTTTTGAACTCGAGAACGAGTTGCAATTTGAACTAATGTTGGGCGTGCTGTTTGATTCGTTTCGCGCACCAGTGCCGAAGGGATCAATGAAGGGATCGATGAACAAAATGACATGAATTATTATAAATGGCCGAAAGTTGATGATCTTGCAAATGGTCACGTATGCGAAAGTAAATTTTCATTTTACGCAATTGAAATTTTGAATGCATTATTTTTCATCGCCAGGTGAATTTAAAGTTTTTTTCTAAACAATATTCACGTCAAGCGGGTCCAGTTAGATCAAAAGTTTACCAATTTTTTTTTCGGATTAATATTGCGCATATTATAATTCATCTTTATTTTTAAATTCCGACCGAAATATTTTTTTTAGGAACAAAGCTGTCAGATCCTACAACGACACGAAACAAAATACAGCCGGATATTTTGACAGCTGTTCTGGTTTTAAAATTTAATTTATGGTGTGGCCGCACCAAAAAACAATGCGGTGCGTTTATTCACATAATTTCGAGGAATATTCTGCTTTTTAGACTGGCCATAACAACAATTATTACTTTAGCAAAAGAAACAGTGCGTGGTCTAATTAACGCCCTTGTTTCTTTAACCGATGGTTAAACTTTAAATTTAGTTCATGATTCAGCTTTCTGTTGAAACAGACGGCCCAGATAATTTTATCGGTTTGCTAAATTAAAAGCTAAGGTTATTACAGTTAAATAATTCACTTACATCTTCATCTGCCCACAATCCCGGCACCGAAAAGGACTCCAAAAGATCGGCGCCGCAAAGCAATTTCAACTGAATCTTGCCATTATTGTTTGTGTTGAGTCTCTTGCCAAAGTCATCCGTGTCTGTGTTGCCGTTGGTGAAGCTAAAGTTGCCATTGTCCACGTCGTCAGTGTTGCCAACGGAACGATTCAAAATGGCCTCCGGCAGCCATGACGGTATGTTGCCATCTAATGCATCATTGTTTATTCTGTCATTCGAGTAGGCGTTTATGAAATTCTGAAATAAATTTTTTGATTAGATTAGATTATTTACTTGTATGCACAAATAGAAGAAAAATTATATATTACTTTTAAATGATTAAGATCTAAACGGTTTAATAATGTAATTTTAAAAGAATAAAACATCAATTTATAGGTCGCAAAACTGGGTTTATGTGAACAACACACACACAGGAATGAGTGTATCGGTATACGTACACATGTCCAACAGTGATGTCTTTGAGAAGCTTCACTGAGAAACAGCGTTTTGTCTACTTATTGTTTTTATCCAAAAAGTGACTACTGTAAATGATAATCAAATTTAAAAATCCAAAAGGTTTTCCAGTTATTAAAAAGTTTTACGGTGTGTTCTTTTGATCACATTAAAAATAAACTTTATTCAATTTTACTATTTCAACTAGTTTGAAACACGCTGTATGCAAGCGATGCATCTGTGTGAGTAGTGTGTTCGCAACAACATTCGCTGCAATATCCAAACTAAGTAAGTTACTGAAAAACTAAACAGTTTAAAATGTCATACAAATAATAGCCAGGCATGAGATAGGTTGCAAAGCAAATGTAAAATTCAAGATTTGTTTAAAAAATGTCCTTTCGTAAATTTTTGAGACACAGAAAACATACTTTCACATTTAGAAACTTCGAATCATTTAAAAAAAAGAAACACAAATATATCATCGGCATGCAATACCAAATAAGGAACTCCAGTCCAATTTTTTTAATGAATAATGACCTTCTAACTTAAATAACTGCATATTTATTTTTATTTTTAGAGTTAGTTTTAATAGTTAAAATAATTGTCAAATTTATTTTAATTTTTCAAGATCCCCGAAATCCACCGTATGTAAGGTGAATCGTGTGACGTCTTCACTCACCAAAAGATCCTTTTATTTTCAACAGGTGTTGTCATTTTGTATGACAATTATACGGAAGAAGCTATGAAAATATTCAGCAAGTAAAAACATTATTTAGGTGGGATTATTTATTTATTATATTTTTCAATATTATTACAGGAGGAGAGTGGTATAAAAAATGTTTGAAATTATTATTTTTTTAGCTTTACGAATCGAAAAATCGAAAAACGAAGCATCGGTAGGCAACTAGTAAGATACGGTGCCGGATCAGCTGTTCGACGTCCGCCATTTTGGAATTCGGAGTTCATGGCCGTGGTAGTAGCATCACGATTTTTTTTGTACAGTTTAAAGTTTTTGAAAATATTAAATAATAGATATACCTAAACTAATAGATACCTCTATTTTTGATACTGAATTATTTAGGCCTAAATAATGTTTCAATAAACACATCAACTAAATCTCTGCAAACAGTATGTAAATAAAGGATAAAATGAAATGTTGTTAATACTGATGGCTTGTGTCATACATTTCAATACAGAGACTGGAAAATTATGATGAGCAGTGACATCAGCAATAAACATTCAATAATACCAACTTGACAGTGTGTTTTAATGACAATTAAAAATGGACTTTTTAATCATTTTTTTAAAACTCCGTTTAATATTATTTAATAAAACTTATATATTCAGAATCAGCATTTATTGGTTTATATGAAAATATTTTTTTAAAGCCATAATATTTTTCACTGGAGTTCCTTACTGCTTCATTATTTTTTTTTTACATAAACTCCACACAGGAGGCCCTGAGGAAAATAATTTCCCTCAGGGGCTATGTCGTCTTTGAAGAAGCTGTGTGGAGGGTCTTTTTGGGGAAGGAAGGAGTGAACATGGGTCTTGAAGAGCACAGACACCTGTGCTCTAAAGATTGCAATACGTTTGTTAAGATGGGAGAATCAATCAAATGGACCATCATGTCACCGCTTCACATCACATTCGCAGAATTGCTTGCCGAACCAAATGTATATTATAAGGAGCATTCAAATAGCATAACCCAACAAGATACCAAACATCAAAACATCAATTAATTGCAATATAATACCTATAACCAAAACCTGGAAACAGACGGCTTGCGGTGAAAACATGTTTTCTTAAAACAATATTTACCTTAACCTTCCAAAGCTCTTACCACTGCAAGTACTGCTACCGAAACCCATTTCCCAACATATTCAGAATCCACGTTTGTTCTATTTGAATATACTTTTTTTAAGTCACATTGCATGAGTTCTAACCTTATCCTTGATGAAAGCGGAATGAAACACGAAATTTATTTTTATGATTGATTCATGAATGACAACATTGATATAATGAGAATGAATGATTGTGTTAACTGAATGGATATGCTGTAAAGAATCACGAATTCCATAAAGTGGTGTTTTGAAAGAGATTCAATCAAAATGATAAGAAAATTGATACATTTCGATGAAATTGTTTTAAAATAAATTTGGATGTTAAAAGGGTACATAATGAAAAATGTTATTGCAAAGCAGAAATTGTTGGTATTATATTATTAATCTTACTTTTTGACATTCCTGTTTTGAATTCATTACAGCAAAAGCCCTTCCACCAATTGTTATTGGTTTGTTAAAGAAATAATTGGCAGAGGTGAAATTATCCAAAGTTTTCTACATCAATGTCGTTTGTGTTTTAGGGGCCCGTTATAATATAAAAATAAATAAAAACACAAAATAAAATGAGCAGCATTTAAATAAAAACATAACTGGCATAATTAATTAGAACGGGAATAAAAATACTAAACAAACAAGCAAATTTGTTATTAAAAAACTGTGCATTCCGATATTATAAATAAAATATAATTTTGACGTAATGACCAATAAGGCATTGAATGAGTTAAAATTGTGTAAAAATGATTATACTCTATTCTTCATTCATTTCTAAATTTAAACTGAAATAAATTCACAGAAGAGAATTGTTTGAAATGCCCAACAATTTATAAGGGTGGTCCGATAAGTACTTAGCCTACAAAAGAAAAACGAAAATTTTGTAAATTTTTATTTCTCAATGTAATCTCCCTTTAGCTTGATATTCTTGACCCAGCGATGCTCCGATTTCTTTAACCCGTCTGAAAAATACGTTTTTTCGAGGTCTGCACAGTAGGCCTTCGAGGCGGTGATGACCTCCTCATTCGACTCAAATTTCTGCCCAGCGAGTGACTTCAAGTTTGGAAACAAAAAGAAATCGCACGGGGCCAAATCTGGAGAACACGGTGGATGGGGCAGCAGTTCGTAGCCCAATTCGACCAATTTGGCCATGGCGAGGGCAGAAATATGGGCCAGTGCATTGCCATGGTAGTAGAGCACTTTTTTCTTCACCAAATGTGGCAGTTTTTTCTGCAATTCGGCGTCGAATCAGCCCAATAATTCGGCAAAGTTCAGCCCTGTGATCGTTTTGCCCTTCTCCAGGTAGTCGATGAAGATCACAACTTGTGAATCCCAGAAAACGGTCTTCGCCTTCTTCGGAGCACGTTCACCGGGTGAAGTCCAATGTTTCGACTGTTCCTTGGTCTTTGGTGTGTACCAGTGGATCCATGTTCCATTGAAGGTTACGAAACGATGCAGAAACTCCTTCGGATTGCGTTTAAACAGGGTCAAACACTGCTCTGAAATGGTCTCACGGTTTCGCTTGTTGTCCGGAGTAAACAAAGGCGGCATCCATCTTGCTGACAGCTTTCTCATGCTCAAAATTTTATGCAGGATACTTTTGAAATGCCTACTGTCTCAGCTATCTCACGCACCTTCAATCGGCGGTCTGCCAATACGAGATATAGCCGTTTTCGGGGCACCTGGGCGTGGCTCATCAAAAACTGATGTGTGACCACATTGAAACTCGTTAAACCAATTTTTGACGGTCACCATCGAAGGAGAAGAGTCACCGTACACAGCATCCAAGCGCTCTTTGATTTTGCTGCGCGATTTCCCTTCCAAAAAAAGAATTGAATCACCGACCGATATTGCTCTTTTTCCATTTTTCTAAAATCCACGGACACGTCCGTTTCCACACGCTGTCAAAACAAAACTACAAGTCCGATTCGGCTGAAATTTCAGCAGAGCCGTCTACGAGATTGTACTACACGATAGTAAATTTCTCTTGCGATAATGGCGCCATCGGGCGGAGAGGTTAAGTACTTATCGGACAGCCCTTGTATGTCTGTAAAATTTTGCCTGTGGTGCAACTGTTATAAGGAATTCTAATAATCGCGGGTTACAAATAACCTGACAACATTAGAATTCTCCTTACCTCCATCAATAAAAGCTGTTGTTGTAACTTGTGCTATGATGGAGGACTTAGCTTGAGAGGACTGAACTGAAAGCTATACAAGTAAACTTTTACAATAAATATTTTAGTTAATTTACTACTTTAATATTGTATATGAAAATTACCTTAAATAAAGTTATAAAAATACAATATCATCGTCAAATCCACGAAAGTCGTTTGAATCACATCCTAACTTAGAAATAATATTAAGAGCGAAATCTATGAATGCTCTTGAATTGCATTCCAACTAAATCTGAATGATGCAAATCCACAGATGCCGTTTGAATCACACTCTATCTTAGAAACGTGACACAGATCTATGAATGCTATTGATTCACATTCTAACATAGAAATATGTCACAGATCCATGAATGGTGAATTAATGACTTTCTAACTTAGAAATATGATGAAAATCTATTTATGTTCTTGATCCTCATTCCGTCTTAGAAATGACACAAATCCTTGAATGCTGATTTATTTACATTCTAACATAGAAATATGATTAATGAATGAATAACTTTCTAACTTAGAAATATGATAAAAATCTATGAAAGCTATTGATTCACATTCTAACAAATAAATGCGGAATATGGTGTAAAAAGTTGTAATCCACAATGAGGCAGTTTTGTGATAGCTAAATACATAATATCTGAATATAATAAAAATATTAGCAAAATGCAATCTAGGCGTTTATGTGCATTCTAGGCTATTATGTTTAAGTGCATTCTATTTGGATTGCATTAAATCAATTTATTTGTTAACTATGTTTGTTACCTACATAGCTTATAGATGGGCGTTTAAAATTTTTTTTTCTAAAGCAAATTTGAACGCAGACTAGTAAAAAAAATTGTATCTTGGTTAAAAAAAGAAAGTGTAATTTGAACGTAATTTAAGTATAATTTCAGTCAACTTTTTACATCACACCCTCAATTGAGCTATTGCTTCACATTCTGACACAGATATAATAAAAATTCTGAAATGCTTATTGATTTACATTTCAACTTAGATACATGGCAGTAAATTGATTCACATACTAATTTAGATACGTGTCACAAATCCTTAAATTGATTCACATTCTAAATTAGAAACATGGCACAAATCCTGGCTAATTTATTCGCTTTTCAGAACAATTTGTATAGGTCTCATAGATATCGTTGTGTCTCCCTTACTATCATGGTTAGAAATATGATCTAAACGGTTTTAGAAAGAGAAAACACCACACTTTAAATAATTAAAATGTACACTTTTATGAAACCAAAGTTTGCAACTGCAATTTGAAAAAAGTTTATGAAACTTTTGGAATATTTTATTAATTAGTTTTACATGAAACAACAAACAGTGAGTTAATGATAACATCTACAACACAGTCATTTCTCTAATAAAATGTGTTTTTTTTTCAATATCAGTAATTATAGTTGGAAAAAACGAAATGTGAGTTATTTTAAAAACCTGCTTATGTTGGCTTTAAAAATTTAAAAATTTCGGATGCATTCAGAAATACTCCCATTTATTTTTATTTTATTGCAAAGTTTTATTGTTGACTTTCTGACAAAATAGGCTCAAGGTATTAAATTTATTCATATTCTACCATAAAATTTTAGCACAAATTCTTAAATTGATTCACATTCTAAGTTGGAAACATGGCACCTCCAATTGATTCATATTCTAACTTAGAAACATGACGCAAATTCTTAAATTCATTCACATTCTAACTTAGAAACATGACGAAAATTCTTAAATTGATTCACAGACTATTAAAACATGATGCAAATTCTTAAATTGATTCGTAGATTAACTCAGAAACATTGGGAAAAATCTTAAATTGATTCACATTCTAACTTAGAAACGTGACGCAAATACATAAATTGATTCACATAGTTACTAACTTGGAAACATGATACCCTTTATATTGATTCACATTCTAATGTAGAAATTCAGCATAAATCCATTTACAGAAATAAAATTATAATAACCTGATGGTATTGCAAGGATTTTCGTGTTCTGGTCCATCCTTCCTGGTTGATTTCCCACTCCGAGGTCTTGATCCAGTCTGAAGAGGCCAGAGCTAGTCGGAGCATGGCGCACCGATGGGAGGCAGACACCAGGTCCTTTTTACCGTACGCATCGTGAACAGGAGATACTATACCTCCCAACACGTTATGCGTTCCCAGTCCGTGGAAATAATCTTTGGCTATTTCTGCAAGAGAAATTTGATAATTTGTTAAAAAATTACATTCCAAGCAAGCGAATCCATTTTTTGGAGACAAACTGATTTTTTGGTGAATTCTTTTTTTTCTTACATTAGCTTCACACAGGAGGGCCTGAGGAAAATAAATCCCCTCAGGGCCTACGTCATTTTTAGGGATGCTGTGTGGAGGGTCTTTTTAGGAAAGGATGGGGAGAAAGTTCTGGGAAGGAAAAGGGTATGAGGGGTGTGTAGGAATCTGGGGATCAGTGTCTCCCAGGAGTGACGGATGTATGAATCGCTGACCGGCCAACTCAGAATGAAACCAGCTCAGAAAGGTCATTAAGAGTGATGATAAAAAATATTAAAAAAATTGGTTAAGTTATGTTAGGGTTACTGGCCATTTTAAAATTTTTTTTCGTAGCTTAATGACCTTTCTGAGGTGGTTCTGAGTTGGTTTCATTCTGAGTTGGCATGGAACCGTATGAATCCATCCCTCCCACTGTGGTGCAAGGCGATATTCTAAGAGAGTACAGCTGGAGAAGTCAAAGGGACTCCAATTCTTACACATTTTATTACATTTTTCGCTAACGGGATTTTAACTAAGCATTTTTTTTAACAACATTGAAGAAATATTTAAATAAATGCATAAGAATCCGATTAAAAAATATATTTCAGTACCAAAGTTGACAACCTCGAAGAAGGTGGATCTTTGAACTACAGAAGTTGGAAGTGAAAATTAACCCACTTCCAGACATCTGATCGAGCTGCAACTCTGCAGATAGACTCATTGTCGATGAATCCCGATGGCCCTCACACACTACATTTCTCTGACATTGGCTACTAGCCAGCCCAAGAGATGGTGCAACTAAGTCGAAAATTGAGAATAGATGTATAGTAAAAAAAAAAACTTTTGTCTTTATGGGTTGACTTTTTTATTAATTCATTAATTTATTTTTGTCATACATAAGGACTCTAACAGTTACTTATTAAGTACTATTTTAAATTCATTAGATCAAAAAATCGTAAACAATAAAAACAAAAAAATGTTTCGTGTATTTTAATTTTTTTAATGTGAGTTCTAACTGATCTGAACCATCTGGAGCCAGTGAGACTATGGCATCACCAATAATTAATGGGGGCTGAAGGTAGTGAGGAGGAGAAGGAGGTGGATAAGTACTTGGCTATTCAGATCTGGTCACCAAATACAAGCTAAGTCATTTCAAGCAACTTTTCCATTCTCAATGGTGGTCTTTCTCCAAAGCTATACTGAGAGTAATCACTACTAATCTAATCTTTAATCAGTATATTGTGCAGTAGAATCTCACGAATGTGGCTAGAGTTTTTTTTTAAATAAGGCTTGAGAGTGAGAAAACAATAAATTGCTGATAAGAGAATTTCTTGATAATCAAAAGAAAAACACCATATTTTGCCCTACAGACATAACTTTACTGATTTAAATAATGCACATATATATGAGTATATTTAGATGTACGAAATCTTATAAAAAAAAAAAAAACATTCTTACGCAAGGTTAAAAAATAAAATGCTTTTAACAAGGTTAGCTCGTTCAGGCCTTTTTTGAAAAAAAAACTCATCAGATTGCTTTCGAAATTTCAGTGCGTTACACAGCTTTGTAAAACATTGCCACTTGTATTACTGTAAATTGAAATCTTCCAGTGGAACATGAACTGCAAGCTATGTCACAAATTTTTAGCCAATCACCGCTCTACCCCCTCTATGAGCAAACCTTGTTAAACGCATATTCTTAGGCACATGAGTGACATTTTCAAAATTGGAATTAATTTAGGTACTGAAGTAGTGTTACCTACGAATAAAAAAGTACAAACTTTTCCTATTAATTTATTTTGCCAGACAATTATTTTTATTCTATATTTGAAATGTGTAATATTCTTTGATTCTGCAAAAGCAACATTTCTCAGTTTTCATTTAGGCAAGTCAAGTTACATTTCATGATTTTTCAAGGGTAACAAAAAGTTAAGAAATTCAATATGTTCGTGTTTTTTCCACACATTCCAGTATTCCGACTCCATAGTGTTGTTCACCATTAGTTGTATTCGATGGCATAAATAAAATAGTATTGGGTAAAGTTGTCGAAGTTCGCTTCACTTGGCCATGAATCATGGCGTTGAACACTTCATATATTGCATAAGTGAATTAATTTTAACAAAATTAAAATGTATATTTTTTAGTCTCCCGACATAAATACTCATTTTTCGTTATAAAAAAGCTAAATCGAACTATAAACAAGAAATATTATTTATTAATCTTTTAGGCGGACCTCGGCAAGTTTATCTTTTTTGATAAGAACTTACCAAACATACGAAAATGCATCGGCGTCGGCGGGCTGAAAGACCCACAGGCCATCAACACAATGGAACCTTGCGACATTATGCATCGACTGTAGTTTCAACAATGCACAAACTGTTCATAAATCACAACATCAACGTCATACTTCTCGTTTTACACAAGAAAAAATAACACAATCGAAAGAGAAACAGATCGCAAGATAATTGTTTTAATATTTATGTACAATCGTATGGCAAATGGTCGTTTGACTGACGTTTCGTTTTGCCGATCGGTCGATATATTATTTTCAAGGATAGCTAAAAACAACGCACAATTTGGTGACGATAATTCATCATTTATGACGCGAGTGACAGAAGTTGGCTTTGGGGTTAATGCGCCGATCTTAAAATGTTACGATTACGCGCGGACACGGCTTAAAAATATTAATATTATCATGTGAAAATTGATGAAGATCCGATCACTTCAAATAAATTTACGATGTTGGATATTGACATAAGCGCAATGTGTTGCCAGTTTTGCGACGGCCGACAAAGCGACAAACAACATAAAATGTGTTGCCTGAAAAAAAAATATATGTATTGGGCTTCGGACCAATATATAAATTGTCGAGCCGCTTTCGAAATTTCGAACGCTTGACGTAGTTTAAAGTCCCGAAATAAATTATATTTTTTTTACTTGTATTGCAGTTAATTCAAATCTCCCAGTGGAACATGAATTGCAAGCTAGGTCACGAATTTTTAGCAAATCGCAGCTCTACCCCCTCGATTTTCTTTTTTCTTTGAAAGCATTTTCTTCAAACCTTGGCTTCGGACGCTTTCAAACGGCTTCATGGCAAGCACCAAGGTTCGTAGAAAATGCTTTTAACAAGGTTAGCTCACACGGGCCTTTTTCGAAAATAAAAACTCGTAGGGCCGCTTTCGAAATTTCGAACGCGTGACGTAGCTTGAAGTAAAACACTCCCACTTGTATGGCAGTTAATTAAAATTAACAGTGGACTTCAAGCTACGCCACGAATTTTTAGCCAATCACCGCTCTATCCCCTCGATGAGCTAACCTACGGCCACACTGAGGCCAGCTTCAAACGTTTGGACGATTGTGTGGAGGGGTAGTTTGTGCGTTAGGAGTTCGAGTTGGCCCGTGATCGCCTCCAAGGCGATCGGCGATGGCTGGTTTGTGCAAGTTGGTCCAACCAGTGGCGTAGCGAGGGGAGGGCGGACCGCCCCGAGTGCCACCCGAAGGGGGGTGCCACTCGACCAAGATATTGCATACACGTCACCAAGATATTACACACGAACATGAACACGGTCTGTTATTTATATTTTCGTAACTCTATGGCTCCCGTGGAGTACCCCGAATTCTGTTTTGGTCGGTCTTTTATAGGCGGAGTAGCCTATATTCTGAAATTCTCTACTAAAACTATTTAGTACATGAAAATGACTTTTCTGTAATCAATACCGTCTTCACCATAAGGGCACACGGGGCCCGTGCCCAGGGCCCCCATTCTCAAGGGGCCCCGAAGGACCGACAATTTCTCTCGCGAAACGCGAAAATGCGGGCGGTATGTGCGCATGCGCGCGGAAAAAATTTCCAACAAAAATTTTTTGAATGCGATTATGACCCTTCTGTGTACAGAATTTGTAAAAAGAACAAGGTCAGAATCGCTTGCGCCAACATCATTGATGATATAGCCACTAGTTTCATTCACCTGGCAACACCAGAATATTTTTTAATAATTTATCTTTGGAATCGAAATGTCAAATTTGCCGCGATGCAAATCTGATGCGTGATACTTGACGAAAACATCGTAAAACCTATAAATTTATCAAATTAACGCAAGTAATGTTGTTTTGGTACACAGTTTATTGTTCTAGGAATGTGTTTCGGTCAATAAAATATATGATAGCTCAAAATTAATCTACAAAATATTCAATTCAAAATTCAAAGTCGTGCTTTTTTAGGGAAAGGGAAGGGAAGGGGGCCCCCTAAGTCCAAAAGGGCCCCAAATTATTGTGTGCCCAAGGGCCCCAGCCTAGTTTAAGACGGCCCTGTCTGTAATGCTGGCAGCACAAAAGCAACTGTAATTTTATAAATGCACTAGAAAATAATATTTATGACAGACTGCCTAAGATTCGCCTCCGAATAGAGTTGCCATCAATCCTGAAATATCGGGACTGTCCTGTACAAGAAAACTAAAAGTTCCGATGGAATTTCACTATCGTTTCACAATAACAATTTTAAATAAAAGTAAAATGGGAGGTTTTATCACGTTTTTATTTGTATCTAAACTACTTGCTAGTAACGATTTTGTAATAACGTCTTAAAAGAACGGCCCCTATGTGGTACCGAACCGATTGAAATTTTTGATTGTTACTAAAATCTACGATCTTTATAGGAACATTATAGATTACAGTTTATCTTATTTCATCCCTGATTAGATCAGAGATTACAACTTATTTTATTTCATCATTGGTTTTATCGCAAGTTTCCTCTTTGCTTTTCATCTTATATTTCATCACTAGATTTATCAAAGATTTCATCACACCTTTCATCGCTGATTTCATCAAAGTTTATAACGCATTTTGTTTCATCACTAGTTTCATCACTTGTTTCATCATTGTTTTCATCCTATGCTTCATCACTAGATTCATCACAGATTTCATCGCAAATTTCATCACTGCTTTCATAAAAATTTACAATACATTTTATTTCATCACCAGGTTCATCACTTGTCACATCATTGTTTTCATCACTAGAATCACCACAGATTTCATCGCATGTTTCATCACGGTTTTCATCAGAGATAACAATTTATCTTATTTCATAACTTACTTCATCGGAAGTTTCGTCACTGATTCAGTAGCGTAGCGAGGGGGGGGCGGGGGGGGCGGACCGCCCCAGGTGCCACCCGAGGAGGGGGTGACACTCGAACGTGGAGAAAAAACTTACGAAAGTGCCAAATTGCCGTAAAAATATTATAAACGTTAACACTGACTGTTATTTTGTTCTATGGCTTGGTTGGTCGGGGATTCCTGAAAAATGTTTTTTTTGTTCCTAGCTCAGTCGGGGATTTCCCTGAAATATTCCTTGTGTCATTCTAATTTCGATCGTATAATATGATTGACGTAGACTCGTGAAGTGAATTGTTATCTATGGACTAACATGAATTAGTGAAGAAGTTATTATTGTGTTAGCGTGTTTATTAGTGCTGAAAGACCATTTTGAAAAACAAGGTAAGTGGATTTGATAGTTCACTTTTCTAATAGACGCAAAATTTGAATACATTTACACGAGAATCGATCGATAACTGATTGAAGAAAAATGATCATGAAATGATGATTATTTTTTATCTATTTATACATGCATATATATTCAATACATTACAAATTGATACTTTGTACAACTGGGAAGGATACCCGTTTTAGGACAGCCAAATTGTATATTTAGTTCATAATATTCTTAACAAAGGAATGGTTTCGTTCAAGATATCACAGGAATTTGTTTCTGTAAACACAACTTTTGAGAAAATTAAAAATTATATTCTGAATGAAGGGATGGTTTCTTTATGCCTATGTAGGTACCACAATAACCTCAAAAGCGGCATATTTCTATAATCAACTGTTCTAAGCCTATAAAGACTCTCATGCTGACTTGCCAGCACAGCCATGCCAAAAAAATGCCAAATAAATTTGGAAAACAGCAAAATAAAAAAAATGAAAAATATAGAAAAATGTATGGAACATAAAAATGACGTTATACGAGAGTTAAAGGTGACGGCCACGAAGAAAAAAGCAACAACGCTTTTTAGTTACTACACACAGGTTAGTTTACTTTTAAAATATAATAATAATACTTTAAAATAGGTTTAGTGATACATGCATATTTAACTAAGAGCATAAAAAAAGGTTTTTCTCCAGTGTGAATCGCGCTGTGGATTTTAAAATCTCCCTTTCGAGAACTTCAATAACTGCATTCGGGACAAGAAAATAGTTTTGTCCGCTGTGGGTAAACATGTGATTTTTTTTGTGCCTCTTTGGAGTGTCTTTAAATAGTCGCAGTAGAAACGCGTAAAAGGTTTTATGTCACTGTGAGTAAGTAAATGATTTCTAAGAAGTTCCTTTGTACAACATGAATAATTGCAGTCAGGACATGAAAAGGGTTTTTGTCCAGTATGGGTTAACATACGAATTTTTAGATACCGTTTTGTAGCACATGAATAGTCGCAGTCAGGACAGGAAAAAGGTTTTTCATCACTGTGAGTAAGAATTGCCGTTTTAGTTATTTTTTTCGAGAATAAGGAAAGTTGCAGTCAGGACATGAAATAAGTTTTTTTCCACTATCGGTAAACGTGTGATTTTTAGATTTCTCTTCATAGTACATGAATAGTTGCAGTTGGAACATGAAAAAGGTTTTTCTCCACACTGAGTCAGCAACTGAGTCAGCAACTGACTTCTTATGTATCCCTTTTGAGAACACGAATAGTTACAATCAGGACATGAAAAAGGTTTTTCTCTTCTGTGAATCATACTGTGGATTTTTAAATCTTCATTTTGAGGACTTGTATAACTGCATTCAGATCATGAAAAAGGTTTTACTCCACTCTGAGTAAGCTTATGAATCATAGTGGAGTAAAGTGTTGCTCCATATGGAAACCTTTGTAAAATTACTTTCTTCAGGGCCTCCTCAGTATAGCTAAGGTAAAAAAGTATGTGTTGTAAAACCATGTAGGTCTATTAAAGGTAAGACAGTATTAAATTGTGGAGATCTGGAAGGAATGAAAGGCCGATAAAAATAATAATATTTTCCCAATTTATTTATGAATTACAATTTAAAACAATATACGCATGTACCTATTGCGAGTTTGAAATCTCTTGTTTTATTTTTACCGCAAACGCGATTAAAACAAGAAAAAGGTATTTAAGCGACATTCCAGTACTTTGGCGCAATTTAATTGAGACTTTTAGGTAAAAATAGTCACTTGGGTGTTACGTAACGTTAGGGGGAGGGAGGTGCAGAAAAATGTTACGGCGCGTTGCATGGGGGGAGAGAGGGTCAAAATTTTTCAAAAATTACGTTACGTTATACTTGAACGCCCCCTTTACTATTTCACGATTAAAATTTTATCGTTATACTCTGAACACAAAACTGGTTTTAACCTAAGTATTGGTTATTATGTTTTCATGCCAGCAAATGATTTTCTTCAGATTTTTGCAGCGTATTAGAATTGAAGACTCCACACGGAACTCTGTTATTTGTAGCTCTATGGCTCGGTCGGTCAGCATTCCCCAAAAATTCTGTTATTTTATTTTCGTTCCTAGCTCTAACTATTGATTTATTGGGGATTCCCCTGAAATATTCCTCGCTTTTTCCCTGTGTCGTTCTCATTTCTTTCGTAAATTGTGATTGACGGGAACTCGCGAAGGAAATTATCACCTATCAATTGTTGAAAAGGCTGTTATTCTGTTAGTGTTTTTAAAAGTGTTTTAATTTAACGATAACAATTTTTTTTAATATTTGACTGGCTAGAAATGTTTATTTTTATTTTAGGAAGTCAAAATTTGTGTTTTGAATTTCTCAAAAAAAAAATAATTGGGGGGGGGGGGGGGGGGTGACACCGCGTTTTCCGCCCCGGGTGCCACCCATGCTAGCTACGCCACTGCACTGATTACAACTGATTAATAAGTTGTAATCTCTTCAGAGATAACAACTTATTTTATTTCATCATTTATTTCATCTAAAGGTTCATCACTGCTTTCATCAAAGTTTACAACGCATTTTATTTTATCACTAGTATCATCACTGTTTTCATCAAAGTTTAAAATAAGTTTCATCACTGCTTTCATTAAAGTTTATAAGGTATTTTATTTCATCACTAGTTTCATCACTTGTTTCATCACCGTTTTCATCCTATGCTTCATAACTAGAATATTTTTTCATCAATTGTTTAATCGCAAGTTTCATCATTGCTAATCAAAATTTACTTTGCATTTTATTTCATCAGTATTTTGATCTCTCGTTTCATCAGTGGTTTCATCAGAGATTACAACTTATTTTATTTAATCACTGGTTTCATCGCAAGTTTCACCACTGCATTCATCAAAGTTTACAAAGCAATTTATTTCATCACTAGTTTCATCACTGTTTTCAACCCATGTTAGATTACCCACTAGATTCGTCATAGATTTCATCGCATGTTTCATCACTGTGTTCATCAGAGATAACAACTGATTTTCTTTCATCACTTGTTTCATCACTGCTTTCCTCAAAGATTACAACGCATTTTATTTAATCACTAGTTTCATCGCATGTTTCATCACTGCTTTTATCAAAGCTTACAACGCATTTTATATTTCATGATTATTTTGTTCACTTGTTTCATCCCTGTTTTTATCCTACGCTTAATGACTAGATTAATCACAGATTTTATCCCATTTTTCATCACGGTTTTCACCAGAGATTACAATTTATTTATTTCATCACTTGTTTCACCGAAAGTTTCATCACCGTTTTCATCGGAGATTACAACCTATTTTATTTCATCACTTATTTCATCGCAAGTTTCATCACTACATTCATAAAAAATTATCACTACATAGTTTCATCGCAAGTTTCATCACTGTTTTCGTCCCGTATTTTATCACTAATTTCGTCATAGATTTCATCGCATGTTTCATCACCGTGTTCATCAGAGATTTCAACTTTTTTTATTTTGTCACTTGTTTCATCACATGTTACATTACTGTTTTCATCACTTGTTTCATCACTTGTTTTGTCACTTGTTTCATCGCAAGTTCCATCATTGTTTTCATCATATGTTTATTCACTATAGTCATGACAGATTTCATCGCATGTTTCATCACATAATTTGGGAGGCGAGTATGAGTACTGCTGCCCCGGGAACCATTTATTGGATAACCAACACCTCTGCCATAGGTCACTCCAAGTTGTTCGTTACGTTTGGTGACTTAGCCGGGGTGCCCGGGTTCATGGAGTGAGGTTTGTGTGGTTCTTGGCGTTCACAATGGAGTCCTCGTACCTACCCTGATGTACGACAGTGAGACATGGAACTGCCAGAGGAAGGATGAAATTAAATGAAGGATGAATGCTGTAGAATTGAAATTCCTTTGGGTACGCGTGGTAAAATCATGTACGATTGTGTGAGAAACATGGAGATCCGCAAATAATGCAAGCGTAATGAGTAAGGTTAAGAAAGGTAGGTACACTCAGATGGTTTGGGCATGTAGAGCGAATGAACGAGGAAAGGAGTGTAAGGAGAGAATATATGACGCAAATGTGAATGGTAGAAAAAGTCGGGGACGCCCGAGGAAGGCATGGCACGACCAATGATACTTGAGTCTTGATACTTGAGTAGGGCCATGTCAAGAGTCAGAACAACAGAAGAGCATGTATGAGACGATGTATTAATGTGAACGAAGCAAGGAGTGTGTGCCAAGACCGAGTTGTTTGGCGGTTCGTCCTCTCTGCCTACCCCTGCGGGAAAACAGCGTTATGGTTTAGTTCAGTTTCAATGCCGGCAACCCAGGCGTTTATTTTTTAAAAATTTACTTACGTATTTTTCTTTTACCCACCCCACTAGACAAAGTCTGTTCCGAGACAGGTAAATAACATTTTATTATTAAAAAAGATATGAATCAATATGAATTAAGATAAAAAAGAAATATAAAAAGACAAACAAATCATGTGAAAATATATGGTCAGTGGTTGAGTGGGCATAGCTCTTGGGTCCCATCCGGGCGTCGCGTGTTCGATTCCTCGGCTGGCTAAGTCCTCCACCACAACACAACCAACATTTTCGGCTTTCTGTGGTGGTAGTAAGAGATTTTCAAACATTATTGGGTTATTCGTAACCCGGGAATATTAGTCTTTCTTTAAAAAAAAAAAAAAAGTACTAGCCTATGCCTGTGCCTAATATTTATGATAAAAAAGATAAAAAATACAGAAACACATCATCTCTTTGTAGACTTCAAGGCCGCGTATGATAGCATTCATAGGAATGCATTGTACAATGCAATGAGTGAGTTTGGAATACCGCGTAAGCTGATCAATCTGGTGAAATTAACAATGTCCCCAGTAAGGGAACGTACCCATACTACGTGACCAACTTTTTGCAATTTTTAACCCCCCCACCCCCCTGGTGACTAAAAACCTAAGCCCCTCGCTGCTCATTTGTACCAAACGTGGTATTTTGTAGACCCCCCCCCTGAACAGGTCACGTAGAATGGGTATGTTCCCTAACGTGTAGAGTCATGGTTGGCAGTGATCTGTCCGAGCCCTTTGAAGCGCTCCACGGGGTGAGATAAGGAGATGGATTGGCCTGCCTCTTATTCAACATAGCCTTAGAAAAAGTTATTCGTGACTCAGGCATCGAGATAAGGGCAACGATATTTGACAACTCTGCGCAACTATTGGCTTACGCTGATGATATCGACATAATCGCGAAAACTCTAGATGCTTTACGTAATGCCTTCATAAATCCTGAAAGTTCTGCCAAAAATATGGGTCTTGTAGTAAACCAGCAGAAGACCAAATACATGGCCGTAGGATGCACCCAAAAAATCCCAACTCTCTCATGTGGAAACCAAAATTTCGAAACGGTACCAAGATTGACATACCTGGGCTCCCTGATAACAAACGACAATAATACTACTACAGAGGAGATCCAGAAGCGCATAGTGAACGCAAATCGCTGTTATTTCCGCCTACAAAACCAAATAAAATCCAGAAACACGAAGATATTAGTGTACAAAACACTTATTAGACTTGGGTACTTCTTCTTCTTTTTCGATGGCGCTACAGCTCATATCGAGCTTTGGTCTCCTGCAACAGTCACCTCCAACTCCTCCTGTCCTCAGCGGCTGACTTCCAATTTGGTACCTGGAGAAGCTGTGCTGCATCCCCTCTTACTTCGTCTTCCCACCTCAGTCTGGGTCTTCCCACTTTTCTCTTTCCACCTGGGTGTCCAGTCAAAATTCTTTTTGGGACGTGGAAGACTTGGGTACTAACTAAGAGGAATGAGCGAGCACTGGACGTTTTTTAAAAGAAAATTTTGAGGCGCATCTTCGGACCGGTTCTAGAAAATTAATTTTGGCGCAGACGTTACAACAATGAGCTCTATACTTTGTTTAAGGAGCTAAACGTTGCAAAATTTATAAAACTGGGAAGACTTCGGTGGCTGGGTCATGTGGAGAGAATGACCGAGCATCAAGCACCAAAGTCCCTGCTGAACTCAAGAACAGTAGGGCGAAGAAGCCCGGGAAGACCAAGCTTAAGATGGAGCGACAACGTCCTCAAAGACATATCTACTTGGAGCTTCTAAACTGGAGAGAGCTGGCACAAAACCGAGATGAGTGGAGGAAGACTCTTGAGGAGGCTAATACCCACCAGGGGCTGCAGAGTAGCGTGTGTCGCTCTCCATAGAGAGAAAACAAATGGCCTTATATTTAAACGCCCGGGGTCTCAAAAGTTTCGTATGATCTGTAGCTATTCGAAAACGTAAAAAAAATGAAATTATTTTTCAATATTAGCCCGCTAAAATGGCCGGAAGTTTCGAAAAAAATAGATTTCGTGATTTGGAAAAAAAATAAAACAAAGGGTTCATATTTTATATTTTGTACCAAACTTATTTTTCATTACATAACTGCAGTACAAAGAACCAAGAATATTTTTTTTTTAAACATATGTGATGTGTTGGTTAAAAAAATAAAAGGGGAAATAACACTTTTTCTGGATAAAATCAGAATTCTTGTTGACTTACTTGTATTCATAAAGTTGAACTTTTTTTTCATATTTTTGTCAGTTATACGCATTTTTTAATAATAAACAAACGTTAAAAGGTTAGATTACTGAAAAAAAAAATTTTTTTTAAATTTATTAAAAAAAATGGTTTTAGGTTTGTTTTCTGATTTTCAATGCATTTTAGCTGGCTAATAACCATTTAAAAAAAAAAATTAAATGCAGTTATCATTTTCTTTGCAAGACGCAACTTTTGAGACCCCGGGCGTTTCTGAATTCAAAAGTTGAAATAATTGAAACACGCTACTGCAGAGCCAATAGTGATGACGATGATGATGATGACACTGAAAATACAGGGTGTACACACATAAAAAAAAACATTTTTGTTCTTTAAAAAAAATTTAAATCGAAGAAGCACTGTTGTTAAGGTACCTACTTAATGACATAAATTTAATTAAATGGTGTTTTACAAAGTGATTTGCTTTATTTAATTTAACAAAAAATTGAATTTAACAGTAGGTAGAAATGAAGAATCACTAATGGTGAGTTTAGTTACACTACTGTTAGATCTGAATGAGTTAAATATATCCAGATCTAAAATTAGAGACATGATCTAAAGCCAGGGCAACGCTATGTACTTAATAGTATTAAATAAATGTGAGCAATTTCTAAACTGTGCTTCATAATATTACATTTTCTTTATTCTTCATAATGTTAACACAAAATTGCAAACGTATAATAATAACTATTTATGCAATTCTAATTTTGAGATCAGTTGGTATTGCAATGAAAAAAAAATTGTTTTAACTATTATGCTTACTTAATTTTTTATAAATATGTAGGTTACTCAGTCTTAGATTGCCACCATTGTTATATTTTTAGTATTACCATTTGAACAACAGTGACGCCCTCCTATGCTTTCTACTCTTATTTGACAAACTGTAAATAAGAAAATATAAATACACTGGGTACATAATCCTACTAATATTATAAAGGCGAAAGTTTGTATGGATGTATGTTTGTTACTCTTTCACGCGAAAACTACTGAATGAATTTTAATGAAACTCTACAATAATATAGCTCATACATCAGAATAGGCTATAGCTTAGAGCTCTGGCATTATGAAATTTATATAGAAAAAATTGCAATTGCAATTTCAAAAATTGCACGCGAGCTGCTAGAAAAATGAATGTAACGGGTATGGAGGGGTGGTGAGGGGGGGGGGATAGGATGTGGGGCATCGGGGAGGGTGGAGGGTGGTGGGGGAGGGTGAGGGGTAAGGGGGGATTTGGGGGTAGTGGAGGGGAGAGGGGTGAGAGGGGTCGGGGGCGAGGAGGAGGGGGGGGATTGGAGTGGGGATGGGGAAAGTGGAGGAGGCGCTGTGCGTACCCCCTAATACGATGCGAGCGAAGCCGGGGAGAAAGCTAGTTTTTTTTTTTTTTTTTTAGAAATTTAATTAAAATTAAATTCGATAATGTTATTATCTTGTTATACCTTTAATGTTAATGATAATGTTATACCTTTAAAAATTGACATTTAAAATCTTATAAATAAGTCGTCCGTACGTGGCTTCACCACAGTTTGAAAATGACCTTACAAGTCGAAACAGATGTAACTAAAACACTAACCAAAAAACTTGCAGAACTCGATAATAACATTATCGAATTTAATTTTAATTAATTTTCTAAAAATTAAAATGGAGTTCTACGAATTAAACACAAAAACAATTTATAAGAAAGCTAGTAGGTAATATTGTACGCAGTATTACATTACAGTAATATATTACATTACAACACAGGTACATGATAGTTTATATTATAAGCAGTACCCTGCATATTTTGATATTATATAATTTCGTGAGGAAATCACATGAAACGTGTCTATATTATGTACTCGTATTAGTTATTAGTTAGTTAGTTGGTTAATATAATCATTGTCTGGTGTCTACGAATAATAATAAGAATTTAATTTTTAGGTATTTTTCTTTCATTTGACGTTTTGGTGACCCCATTATTTTTAACCCCGGGGTTGCAGACCGCTGCCCTAAACTGCTCGTCATATGTCTAATTCTCCACGTATTCATGTTTCCCTGGTAGATAAAATTGTCTGCGAGCACCACTTGGTTCCCACGGTTTGCTTATCAAGTTTCTTCGAGCGATCGCAGCGCCCGTTGGGCGTGCAACTTCAAACTTCAATACATCGACGCTGCGTTGAGTGTTTTCTCTTCTCAACGAAATGGGTGAATTTTAGTGCTAGTAGCAGTGATGGTATTGCCTAGGGAAATATCCAGATCTAGTAGAAAAAATATTTTTTAGGGAAAACGAAATCAGCACAAAATCTAGGGAAATTTCGAACTCTGGCAATTTTTTTTATACATATATGACAATATTACTGGTTTGCTAGTGGCAAATTTTTTTTGGAATTCCCATTGAATATTGTTGATGTACTTACATAAATCAAGCAATGTTGTTTTTAATACTGACAACTTAAAATGATATAATGCATCTAAAAAGATAAACGGGGACTTAAATTGGGGAAAAATTAAATTTAGGTTTCAAGTCACGTTTTTATCTATGTTTATTACAAGAAATTTTCTTCAGTTTCGGTGACTGCGGTTGATTTTTATTTTGCAAAGCGATTTTTTTATTAGGAATTCCGTTTCTAATTCAGTGGTAAGTGTATACATGTTTTAAAATTATCATTTCACTAAGCAAAAAATATTTTATTTGGAAAAGCGCAGTATTATAAGTACATCTACTATGTTCCGATATACAACTTCCAATTAATAAACTATGACAGGTGTTACAATCTTAGCAAACAACAGTATTAGTGTAACAACATTATTCAATGTTCAGCTACTAAGCTCCAAATTTTTATTAGCTACTTTTCAATATATTTGGTGTTTAACACAACTATTATGTGACTGTCCGTCTGAAATTTATTTCTTGTAATCTTGTATGATTGAAATAATTTAAATATTATTTTAAAATAATATAGCAAAATTACAGATCATAATATGACATGAAGTGCCACAAACCAAAATTTCAGAGAAATACAGCAAGAAATGGGATGTTTAGGCAAGAAAGGAAAATTCTTTGGAAATTTCACCTCGAAATCTAGGGAAATAATTTTTTTGGGCATACGATCCCTGGCTAGTAGTGACGGGTAGAGGGACCAATAGGGTCACCATTGCTTGTAAGTAGAAATAATTTACCTCCCCGTTCTCCTGTGCTCCTGGTACATTGTTGAGCGCCAAAGCAACTCGGAGTTGGCACGTTGGCCGATCGCAAAGTCATTTTTTCCAAAGTGATCTCTTATCGTCATCGTCATGTCATAATATATCGATACCTCACTAGGAGAACCTATTAACCCTCAATAGGATTGGTATATGGTATATTTATGACCTGTGCTGAGGTGTTACGTGTGGGACAAGTATTTATGTGTTGTGTTGTAGTAGAAAGTTAGTTTTTTTTTTACATTTTATGGTTATTGTACCTACCGACAAAAATCGGAGAATGGCGCGAAGCGCGAATGCGAAGATTGCGAAGGCGTGAACAAGATCCACACTCGTGTTTCGCGGCCTGATACAGTGTGCCTTTCGAGTGTAGAGCGCGCTTAAAATTTATGTCCAAAAAATTACGTACGTGCGTCCGGCTTTTAGGACAAAATGTCAGGCCTAATACAACGGACTCCAGATACTAATATCTACAGCCTGTATGTCTGACGAATATCTACAGCTCATATGTTGAACTAATATCTACGAACTTCAGAGTGTTGATTAATATCTACAGAGCGTAGGTTGAACTAATATCTACAGAGCGTAGGTTGGACTAATCAGCTAAATGTGTCCAATAGTCCGATATTACGAATTTTTACATACACACTTACATAAATTAAGTTTTTTAAACTGCATACGCAATATTACATTATTCCAATATGCTACACATAATTGCAAATCCAACCTCTGCCAGTGCTGTAGATATTCGTCAACACTTTGATTCTCATAGATATTAGTCAACAGTTTGTGCTGTAGATATTCGTCAACACTTTGGTTTTCATAGATATTAGTTCGATTTTTTCAGTTTTTGGAATTCCTGTAGATATTAGTAGACGCCTCCATACAACGCAGTCAGGCTTTTTTTATTTTAGAAGATGGCAACAAATTTTAAATACATTTCCTAATTATATTTTTATATTATTTTTTTCTTTTTGTAGTCGCAGTATGTGTAAAATGCACATTTGATACAATACGCCTAAGAAAAGCTCTTATGATACCCAATCGTATCAATCAATCAATCGGTTCAAGTCTACTCCATCCAGTGATGCCATATCCATATCCCATCAATAAAAAGTCAATGTTTCAGGGGGAAACTACATGATATCCACTATAAATTCTTTAAAAATTAGAATGTATTTAAATAATATTTTTAGAGATGCTACGAATATTCGGCAACTATTCGGTATTCGGCCTATTCGGCTACTTTTTTATTACTCGGTATTCGGCCGAATTTTGCGAACCATTCGGCCGAATACCTTTTTTGTTCTCCAAATACCGGATGAATTTCGAAACCGTTCTAAAGTTTCGAGAGAAATTTTAAATTGTAATATGCTGCCAAATTCTGAGGAAAACAATTTGCTGGCGTGAAACCATAATTTTAACATACTTAAGCATACAGTTAAAACCAGTTTTGTGTTCAGAGTGCAGATAAAATTTCAGTTGTTTAGAGTGGAGATACTATCAGTATCGCCCTGGTGTAAGACCACCATTCAGAATTGAAGGGTTGCTTGAAAATGGCTTTAGCCGTGTTTAGTGACCAGATCTGAATAGCCAGGTACTTCCCAACCTTCCTCTTCCCCACCTCCTTCCCCTCCTTCACCTTCAGCCTCACAACATACCCCAATTGGGGATGCCATAGTCTCATTGGCTCCAGACGGGAGCAGTTGAGATTCTTGTGCGGTATTCACTGTAAAAAAAAAAGTAAAGTTGCGAGTTCCCAGCTTTAATTATAAATGCAAGCAGTACACGAAAATGGTTTTCCTCCGATCTTTGCAGCACATGGTCTACAACTTTCATATCTTGTACGTGGAACTCGAAAATCGTTTCCTTCGAAATTTAATTTGAAACTCGGTTCGTCTGCGGACCCATTTCGAAGAAAACCATTCCGTAGACTATGTGCTGCAAGAATCGGAGGAAAATCATTTCCATGTCTTGGGTGTAGTTTTAAATAAAATAAGTTACCGAATACAGATTCACTCTTAAATTTAAACCAGTTTTGAGATAAGCTTTAAAGGAAAGGTAGGTATGCGCGGCCCATTTCTGCTCGTTTCATACAAATCTTAGATTTGGATTTGAGATCAAAAAAAATACCCAACCAAACTGAAAAATTATTTTTGAATAATTTTCTCGTAATTCTGGAAGAGGCTATCTATCTATCGGACCGCTAAAATTTATTACATCGCGAGATTGATTTTAGTTTGCCGGTCGGTGTGGTGTGGCTGATGCCGATATTCCTTGACATTTCTACCAGGAGCACAAGCGTTTGCAGAGTGAACTCCGCGATAAAATTATGAGGTTCTCAAATCGGTCGACAGAGATATTTCGAAAGAGGAAAAAAGCATTGATAAGTAATATTACCTATATTGAAAAGCGGACACACGACAGTTTGTAATAAAAAACTGTACTAGTATTTCAATAAATTGTTATTTTATTCCAGCATTACTTTTTATCAGGAGTAGTTTGTTTGAAAGCAGTAAAACAAACATGACCCTTCGAATTTTATTATTTATTACGAAACATGAATTTTCTTCTTCTACTTCTCGTTCTCCTGGTAGACGTTGTAATCTGGAGCCGAAATACCGGGGTAAGTGCGGACGAAAATAATGGCTTTTTCCATAATTTATGAAATGCTGAAAATATGCTGAAATAGGCCAAGCCAAATAGGCGAACATAGAGAGAGCAAAACCGTATATAAATTTAATTGTCGACTACCGGCTAAATTATATAGTCCTGTACCTACATTATTTATATCATAAACACAAAACATCACATACATATCAGGCAACGAAGACCAAAAAACACCAAATAGGGGAAATAATTCATGTAGAAGCCAATTTTGGCACAGTTGTAGGGGAAGGTGTCCTTAACAAAATACTAAAAGTACTGGGGGGTGGGGGTGGAGCTAAGGGGGGGGGGGGTCTAAAGGTCCCTTTTTTCAGTTTTTCGTTAATAACTCGAAAACTACTACCTCTAGCGAAAAAGTGTCTAGGTACTAAATTATCTACATAAAATTCTCCACAAAAAAGGTTCTATAAACTTTTTTGTTAGGATCAAGGCTTAGGGAGATAGGAAGGGGGAAAAATGTAAAATTAAAAACAAAAACCGTTTTTATTGTTGAAAATGGAATGCCGGTCGTTAAAAATGAAATATTTATTGTTAAAAATGTAATAATTAGTGTTTGAATAAACGCCGCGCCGTGTTGTTCGTGAGTTATCAAAATATCTACTTTTATTACAGATTATACATTATAAGATTATTCATTTCCAGTGTGTGTGTGACAATGGCTGAGAAGTGTTTAATTTGTGAGGGTGAAGTTGAAAATGATTTGTGCAACGTCGGCAAAAAAGGGATAATTGGATTAGTGAACGCAAGTGTGTTAAGGAAAGATGGGAAAGAGAACGGTTTCAGGAGTAAGACAAATGGTGTTGTTCATAATTCTTGCAGAAGAGACTACATCAGAAGTGACTCAATAAAGAGGTTTCTGAGAGACAATCTTTTACATCAACCTTCAACATCACGTGATGCCTCGTCTTTGCGTTCAGGACAAGAGATATTTGATTTTAAAACTAAGTGCTCTTTCTGCACAGAAACTTATGACGAAGAGAAGGAGATTAAAAAACCTTATTCTAGGCACCAAACAGTTTTTAAGGTGTTTAAGGTTTGTAAGAGTGGGTTTCACAATTCCATTATCGATCGTGGGCAGAGAAGAATGGATCAGTGGGGATACGATGTAATTAGACGTATCTGCACTGTTGGGGATCTACACGCAGCAGATGCAATATATCATGAGGAATGTTACAAAAGATTCTTGTTAACCTCTGTACCTTCGAAAATAAAATCTGGACGTCCTCAAGGTGAAGAGATGGGTGAAATGCAGATCCGGGCACAGTTTGGAAATTTAATAAAAAGGCACTTTCTAGATGAGAAAAGTGTGGAGAAGATGAATAAAAAATAAATTAAGGCGCGCTCGGCAAAATTGGGGGAGATACAGCCGTTCAAAGTATTTAAAAATTCACTTCGCGAACTGATATTGACAGTTCGTTCGCCATGTTTTCATTGCTTATGTTGGATCCCAGACCTAATACAGAATTAATAGTACGCCAAAATCACAAACCATATTACACAAACCTAGCGTAGCCGCTAAACCACTTGAAAACTGGGATGTTTTTTTGCCGTGACGCGAGCAGGCGCTACGAAGGGGGCACTTTCTTTTCTATCACAAACCATGTTTAGCGTATTAGGTTATAAAAAAAATGGCGGGCGGACGCGGGCGAACTGTCAATATCAGTTTGTAAAGTGAAATTTTAAATACTTTGAACGGTTGTATCTCCCTCAATTTTGCCGAGCGCGCCTTAATTTTTGTTTTATTCTGCTTTTCCACACTTTTCTCATCTAGAAAGTGCCTTTTTATTAAATTTCCAAACTGTGCCCGGATCTGCATTCCTCCCGAAGAGATTTCAGAAGCAATGGAAGAAATCTATAATTATATTGAAGGTACTGATAATTGCCAATACTAATATAAGGACCAGTTGTTGGAACAGTTTATTACAAGAAAACCACCACACAAGAAGTCCATTAAAGAGAGAATGAAGAAAAAATATGGAGACCAAATTTTTTTCAGTGAAATTCGCACCAGACAAACTATCGTTTCCTTTCGTAGTTTAAGTGATAAAATCTTGAGTGACTCATGGTATACTTCAAGGTGTAAAGATGAACAAAAAGAACGTGAGAGAATTGTACAAAAAGCTGCTGAGATTATCTTGGAAGACATTGAATCCATGGCTTATGACAACAGTACCTATCCTTCTTCAGCTAGCTTCTGCAGTGACGCTGACCAATTAATACCTAAGTCTCTCAGAGTCTTCTTGGACTGCTTTGCAAAGAAAAAAAGGTCGAAAGAGGCAGTGAAGAAAAATATGACAACTATAGCTCATGTTCTTATTGCTGCTGTTCGCCCTCGATGTTTCATATCCCCAATTCTGACCAGCATCGCTCTGTTCATATACAGAAAATTCGGATCAAAGAACTTGGTGTCCCTTCTATCGAAGTTGGGATTGAGTGCTTTTTACTACGACGCTCAGCATCTGGAGCTCTCCACCATCCACCACCCGCAAGAGCCTATTCCAAGTGAAACGTTTTGCCAGTACATTTTCGATAATGCGGACTTCAATGTCTCGATGGCTGGAATACCTTTCACAGCATGGGAGGTATCAAATGTGTTACACCAACCCACGCTTTCCGTACATCCACGAAAGTTGAAAGGCTGAAATCTGTTCCCCCCCAGGAAGAAGTGGGAGTTGGGAGTTCTGGAGCTGCAATCCTTTGAGGGTAGGGGAACCAACGCATTGCAGCGAATTATCATCGAATACTTGAGCGTGCTGAAGCCCATCCCCTGTGACATATTCACACCCACTCTTCAAGATTTCCTGTGAATGAGTGGTAAGTGGCTCCAGGAGGAGGAACCCACTGCAGAGGTGCCAACCATTCCAGAATGGAAGGGTTTTTATGCAATTGGTGAGTAAAGTCATTAACAAGGAAAAAACTTCGGTAACCTTTCTTCCATTCATCAATTCACCACCTAACGAGTACAGCACTGTACACACTGTATTACAGTATGCTTTAAAAAATAGTCAGGAGATAGGGGCCACAGTTTGTTTCGTAACATTCGACCAGCCTTTGTACCTAAAGGCTAGAGAAATCACGTTTGGGACCATTGCTGTGAGACTTGGTGGATTTCACACCCTAATGTCCTTCATGGGGTGCATTGATCACATAATGGCTGGATCGGGACTGAAAGATGTACTATGCCAAGTATTCGCTGCTAATTCTGTTGACAAGATCTTAACAGGCCACGCCTAGAGCCGAGCTGTTCGAGGACATTTACTTGTTCAGCTTGTTTTATGTCGAATTTTTCTGGAAGGAGCAAATGTTTTAGAGGAAGAGAAGAGAGAGAGAGATCTTGAGAATGCTGACCAACATGAAGGAATTTACTCCAGATAAAGTTGAAGATAATGCTTCCTTGGTGTCAGCTTTGACGAAATTTCAGAATCATGTGTGTGGGATGCGCTGCGGTTCTGCGGTTGCCGCAAAGCAGGGTTTGCCTGCTCCGGTGCCTGCGGCTGCCTCGGCTAATGTATGAACGGACCCCCGTCGAAGACAGCATTGATGACGATGAAAGTTTAGATTTCGACGAAATTTAATGTTCAAGGTACATCCTTAAGCACTAATTATTTGATTTTTTAACAATAAGCGTTTCATTTTTACCGACAAACATTTCATTTAAAAAAATTAAAACAGTTTTTTATAAATTTTACATTTTCCCCCCTCCCTATCTCCTTAAGCATTGATCCTAAGAAAAAATTTAAAGAACCTTTTTTGTAGAGCATTTTATGTAGATAATTTAGTACCTAGACACTTTTTCGCTAGATGTGATAGTTTTCGAGTTATTAACGAAAAACTGAAAAAAGGGACCTTTAGACACCCCCCCCCCCCCCTTAGCTCCACCCCCACCCCCCAGTACTTTTAGTATTTTGTTAAGGACACCTTCCCCTACAACTGTGCCAAAATTCACTTCTACATGAATAATTTCCCCTATTTTTCCTTCGTTGCCTGGGCTAATGCAGCCTTATGCTTCGCGGATGTGTGTGCGATATTACTTTTTTGATGGTTAATTTCTAAATATGACTAATTTACTCCTTTATTTATATAATTGATATATTTACCGTATTTTTTGTGGTTTTTCATAAGTTTTAGTCAAGTTATAAAACAATAATCGTACTTTAAAATTTTATGAAAGTGGTGTTTTTTTAAATAATAATATCTAATACATGTGTTTCTAAATGTATCAAAGAAATTAACGTCTTAAGAGATGCAAGAAATCTGTTATAACAGCCGGTATAATTTTTAGATTAGTTTTTTAGCAATAAAAAAACTTTGTAATTTTTTATTATTTTTTTATTAGGATTTTTATTATTTTTATTATTTTTTTATTAGGAAACACTAGGAAAAGTGAGGCAATAGTTTCCTTCCAAATTTATTACATAAAAGGACTGTGTTTTTGAAATTTTGATTTTTTTTTAAATTTCTCTACATTTTAGTAAAAAAATTTTTGGTAAGAAATTTTTTTCCATTTATTTCCGAGTTTGAATCTTAAAATATGTCAGTTTTTGAAAACTAAACTGTATTTCAAATACACAAATCTAAAAGGTAATTTTATCTAGTTTTCATAAATGGTATTTGTTTTTACGACACCTTAAAAAATAAGAAATATATAGAACATTCAAAATACTATGGAAAAATTACAAATTTCGTTCGGACATCAATCGTTAAAACAGAGATAAACTACCCTCTCAGGCCGTGTAAACCATGTGTATTTATTCAATGAACAAATTTTTAATTAGTAATGTTTTCACATCCGCGGCCGTTTGTCAATTGAATAAAATTTTCACTGGTTTTTTTAGTAAGGCTGATGATGTACAGGCATCATCATTGTATAATTGGACTTACCTGTCTCTCGTACAATATAAAAAAAAAATATATATATATATATAAAAAATCATAAAAAAATCCCCAATTGGAGTTTGTTGTGAGGCTGAAGGTAATGGGGAGGGGAAGGAGATGGGAAAGAGAAAGGTGGGGAAGTACCTGGATATTCAGATCTGGTCACCAAACACGGCTAAATCCAATTCAATTCTGTTCTCTCGCCAAGCAACGTTTCAATTTTGAACGGTGGTCTTACACAAGGACGATACTGAGAGTATCTTCCAACCTGGAATGTGCCGCAATTTTAATATATGTTATTTTTAATTAATTAATTGTGAAATAACACAAATAATCATATAAAATTTATTTGACCTTGAGATTGCCCTCGACTGCGGAGGCCGTCGAATATAATCATATTATAAAATAAAAATAAAAATAGTTGGATTGTATTTTATATGTATTACGTAATATTCCGTGCCAATTTGACTACAATTGCAAAGATTGCAGAAAATAAATACGGATTCCCTTTATATTATAAGAAAATCGAAGCAATTCAAAGCAAATTCTTAAAATATCTTTTTCAGGTCATTTGTAATATGTGTTATGCAAAGGCAGGTTTAAACTTAAAAGTTTTTTTCGTATCATTTTAATATATTTGCATCACGACGGGAAATCACCCCTTTTAGTGAATACTAATTTTTTTATTTTTTTTTTCAAAGCGGAGACGGTTTACCATTGGTTCCCGTGAGTACTTAGGCCATGGGCCCATTGTACTTTCTCCCATTTTACCTCAATCCTTTAACAATAACCCAGTCCCTTTAATAAAGTTCATCAGAGTTGTTATCGGATATGTGGCTAGGTCTTCTGGTTCTACAACATGTCTCCCCAGGTATCTGAGCCTAATTCCCACCAGGGCAGGACATTGGCACCATAAGTGAATTGGAGTCTCTTCATCCTCTTCACATTTTCTACATCTACTGGTGCTTTCCACTCCCAATAGCTGCATGTGTTTCCTGAGATGGCAGTGTCCCGTTAGTAGGCCTACCAGTTCCCTCAGCGAGTTTCTGTCCATATCGAGTAGTTTCCCTGGGGTCGGGTCCGTTTATGAGTACTTTGGATTGTCTCATTCCGGGTGCCCTCTCCCATTCCTTCCAGTGCTGGGATTTGACCCACCTCTCGATATGTAATTTGGTGTGGCAAGCTGCTACTCCTACGGCCGGCTCAGATCCCGCAAGTGGTGCTTTCGCCCCTTTCCTTGCTAGTTCGTCAGCCCGCTCGTTGCCCTCAATACCCTTATGTCCTGGTACCCATATCAGGGTTATTTTATTGATGGTAGCGAGTTCTGTAAGAACGGTTCTACATTCCATCACCAGTCTGGAGTCGCATCGGTTACTTTCCAGTGCCATAAGGGCTGCCTGGCTATCAGAACAAATAGTTATGTTCTTATTCCTGTACCCGATACGTATATTCAGGCCAAGATGGCTTTCATCTCAGCCTGAAACACAGTGCAGTGTATTCCTAGAGGTATACTTAGTTCCCTCTTGGAACCCTGTAAACATACCCCAGCCCCCGTTCCTTCCTCCATACTAATTAGTAATTACCTTAAATCAATTATTTTTTTCTTCATATATCTGTATAATTTGGGAGACGGGTACGGGTACCGCCGCCCAAGAACCATTTATTGGATAACCAACAGCTCTGCCGTACCTTCCCCAAGTTACTTGGCAGGGGTACCCGGGTTCATATGAGGTTTTTTTTTATTTATTTTATTTTATTTTTATTTATTTAAGGAGAAAACACAGATACAGCCAATAATTAACAAAACAATATTATGAACAATAACTTGAGAATTCGCTTGCACCCCAACTATTTTGCACTGATTGACTTGATAAATAAAGATTTTCAAATTTATTTTTTATACATGTTTAAATAAGTCATAATTAATAATGAATCGAAAATTGTTTAAAAAGAAGCACATAAAAAGTATAGCGAGTGATATATGAGTTTTCTTTTTTTATAGGAAAAAAGCCTTCAATTTTCTACCAAAAGGGCTATAAGTATCAAAAAATATATCGGAATCCTTAAGGTTGTGGTTTTTATTAAACAATTCGCACATTCTTCTGATTGGATCCCTGACACCAGCATTTGTATGTATCCGGTTAATGTGGAATAAGTCGTTAAGTCGTCGTTTGTCCGGGTCTTAGCGGCGTATGCGTCTGCCCACCAGCTGCACGGCAGGCCGGATCGGGAGGGAGTGGTTGAGGGATTCCCTTTGACTTCTCCAACCGAACTCTCTCGGAACATCGCCTTACATCGCAGTGAAAGGGATTCATACATCCCTCACTCTTGGACACACTGACCCTTAGATTCCCAACCATCCCTCGTACCCTTTTCCTTCCCAGAACCTACTCTCCTTCATTTCCTAAAAAGACCCTCCATACAGCATCCCCAAAGATGACATAGGCCCAGGGCCTCCTGTGTGTAGCTAATGTATAAAAAACAAGGGTAAATGGATATACATAAAAAAATATGGAATACAAAATTAACCGTCCGGTAAAATATATGTTTTTATCGGGAGGTCTTTTTTTATCGCTTTTATAGATTTGAAAGATTTTTTTGTAAGTATGTATTAATTATTTTCTCACGGTTTTTTTATTAATAATCTCGTAATCGACCCGCAGAGGTTCGCACGATATATTGAGTAGTTAAAAAAATATTTTCCTTATTGCATTTGAATAAAATTAAAATATTATTATTATTATAAATATTATTTGATGCACTTTTTTGTCTTTGGCAATAACATCATTAATGCAAATATCTACATATTATCATGTTTTCAGTTGAGAATTTTTATTCACAAAGTGTGTTCTCGAATCTCCGCAAATGTTTGCGCTCCTAGTATCTCAAACGCCCCTCTGCCGTCTCAGTCACAAACAATAAATAAAATGACAAAACCGAAAATTTGAACAATATGGATCAAATTCATTGCTGAAAAATTTTATAATAATAAAATAATTACCAAAAACTATAACCAACCCCTTTGTACAAATAATGCGATATTTTCCAAACTTTTTCGTGTAGTCAGATAGAATTGCCGTCGGTAGTTTCTGACCAGATTTTAATTAAAATTTAAAATGTACAAATAGCGAATTTATGCGATTTTTGTTGTATGTAAGAAATCTTTCTACACAACGTACTCCTTTCATTTTATAATAAATCACTAATCACACAAGGTACGTAGGTACAGACCTACTAGTAGGCAGGTATAATGTTTATTTCATAAAAAGATCCCTACCGGCTCAACGGCGACAAACATGACAAACGGCGGTACGCGCAATGACGTTAACGTCATAGGGTACGCGCCGCTGTTTTTTACTTCTCAAATTCATGTGCTCCTGGTAGAATGCTTTGGAAGAAGCGGCCAAAAAATGAATTTCCATAGAAACCAAAATCTTTTTCATTCCTAAAATCAAACTTTTTTCTGCCTTTATGGGGTTATCTATAGTATTTCACCATCCTAATCCATAGGATCAAGGGCGGATTTAGGAGGAAGGGGGAAGGGGGGGAGGGGGCACGGGGCACGTCCCCCCCCAGACGGTATTTTTGCTTACTGTGGAGATTCCATCACTTGGAAGCTAAAACTGTCTTTTTTAAACGTTTAATTTTTCGATTGTTTTGACACTTTCACAAACCTTCCTACACAACTAAACTTGAAGTATCATACTAAAAATTCTAACAGTAATTGTTGATTTTTTTGCCCGTCGGCCCCTTGTGCCCGCCCCCCCAGAAAAAAATCCCTACAGTAATTGTTGATTTGTTTGACCGTCCGCCCCTTGCGTCCCCCCTCAGGAAAAAAATCCCAACAGTAATTGTTGATTTTTGCCCGTCCGCTCCTTGTGCCCCCCCCTAGAAAAAATCCTAACAGTAATATTGTTGATTTTTTTGCCCGTCCGACCCCCAGAAAAAAATCCTGTATCCGCCCTTGCATAGGATGGTAAATAAATAAACTAAATTAATACTTCAATCCCTTTGAGGTGATTTTTCACAAAAACGGCGCTATATATAAAAATCATCCAATTATTATACTGCAAGTAGAAATCTCGGCCAACCTTTTCGAATGCTGAAACAGCTAAAAGTGGTGGTTTATTTAGACTCCAGATACTAATATCTACAGCCCGTATGTTTGACGAATATCTACAGCTCATATGTTGAACTAATATCTACGAACTTCAGAGTGTTGATTAATATCTACAGAGCGTAGGTTGAACTAATATCTACAGAGCGTAGGTTGGACTAATCAGCTAAATGTGTCCAATAGTCCGATATTAGGGATTTTTACATACATACTTACATAAATTAAGTTTTTTAAACTGCATGTACGCAATATTACGTTATTCCAATATGCTATACATAATTGAAAATCCAACCTCTGACAGTACTGTAGATATTCGTCAACACTTTGGTTCTCATAGATATTAATCAACAGTTTGAGCTGTAGATATTCGTCAACACTTTGATTCCCATAGATATTAGTTCGATTTTTTTTAGTTTTTGGAATTCCTGTAGATATTAGTAGACGCCTCCGTTTATATGAGCGAGCACTCACTATTTTTTAAATCCCTCTCATTGAAAGTGAACGACGGACGTTGGACATACGTTTTCAGTTTCATATTGCACCGTTCACCAGGATCACATAAAAGTCTAGTAGTAAACTGACGGTTAAATGAACGCAGAATATTATGTACGTATTCTCGACACAAGATGGCACTAATAATAACAAGTACTTATTTTTGACGCATGATGGCGCTAGTAGTATCAACATTCGTGGGTGGTTTGTATATTTATGCAACATTCCTTGGAATGAACATGATGCCAGGCGGTGAGGGTGACGAAATATTATTTATAAAAATATAATGTAATTATTATTTTATTTTATCAAAAGGAATCAAGTTTTCACCAAGCGAATTACTTATTACTTTAGATAATAAAAAAAGTGTCCACGATTTTTGAATGGATAATAAATTCGATGCGTTTCTTTTCTAGTAGATTATTTACTTTTTAATGTGTGGATAATACCGATAATATATGAGGAGGATGGTGAAGATTACATCATAGTTTCAAATTGAGATACCCTTAAAAATTATAAAGCACTTAAAGATTTATATTTTTTGGTTAGCGTTTTGTAATCCATGGGAAGCGTAAAATTAAATCCTCCGCACATTGTGGCTAGGATCAGAACTAACTTCGTCAAAGACCATTTTACTACTCAAGTCTCATCTGCTCCTGGTAGTAAATAAAAACTAAGAACACTAACGGCGTATCTGCAAATTCCCTCCCGTTTTCACTACGATTATCAAAGCTGGTCGGTGGCCTAGTGAACAGTGAACTTGGTTCACAGTCGAGAGGCCAGAGTTCAAATCCTCGACAAGATAATAAATAGCTATAGAATTTTATACTTGGGCTTGAGTAGGCCTTTTTCATAAAATAAAATAAATGGAATGTGACTTTCATTTATTAAAAAAAGTACCTATTCGTTTTTTGCGTATGTTGCTTTTATTTCATGTAGGTATGTATTTTTGTTTTCTATCATAACTTTATTTATATTATATATTTCTCTTTCTTGTTAAAGTTCTAATGCATTTATCTATTTATGTAAAAGCCCTCTAGGCGTAAAATAAATAAATAATAATAATAATTTTAATATTGTTTATCGTTGCATAGAATAAATGTTTCTATAAATTCTATGTTTTGTTGGTTCAAAGGGGAAAATGTTTTGGTCGTGTTTTTTATTTATTTATTGTGCAAGGAAGCATCTTCATTGACGGTCTACATTAATCGATGGATATACATTATACATGCCATTTCGGAGTTGTTTATTTCATATTCATTTAGCAAAGGTAATCAATTTTAAAATATTCACAAGAAAAAAATAAATTTAAAAACAATCCCCTAAAAAGGTTTTACTTTATACCTTTTAAATTTGGAATCTATTAGAAATACCAATAGTTTATTTTTTTTATTTTGTAGACTGGAAAATTCAACAAAGCAGGGCGAGAAAACGCCTCACAACTGGTGTTCGCAATCGGTCACCGCTACCAGGATATGAAGCTGGCGAGGAGGTATGCATTTTCCCAGCTTTTCCGAAACAATGCCTGCATTTCTGACAGTCAAGAAGCGAAATGAAAAGAATGGTAAATTTCTAACCAGTATTCAAGTAAATCTACTAGAAGGTATCTGAAAATTATTTGTGTTATTGTAATTTACTTTTTATGTCATTTGTTCTTCTTGTCTTGTGAGTTTTGTCTGAGAATCAATGGCCTATTTTTGTTATTGTCATTGTTATCGATTTTTCAATAGTTGATGGTTAACCCACTGACTCGCGTTCGGTCATTGCTATGCGGAGCACATAACGATGGAGGGTGAATTTTAACAACAGAGAAATTAATAATTTATGCATTTTCCAATTTGAAGATGGGAAGAGAAGGGGCAGTAAAACAAGTGCCAATTTCGTTCATTCATTTCATTCGTAAAACCATAAACAACTATACTACGAGTACCTAAGTAAAAATTGAAATTGGTAAAAAGCATAGGACATGAGGGTATGTACACATGTACATTGTACAATGTACATTGGGTTGTACAATGTACATGTACATGAATGGGTTGTACAATGTACATGTACAATTAACATGTACAAACATGTACAAGCATAGGCCATGAGGGTATGTACACATGTACATTGTACATTGTACATGTACAATTTGTACAACCCCCTTCCCGATAGCTTGAAAATAGAATAAATATATTTTAAAGAAAACAGTTTAATTAAGGATTATTATTAGTTCCGACCGAAACAGAACTTTCCACCGAAACCGAATCTTCGGTGTCTGTCTCAGTTTCGGCCGAAACCGAAACCGAACATTTTTTAGACATGTTAAAAATCGATTGTTTTCTTTTATTTGGTTTATTTTTTACACTTATTCAGACAGTTAACACGTTTAAAATTAAGTAAATTAAAAAAACAATAATTGAAGTAGGTATGTGAAAAAATATATATTTTTTTAATATGCTTCTATAAAACAAACAAAATCTATAAAAAATAACAAAACATGTTAACTACTTCTTCAGAGGCGTTATCAATTTTAGACCTTATAATGCAGTTAAACAATGCCATCATTGCTTTAGGATATGAAAACTGTTTGCACGATCTTATAACAAACCCAAGAAGCTCGTAGCATGATGTTTCAACTTCAATATACGGTCTGAAAATATAAGTTTGGGATTATTGACAATATATCTTTTTTAATACTATAATCAAATTCGATGGGGTTTCTCGAACGTGTATGTGAAATTGCGAAACATTTTTTTGTATTTACGAATAATTTATTTTCATCAGCACAGGATAATATTGAATCTAAATCGATTTGTAATTTAACACAATCTTGCCCGTCACAAATCCTCTTCAGATCATTAGCAAAAAGCAGGCAAGTGGAATGTTTGATGCATTCTTGAATTAAAATTAAAAATAGTAGAGGTCCCAGGTTTGATCCCTGTGGTAATTCAGAGAATGCAGAGAATTCCCTAGACCTGTATCCGTCGATGCATACATACTGTTTCCTATTTCTCAGGTGGCAAAAATTTTTAGAAGAGGCTGGTCGAAACCTACGAGTATTCTGTGTAATTTCTGTAATAACACATCGTGATCGACTCGGTCAAACGCCTTAGTTATTGGTTGTTGCGTATCTAATCCTCTTGCCACTCTTTGTTGTTCGAGAAGATTAGAGATTTATTTGGTAAAAATCAACCCCAAAGAAACGGTTGAATTTGTTTTTGCAGATTTTTGCAAATTATCGTTTCGAATACTTTAGGAACTATTGATAGTATTGGTCTGGTCCGCTATTGGTCTGTATTTCTGGACATCCGTTTTGGTTCCTGATTTGTGAATCGGGCTTACTTTAGTAAGTTTCCAGGATTGAGGAAAAGTGGTTAATATGAGATTGTAGATAAAACAAATTGGATTGTACAAATGTTCTCCCAACAAGATAAAATGATATGAGATGGGATTCCATCTGGTCCGTTATTTTTATGTTATGTAAAATTATTATTGTTATATTAATAACAGCTTTGTAGGTGTTGTGAATTATTTAGAAAGCAAACCATTAATATTTCTTTAACTATAACAAATAAATAAAAAATAAAAAACTGTATCGTAATTTATTTTTTGGCTACCTCCTTCTTTAGCCAACTCGTGGGTTATAAATAAAATGGTTTTCACAAAGGTCATGGCCACGAAGGTTTTGCTGGTATTGCTTTCTTCGATATGTTTCTCTTATTTCCCAGTTAAATATTTTTTACAGCTAATATCTGTTTTAATCGGCTGAAAACGTGTATCCATCGATCTTTCAGGAAAGCGCTTCCACTGAATGAAATGCGAGCGGTCATTGCTATCCGGGGCGCAGAAATTTTAAGCGTAAATTATACTATGTATTAGCTTTGTTGTGTTTCAAGTTTTCCATGCTAGTTCAAAGGGGCGCTGATCGCGGGGTACCTACGCTGAAAATGTAATTTTCATCGATTTTCCCGGCAAGCGGAGCATAGTTTCAGGCTTCATCTGTCGGTCATCGCGGCTAGGAGCACATACAATGAAAAGTGTATTGTTTCGAATCTAGTAGAACAGGTAGTAACAGTTTATGTTTTCAAGTGCGAAAATTTGAAAATTGGAACCAATTTATGTGTTGAAAAAATTATTGTAATTGTAAACCAGACAATTTTATACATAAGAAAGTTTTTTTAACCTATAATATGTTTTTTTTTAACTTCCTTTAATATGTGTTTCAAGACTTCATTGTTTTTAAGATTTCTGATTACTTTAGTCTATATTTAAAAAGTTAAATGTTTTAAGATTATATTCTATTTAAAATAATTTTTCTCCGAACCTTGGTTCTACACAAGTTTTTGTGGCTTGTCAAATCAAGTTAAATCCCGAGATTTTTCATGCTATTTTGTAAGAAATAGAATATTACAAAGAGGAAGGTATAAGGTGTACATGGTTACTCAGATGTGTTCACTAAATGATGCTAAATCCATTTATTTTATTTTAATTTGTTTGGGAAACAAACAGATTTATTCACATATTCACATATTTTACGTACACGTCTGTAGAGTTGCAGCGAATAAATATATTTGCCCAAAGGGAAAATAAATAATTATACTCGTATTCACAGGGTGAACATCACGTACCCAAAATATTTTAACCAGCAATTCCTGACCATATTTGGAGTAAAAAACATGCATGTCATTTTGCTGTCTGATGATATTTATTTTCAATTTAGAACTAAATTTAAAAATTTAGAGCTTTAAGAATTTTTCTTGTCGTAAGTATAAGAAAAAAATTTTTGACCGTGAAATTTAGAGAAAAAAAATCATAAAAAACAGATTTAACTTCTCATCTGTGACTCGCCCGCTCGCCGGTGGGCATAAAAAAATGCTTTTTTTTTATGCGATTTTAACCCTTATGTACGAAGAAACTGTATGAAGAGCAAGGTCAGAATCGCTTACGCTAACCTCTTTCTTGATGTAACACTTCATTTGATTAATCTAGCTTCTCGGAATGTTCTAAAACATTTCAAAACAATGTCATTATTTGAAAACTCATTTAAATTTTTTTCAATGTAGGGTGTGTTTTCAGGTTTGTGTACAAATATTAAAATCAGTTTATATTCGAGGAATGGGAGTTTTTTTTTTTTACTTAAAGTTAGCTATTCTGGGAAATCTTCTAACGATATTATCATGAATATAAAACAGACAACAATCGCAAAAAAACCAATTCCTTCAACAGGTTACATGCATGCTTACGTAGGTACTTAGGGCCTTAAAAAATAATAAACGGGTTTCAAATTTTACATAACTGCATTATAAATATGCGAGCCTGAGGTGTGTAAATAACCCCAGACCCTCTGGGCTTAATACTCAAGAAATTATGATTATGAAAATCTACTTGCGCGAACAAACAAATATCACAAGGAATGACAAATAGACAGCTCCAAGGAAAATAACAGATCCACCAACCTTGTTTTGTAGTTATATGCAGCTTGGAGGCCTCCGTAATCTTATCCGCTTAAAATTCAGGTCTGTAATTCCTTTTGTGACTTGAAACTTGCACAAGAGATGAGATTTGTCAATTAATTACACAACTCATAATTTTTTCTTATAAACATATAGTTACATAGTAAAGGGTTGATTATAATTATAGTTAATTAGAATCTTATTTAAATGTTAATTAAAAAGTTGTTATTATTATTAAGCCGTCCGAGTATACATTTAGGCACAATCAGGTTTTAAATATAATTCACCAAAGTTTGGTAATTAAACATAACTTGATTGACTGCCGTAATATAGTACCGAATTATGAATATGAACCAAATTAATTTTTAGAAAATTAATTTTATAAAATATTATGCTAAAACTATACTAACAGACAGAACAATTACTCATAATTCATAATAGACTCAATTTTAAAAAATAACTTATATCATTGATGTCGCTATTCCAAATTCCTGTAATATCCAAAAATCTGTGTCTGAAAAAATAAGAAAATATACAGATTCAGGAAATGAAATTAAAAGAATTTGGCATTCTCAGACTATAAAAATATTACCTCTGCTATTTCAGCTACTGCCATTATACCTTGCTCTCTTAATCAAAATTTAGGCATATTAGATTTGTCAAAGAATTTATACATAAAAATGCAAAAATCGGTCATTTTAAATCCATGTAGGATTACAAGAGATTTTTTAAATATTTATATTGAAGGATCAGTAGGATTTATAGGTCCAATTAGGAGTTCCACCGAGCCGATCCCCCTGATATGAAAATATCTGGAGTCAGTGAATTATTTTCCCATTTGGTCTCTGGTAGGCTGACATGTTGTTCTCGTATGATTTTGTATTTATTATACCTAATTATATATGCAATTGCATAGCGTGGAATGACTAGATGATCATTTGTGGAAAAGTGTGTGAAAGGGTTTAGTTTTACCTGTGGGAAAGATTTAATAACCCGGCCATAAAATCTGAAGTAATGGGGGTTGTGGGAGGCAAAATTAAAGTACATAAAATAATTCGTAGGTGCATTTTAAAATAATGTAGAAAATAATTGTGTTAATTGCACACACAAGCTATAAGCACAATTTATCGGCCAAAATTAAAAAGTACCAAAATAGAAAATACTAATAATTAAAAGAGTGTCGGTTATAAATAGAGTAAAATCCATTTACCCAAAACTAAACAAAATAAACTTATTGATTGCAACGCAATTATTTACGAAACTTTTGTACGTAATTGCAAGCAAGGAATCATTTGTTTAGTAGAGATACGAGAAGGAAATGTCAATCATGTTATAATCAATCATTTGCGAATGCTTCCACAGAAATATGATGAACTACCTACCTACTCTCTAAAATTAATTATTTATCGAATCAATACTAATTTGGGAGGCGGGAATGGGTACCGCCGCCCCGGGAACCTTTATTTGATAACCAACACCTGCCATAGTGGTTAGCCCCAAGCCCCTGCCTGCCCCAAGTGGTTAGCTACGTTTGGTGATTAAGCAGGGGTGCCCGGTTTCATGGGGGTGAAGTTTGTCTAGGTCTTGAAGGTGGATGACCAGGACACACTGAACCCCAGATTCCTATCCACTCCTCAAACCCTTTTCCTTCCCAGAACTCTCCTCTCCTTCCTTTCCTTAAAAATAACTCTCCATACAGCATCCCTAAAGATGACATGGGCTCTGAGGGAAATGATTTTCCTTAGGGCCTCCTGTGTGGAGCCCACGTAAAAAAATACTAGCATGCACACGAGCACACCTGTTCCGACGTGCTTAGGGCAAACTCCCTTCCACCCGCGAATCTGGTCGCATGCTCAGGTTGTTGAATTGTGAGCACTTCGAATAAAAATGCTCAAAATAAGCATTTTTAAAAATTTTATATTATTTATTTTTTTATTGAAAGAATAGATAATACATATTAAAATCAACAAACAAGTCCTGCTAAGCCAATTGAATTGGCTTGTCAACAGATGCTTATATTTTAGTTACATATAGATTTTTTACATTTGAAATTTACATCTTATATCTGCAGATTCAACATTTATTCATACATATCAATATAAATATTTTTTTCCGATAGCCAATTTTTCGTCATATATTTAACCTTATTCATAGAATTACATTGCTTTATAGTGTCAGGTAATAAATTAAATATCTTCGGTATGATGTATTCAAACGTTCTCTGTCCGTACTTATTGTTAAATTTCGGAACTATTAACCCGTCGTTGCGCGTGAATCTAGTGCTGTATTTATGTTCTAATTTCTCTTTATGCTGCGGGGTAAATATATGCTGAATTATAATTTTGTGCCATAGTATTGCTTTCACTGGTAAAATTTTGGCATTCTGAAACAGCAACGGTGTATCATGTCTCTGTTTGAAAATATTAGGGACGAATAATAATTTTACAATTGCGTTTTGTACAACTTGGACTTGTTTCAGATTGGTTATAGTAGTATTTCCCCATATTGTTAATCCATATCTTATATTAGATTCTGCCAGTGACATAAATTACTTTAAGTGTTTCAATTGATAGGAAAAAAATTAATGTGTACATTCTGCCAGCAATTGATCTGAGTCTTATGCCAAAGCAATAAGTAGCATTTGCTCAATAGGCGCATGCTTTCGTGCTTGTCAATATACTAATCAGCATGTCTGTCTGTGAAATTTATCGTGAGTTTGCTTAAGCCTCGGTTCTCCCAATTTCAACCGATTTCTTACAAATCTCCCTTAAACATTTGAAGTTTTTAAGCTCTTAAAAAAATATATGTTATTTTTGAAGATAATATCTAGAGACATTTATCGCGCCGAAACGCAAATTTTAGAAAATTCCCTCGATAGAAAAAAATCACAAAGTATGCTCCAAAAATTATTATTAACACGTTTGTTTCAGTTATTTTACAAGTTATATGTATGAAAAAATTCACAGCGTTTCTTTAAATAAAACTAAAGACAATTATCGCGAGATTTTTGCTCTTTTTTCAATAAATCGTGATTAATTAAATATTTCATCAACAGGCGCTTACGTTTTTTAATTCTTAAGATAATATTCACCGGCCATCTCTATCTAACGTGCGTGTAACCTATGTGCCTTTCAAATATTCGTCATTCGCTGTCCAGACAGCTCGCCATACAGACGTGTAGTCCTACGTTTCATGATTTGTTTAATATACACGTACGTAAACAATAATATTGTTTTGCGAAAATGGTAAGACAATAACAAAAAAGTCGTATTTCTAAACTTAAACATTATCTCCTGTGATCATAATTTTATTAATATAATACATACTCGTATTATTTACTATTATGTAATATTTATTATAAAAATAAATTTTCAATTAATTTGTGTATTATACATATAACAAAGGTGACAGTTATTGTTTTATTTTTTACAGAATGCGTACTTTGGGAAATAAATCTATTTCCAATGCTTCGGAAACTGAAATTCCTGAGCAAGTTTTTAAAAATTAAATTACGTTTTTTTTTAAATGACCATTGAATGCAAAAGCTTTTATTTTGCTCATTTATTAAAATTATAGGACATAATAATAATACATTTTTACGGATCAAGCTCCTAACAAAAATCTGCTTTCAAAAATTACCTTGTTTTTTTACAGTAACTCCACATAGGCCCTGAGGATTTTTTTCCCTCAGGGCATATGTCATCTTTGGGTTTGCTGTGTGGAGGGTGTTTTAATGGAAAGGAAGGAGAGGAAAGGATAAGGTTATAGGGGTGGGTAGGAATTTGAGGGTCAGTGGGTTTGGGTGTGACGGACTTTTGAATCCATCCCTCCCAATGCGGTGCAAGGCGATGTTCCAAAAGAGTTCTGCCTGAGAGGTCGCAAGATCTCCCTCAACCAGTCTCTCCCGATCTGGCCTACCACGCAGCTGGTGGGCAGACACATCCGCCACCAAGATCCAAACCCGGGCACCCCTGCTAAGTCACCAAACGTAGCGAACAACTTGGGGTTATCCAATAAATAGTTTCCGGGGCGGCGGTACCCTTACCCGCGTCCCAAATTGTTACGGACAAGGAAATATGTAATTATCATCATTCGTATTATTTTATTACTACCTATTATTAGATGTTCGTTGGATAATAAAACCAAAATGCGTTACGTAAATGTAAGTAAATAAAAGTTTCGCTTGTTTACTAAAACCAACTACATTGTTATAAGTAATTACTTTGACCTTTTTATAAATGTTTAATAATTTAGATTCCATCGGTTAACTAGTCCTAGCAAAGCTGTAGTTTGCTGATGTGCACGCGCCTGCCCGCCTGTCCTTTACGCTCGTAGCTTTAAGGGCTGCCACTTCATAAATTTCTACCTAAACTTCGGGAGGTACATGATGGTGAATGTAAAAAAGACAATTAACTTTTTTCTAAATTCAATTTTTTCCCTATACAAAATTATTTTTCCACTTATTCAAAAAAAAATCCTCTGAAATGCACCGTTTCCGAGATATAAGCGTAAATCCAAAAATTGGAACCTTCTCCCCCCCCCCCTCTCTCCCCTAGCTCACCACCTAGACGTCAGAACTTTTAGTATGTTCACACCCTAAGCACCCTGACCAAGTTTCTGAAGGAATCGCTTAGGTGCACTCTACACCTACTTTTGGACCATTCATTTTTTTTTACATGAGCTCCACACAGGAGTCCCTGAGAAACATAATTTCCCTCAGGGCCTATGTCATCTTTATGCTCACCTATGATGCTGTGTGGAGGGTTTTTTTTAAGGAAAGGAAGGAGAGGAGAGTTCTGGGAAGGAAAAGGGTTTAAGGGGTGGGTAGGAATCTCGGGTTCAGTTTTGTACTGGTCATCCGCCTCCAAGACCTGGACAAACCTCACTCCATGAACCCGGGCACCCCTGCTAAATCACCAAACCTAGCGAACCACTTGGGGTGACCTATGGCAGAGGTATTGGTTATACAATAAAGGTTCCCGGGGCGGCGGTACCCATTCCCACCTCCCAAATTAAAAATTGACTGGACTATAAACAAATATGATTAAAATGTGCTCTTTACTTAGTTGAAAATTGAAAAATGGGTCGGGTCAAGATGTCGCGGGTTCAATTCCTCTTTCAATGTACAAGCAACATCTTCCGCTTATTATGATGCTGGTAGGAGATTTTCAAATTGTCAGGTTATTCGTAAACCGGGAATACGAATTATGACGCTTTTTCTTTAAAAAAAAAGTAGTACCCAATAAATAGATAAGCCTCACCCCATGAACCCGGGCACCTCTGTTATCCAATGAATGGTTGCCGGGCGGCAATGGTCGCCTTCCAAATTGATACCTCATCCCATAACCCGGGAACCCCTGCTAAGTCACCAAACATGGCAAACCACTTGGGTGACCTACGGCAGGGGTGTTGGTTATCCAAAAAATGTTTTCCGGGGCGGCGCGGCAGTACCCATCCCGTCCCGTCTCCCATATTGATAAGATAAATTAAAGAGAAACAATGATAATAGTAGTTCCGTTATAATAAATAATATAGCTTTGTTTTGTGAACGGTCACCTCAAGTGTACATTACACTTTATAGGTAATCTAACGTAATACATTGAGAAAATAACAGATATTTTCATAAATATTATGTGTATTTTAAAATTGTGGCAGCCCTACATCTATTATCAACTTCTCTGGAAACGAATGCTTGAAATGAAATTATTAGCCAAGTTCCAAACCAGACCTTTTGTAATAATAATGCGCGCGCGCTGCAGATACACCTCCTGTCGAATGCGTTAAAAGCAAATTTCACGAATCGTCCGAAATGTTTTTTTTTGTGCGGAGAACGGGGCCTTAAAACAAGCATGCCATATACGAGCAAATGTGTACAGATGAAGAGCGTGCTCATTTTAGGAATGCTTATTTATGAGCATATGTGTCAGTACCTTATAATCAAATGTATAATGATTCATTCATCTCTTACAATCATTCATCCCATCATACAATTTGGCAGGGAACCAATTATTGGATAGCCAGCACTTCTGCCACAGTAAACCCCAAGTGGTTCGATAAGCTTGGTGACTTAGCAGGGGTGCCCGAGTTCACTGGTTAATGTTTGTCCAGGTCTTGGTGGAGGGTGCGTCAGCCCACCTTCTACGTGGCGGGCCGGATTGAGAGATGCTGGTTGAGGGAGACCCTTTGGAGAGCTCACAGACAGGCAAAGTGCGTGTTACCGTTGCACCTGTAATCGTTGTAACGCGTTTATGCTAAAATAAGTCTCTCGAATCTCCCGATTATTATTATATTAATCACATTACAAATATATCAACAATATTTTGATAAAAAGGGAAACAAAATAAAAGAAGGAAAAACAAAGAAAATACGCAGAGCAGTGGTTGGGGTCGGGAGTTCGTAATTTGGGATGAGAGATTCTTGAGATATATGTATATATATATTTTTTATGCATTCGACCAATTGACCTGCGGATAAAATAAAGGTATCGGCTTTTGAAAAGATTTATGTAATTGCATTTTTCCACGTTCTTCTAAAAAATGATGCTGCATGTAGTTAGTTTTTGAGTGTAGAACGTGGAAGAGTTGATTTCGTGTGTTTTGTACTGGGCAATGGAAATGAATGTGTTATAGAAGCAGTGGCGTAGCTAGCATGGGTGGCACCCGGGGCGGAAAACGCGGTGTCACCCCCACCCCCCCCCCCCATTAATTTTTTTTTTGAGAAATTCGAAACACAAATTTTGACTTCCTAAAATATAAAAAACATTTCTAACTAGTTAAATATGTAAAAAAAATTGTTATCCTCAAAATTAAACACTTTTTAAAGAATTTTTGAGGGATGCTGACCGACCGAGCTATATAGCTACAAATAATAGAGTTCAATGTGGAGTCTTCAATTCTAATATGCTGCAAAAATCTGAAGAAAATCATTTGCTGTCATGAAAACATAATAATCAATACTTAGGTTAAAACCAGTTTTGTGTTCAGAGTGTAACGATAAAATTTCAATCGTGAAATTGTAAAGGGGGCGTTCAAGTATAACGTAACGCAATTTTTGACCCTCTCTCCCCCCATGCAACGCGCCGTAACAATTTTCTGCACCACCCTCCCCCTAAACGTTACGTAATACTTAAGTGACTATTTTTACATAAAGGTCTCAATTAAATTGCGCAAAGTACTGGAAAGCCACTTTTAATATTACTTTGAAATACCTTTTTCTTGTTCTAATCGCGTTTGCGGTAAAAATAAAACAAGAGATTTCAAACTCGCAATAGGTCAATGCGTAAATTGTTTATTTTATTGTTTTAAATTGTAATTCATAAACAAATTGGGAAAATATTATTATTTTTATCGGTGTTTCATTCCTTCCGGATCTCCACAATTTAATACTGTCTTATCTTTAATACGCCTAAGTACATGGTTTTTCAACACATATTTTGTTTTACATTTGCTACACTGAGGAGGCCCTGAAGAAAGTAATTTTACAAAGGTTTCCATATGGAGCAACACTTTACTCCACTATGATTCATAAGCTTACTAAGAGTGGAGTAAAACCTTTTTCATGATCTGAATGCAGTTATACAAGTCCTCAAAACGAAGATTCAAAAGTCCACAGTACGTTTCACAGAAGAGAAAAACCTTTTTCATGTCCTGATAACATATGAAGTCAGTTGCTGACTCAGTGTGGAGAAAAACCTTTTTCATGTTTCAACTGCAACTATTCAAGTACTATGAAGAGAAATCTAAAAATCACACGTTTACCGACAGTGGAAAAAACCCTATTTCATGTCCTGACTGCAACTATTTTTATTCTCGAAAAAAATAACTAAAACGGCACTTGCTAACTCACAGTGATGAAAAACCTTTTTCTTGTCCCGACTGTAACTATTCATGCGCTACAAAACGTTATCTAAAAATGCACATGCTTACCCATACTGGACAAAAACCTTTTTCATGTCCAGTTTTCATGTTGCAGTAATACAAGTTTTCAAAGGGAAGATTTAAAAATCCGCAGTACGATTCACAGAACAGAAAAACCTTTTTCATGTCCTGATTGTAACTATTCGTGTTCTCAAAAGGGATACATAAGAAGTCACTTGATGACTCAGTGCGGAGAAAACCTTTTTCATGTTCCAACTGCAACTATTCATGTACTATGAAGAGAAATCTAAAAATCACACGTTTACCGACAGTGGAAAAAAAAACTATTTCTTGTCCTGACTGCAACTATTCTTATTCTTGAAAAGAATAACTAAAACGGCACTTGCTAACTCACAGTGATGAAAACCCTTTTTCTTGTCCCAACTGTAACTATTCATGCGCTACCAAACGGAATCTAAAAATTCACACCAACCTACCTTGTTTTTCAAACTGGTCTTTCAGCACTAATAAACGTGCTAACACAATAATAACTTCTTTACTAATTCACGTCAGTCCATAGATAACAATTCACTTCACGAGTCTACGTTTATCACAATATACGAACGAAATTAGAATGACACAAGGAATATTTCAGGGAAATACCCGACAGAGCTAGCTACCCCGACCAACCAAGCCATAGAGCAAAATAACAGTCAGTGTTAACGTGTAAAATATTTTTTACGGCAATTTCGCACTTTCGTAAGTTTTTTCTCCACGTTCGAGTGTCACCCCCTCCTCGGGTGGCACCCGGGGCGGTCCGCCCCCCCCGACCCCCCCTCGCTACGCTACTGTATAGAAGTTAGTCATTGTCAACAGCGTTGTTGATGATTTTGTTTATTTATAGTCAGATATACTTCTACAATCTTCTAGAGTTGATGATTTATGGAATGCTAGTGAGTATCTATGAAGTTCGGGTGTTTAGCAGAACAATTCAAACGTTTGGAGTTTGGATGATTGTGTGGAGGGGCAGTTCGTGCGTTGGGCGAGTTGGCCCAACACGTCAGTCAGCGCAATATTATTACGGGAGAGTGGTGTAAATGTTGTTTGAAATTATTATTTTTGTAGCTTTACCTACGAATTGAAAAAAATATTATGGAAACCGAATCATCGCCTGCGCAATTGTAGGCAACTGATAAGATAAGCGCCGAATCAGCTGTTCGACGTCCGCCATTTTCGAGTTCGGAGTTCGGAGTTGGAGGATTGGCCGCAGCCACCACACGATCGGCTTCAGTCTGGACCTAGCATAAGTTTTGTGCTTCAGAACCTTTATGGATTTTATTTTAATGTTTTAATTTCAAACAATGTATCGTTTCTGATTGGTTGTTTCTCAAAAGCGCGATTCTGAGAGTACATATCTACTGGTCTGGAACAAGTTACTGATTGAATAAAACGTACCCCATTGGATAGTCTGGTGGAGACATTATTTGTCGACACTCGTGGCAAGTAACCTATTCTCTTTTCAACACAAGTCAAATAGGGGTTGGCCATTAATCATGTGAGGCTCGAAAGGGGGGGGGGAGGTCGGAAAAAATCACGAAATATCACGAGGGGGGGGGGGTATAATGAGATATCACATGTATTTATTTTTCGTGATAATATTCTGAAAATTTCAAAATACTTTGTACTAAAAAAAATACACGTGATTTTTGGGGGGGGGGGGGGGGGTAGTCTAAAACCTCACCACCAGGGGGGGGGGGGGTTAAAAAGTTGCTAAAAAAACATCACGTGATTAATGGACGGCCCCATGGAGAAAATGACTGCAAGTAACTTTAAATTTTAGATTTTTGAATGTAGCTATTACTTTGTGGTTATCCATTATAGAAAAATGAAATAATTTAACTTTGTATAAACCACTTATTTGATGCGCAAATCCGACCGGTTTCGGAACAAACGTTCCTTCGTCAGGGAAAGCTTATACAGCTTATAGTATAAGCTTTCCCTGACGAAGGAACGTTTGTTCCGAAACCGGTCGGATTTGCGCATCAAATAAGTGGTTTATACAAAGTTAAATTATTTCATTTTTTTAAATTTTAGATTTAAAAAAATATATTTATTAGCTGTGCCGGGTTCTGAAACAAGGAGCTTACTGCTCTTAACCATAATGGTTGGCAACGGTACAATCGGACAACTGTGCCAGGAATGCATAAAGACGAACGCATTCATGAATGAAAACGCGATAATTAGAAGATTTTCCAACGAGTTTGAATGGCGCACCGTGGTCCAGTCAGTCGCCTCTATTAGGAGAACAGAAATAGGAAAATATCACAATAAAGAACTTTTATTCCAAGACTTCAGGAAAATAAATTTTCTTGGTAACAAAGCTTGGCAACCTCAAACTTAATATGATCGTATTTTGGTGTTTTTTAATCCAATAATGCCAAATGAGATGATTGGACATTAAATATTACGACTTATGACTGTGTGAGTGCCCCAGTGTAAGCTTACTGATATGCCCCCTCCCCTCCATTCATTCCTTTCACTCAGATCCCCCCCCTGATCACCCCCTCCCGCCATACGAAAGAAGAAGACCAAGAAATTGCCATTACAGACACGAGAAAATCACAAAACTTTATCTCGATAACACATTAATTAGAAATCCTTGAACAATAGTGTTTTCCCAATGAACATTAAGTTGAGAATACGCATGTTCATTTTTAATTCCATTTTCCAGCAATTTGTCAGTCATCAAATGTGAAAGCGCGCCAGTAAGCGCCGGTGAAACGTTTTCCCTTGCATATCTTCTGCGCTCCTAATATTTTTTACCGATGAAAACGATGCCTTCGTTTATCAAATGAAAATTTGACATCTATTTTATCAATTTGATTCATTGACGAGCGATATGCTGGAACCCTGGCGCTTTTAACGCTAAAAGTAAATAAAAAAAATGAAAAATGCTTGATTCGTTCACATATCACAAATATTACAAATAATAACGGCTCTACAGATCATTGGAATCCGAGGTAAAATGCTTACTCTCTTTAGTAACTAACTACTTATCAAATCAAAAAAAAGAAAGTAAAAATATTGAATGTGATGAAATCTAAAGTTATACGGTCTGGTGTACCACAGGGGTCAATTTTGGGTCCAAAATTATATGTAATTTATGTTATAGCTATGTCGAAACTATTTCGAAAAGCGCGTAGATTTATTTCACAGATGACGCCGCACTTATAGTCAAATGAAAATCCACAAATAGCGATTCAAGAATTACAAACCGACTTCGATGAATTGCTAAAATGGGCACACGATGTAGGATTAGTTATAAATGTAAAAAAAAAACAAAATGCATGTATATCAGATCACCAAGTTTGAAAATATGGAATATTCCGAATCTAATTGCATATAACCTTGAATGCATCCATAGTAAAATAACAATAAATTGCCAATGTGAAAAAATAGACTTTGTCAAGGAATATACTTACCTGGGATTAAAAGTAGATAACACATTTTAATGGGATAAGCAAGTTGCAAGTTAAGAGCTCTAACGAACAATTTCCATAAATTAAAATTTGTCTTGCCTCATAGCACACTCAAACTAGTGTATTTTTCATTGGTGGAATCTATTCTCAGATATGGAATTCGAAGCTGGGGAAATACAAGCATGACTTATATTAAGTACGTACAAAATTTGCAAACCTCTATCGTAAAACAAATTGTATCACCAAATATATACAGACAAAGACACAATGTGCAACTCTTATATTGTGCTGAGGGCCTGCTCTCAATAAAAGGTATATTTTGGTTCCTAACCATCAAGGATAACTGGGGAAATAATACTTACAAAAGACCACTGGTACATAGTCACAGCACACGTTTCACAGAAAAAAGGCCTGAAAATACCTAAAATATCCAATAAGTATGGAAGCCGAACGCTGGAGTACTGTGTACCAGTGATTTTTAATAAGCTCAAAAATAATTTTGCTTTAGAGGTAAATGAGAATATAAGCTTGAAAACTCTAAAAATGTGGCTTATCAATGAAAAAACTATGTATCTGTAAAAAAAAAAAACAAAGAAAAAAAAGAAAGGTTGGTGATGTTATGGCAGTTAATTTTTTTAATTATTTTTAAATATTTGTACCTTTTCCTTAAATGATACCAAATATCCTATTTTATTAAATTCTTCGGGAAGATTATTAAAATATTTTATCCCAGTAATATATTATAAACAAAGAATAAAAAGAAAGATTGAGAATGTTATGGCAGTTAATTTTTTTTAAATATTTGCACCATTTTCTTAAATGAATACCAAATCTGCTAATTTATTAAATTCTTCGGGAAGATTATTATAACATTGTATCCCATTGTAATTTATTATGTTGTTATGTTATTGTGTAGGTTATTATGTTATTGTATTATCCCATTGGTTGTTATATTATTCTTTTTTTATTACATTTTCTTTAATTATTTGTAATATTAAATCTTTTTACAGAGGTCTTCAATTTCCTTTACATTTTTGAAATAACACAAATTATTTTTTTTACTTCTAATATTAACGAGTATATATTGAGGTAGAACCTGCAGACAAGCAGCCATGTGGCAGCTTCGCGGGACTACCAATAAATTGTTTAAATTATATATTTATGTAAACTATGCTTTTGTTGGAATAATAAAAAAAAAATAAAAAAATTGCTTATAAGCTTTTTCTAGAATATTTTCAATATGATCCCTAAATAACATTTTAGAGTCTAGTATTACTCCAATATATAAAAATTATATTAATTATGTATAAAAATGAAAAAATCAGTCATTTTAAATACATGTAGGATTACAAAAGATTTTTTAAATATTTATATTGAGGGATCGGTAGGATTTATAGGTCCAATTAGGAGTTCCACCGAGCCGAACCCTCTGAAATGAAAATATCTGGAGTCGGTGAATTATTTTCCCATTTGGTCTCTGGTCGATTGACATGTTGTTCTTGTATTGTTTTGTATTTATTATACTTACAAGTGCGTGAATTAACTAGATGATAATTTGAGGAAAAGTGTGTGAAAGGGTTTAGTTTTTCCTGTGGGTAAGATTTAACCCGGACATAAAATCTGAAGCCTTATAGATTATTATTTCCCTTTATTATTGGGTTCGCAGTGGGGAATAGGCGGGGGAGGAGGGGAAGGTTGCTGGGGAAACACGGGAGGGGAGGAAGGCGGTGAAGTTAGAAGGGGAACGTGGCAGGGGAAGGTGAAGAGGATGCGGGGGGAATGGAGGCGGAAACGGGGACGCGGAAATGGGAAAGGACAGGGAAAGGGGAGGGTTGACGGAAGGTTGGGAGACGGGGGAGGGGCAGAAAGAGGGATTGCCGGTAATAGCTGTACGTGGCCTGCTCACGCATCGAAAAACCTTCTGATTTATTGTTGTACTCACCAAACGGAAAAACATAACATATTGGGTATCCAAAAGCACTTCATAAATAAAACAGAATTAAAATACATACATACACTTGCTTTCTTTGGGTGGCGTTGCATGCCGGGTACTCACTAGTATTGTATAAAAATTACCCCGACCAACAAAATCGGATTTTATAAAATTTTGCTCATGTTCCAAGATTATATTATTTTTTATGTATCGGTTTCCTTCATACATCTTTCGCGGTTTCCCGTACATAATGCGAATATTTCAGTAAAATTGATAATTTTATTCTTTCCTGCTGGGTATCATGTGCTCCGGATCGCTTTGACCGAGCTCGTTTCTGAGGGTAAGCCACGTCCTTGCGGGCAAGGTTGCAACGATAAACATACAGAAGACACGGATCCTGTTTATTTTTATTAATAAACCGTGAATCAATCATGTTGTCAGTAATAAAAATATAAAATAATATCTAGGGATCAGAAATTCGTAATAAAGATTTAAAACTTCTTTTATCGGTGAAAAATCACGTGAAATCTTATGACGCCCTGGACCATTTACGGAATGTCATAAAGTGAAAAGAAAGGGGAACGGAAGGAAAAATAGAAAGATAAATTTGCAAATTACACATTAATTTTTCTTCTACCCATTTGATTATTTATTATTGGAGGTTCATAACAACAATAGCAACCGAAGTATCTACTGAAACCTCAACTAGGCAGCGAAAGAATCTGTACTTTACTGAATACCAATAATAATACCGCACAAGAATCCCTGACCAGTGGAACTATGGTATCCCCAATTAAACTATGTATGTTGTGAGGCCGAAGAGACTAGGGAGGGAAAAGAGATGGAAAAAATGGCTGTTTGCCAGTTAAAAAATATTTAACATTATTTATTTTTTCGACAATTAAAATAATCATAGTTCCGTTGCTTCACTTAAAAATTTCGAGCAAAATTCAAGTGTTCATTTTTGTCTGAAATTTCTAGGTCGATTATCGGAATACAGGATTTTTTCCTCGGCCTTCGGCCGCTTCTTCGCCCTCTCTCTAAAGTTTTTTTACCCGGAGCGCATGAAAGAGAACAGTCGCAAATGTCTAAGCTACACGATATACGATTTACAATTTGGATGTTCCTTGAACAATAAATACGCTTTTATAAAAAACTGAGCGTCATTTTACAAATCAACCCGTCAAAAATTACGTGTAATCATCTACCTATTTCTTCTTAAAAAAATAAGTTTTGTTTGACTGGGGATTGAACCCAGGGACTGTAGTCGACGACTCTACCAACCCATCCAAATTCCGATCGGAACATTCATTGCGGATACTGCTGTAATGTCATCAAATTTTAGAAAAAAAATCGCATATGTCCGCGTGTGCGGGAGCGATTTCCACCAAAAGTTTATAGCATTGTCATCGACAACGAGTCTATCTTCCGAGTCTCAGCTCGATGTCGGAAAGTGGGTTAATTTCCACTTCCAAGATTCCGCTTCAGTCATACCTACAGTGATTCATTCAATTAAGACAACAGAAGTGAAATTTAAATGGATGTATTTAAAAACGACAAAAAATCGGTTGAAATAAGTAAGTAGGTCGATGACGTTACACATCATGGCAGACCATGACGTTATACAGGGTGTTAAGGGACGTACTTGACTTACTTTAACCAGTGATTCCTGACATTATTTGGAGAAAAAAATGTAAATGAAATTTTGGTCTCCGGTGACATTTTGGCAGGTACATATTTTAACATAAACGGTATTTTGAATGTTTATCACTAATTTGCTTTTTTTTGTAAGCCAATTTTATATAAAATTAGCACATACCCGTGAAAAATCACGGGAAATTTGCGAATTTGAAAATATTTCAAAAATGCCTCAGGATCATCGGCCTTTCAAAGATGATCAGAATTTACCTTTCGAATGAACACCAATAGTATACTTTAAATATTACGCCATCTGTCAAAGACTTTTGATACCTACTTTATTGCTTTGGATTTTGGATTCCGACAAACATTTAAAACATATTTTTTAATGTTGTGTTTTATAATATTTAATTTTTTTTTATCCTATATTATTAAAATTAATCAATGTCGTAATTTTTTTCACTTCGCATGTTAATTAATATCTGATGAAAAAAAGTCTATGATTTGTTGAATTTCACAACAAATCCTAGGCACCAAGGGTTTTAGTTTTATTCTATGAGAAGATTTTGTAACTAGAAAAACAGGTCGATTTGACGAAATTGAAAACAGCTACATAATATTTCATTAAGGGCTATAATATAAAACATGTATTATTTAATATATTTTTAAAACTGCTAAAACATATTTTATATAAACTAATATTATGTTTTACGTATCGTAGGTTTTTTCGGTTTTTGCAGCATTTTTGAAACAAAAAACCACAAAAGAAATAAAGGGAGGAATGCAGATCCGGGCACAGTTTGGAAATTTAATAAAAAGGCACTTTCTAGATGAAAAAAGGGTGGAAAAGCTGAATAAAACAAAAATTAAGGCGCGCTCGGCAAAATTGAGGGAGATACAACCGTTCAAAGTATTTAAAATTTCACTTTACAAACTGATATTGACAGTCCGCCGGCGTCCGCCCGCCATTTTTTTTATAACCTAATACGCTAAACATGGTTTGTGATACAACAAAAAGTGCCCCTTTATTAACGCCTGCTCGCGTCACGGCAAGAAAAACATCCCAGTTTTCAAGTGGTTTAGCGGCTACGCTAGGTATGTGTAACATGGTTTGTGATTCTGGCGTAAGTACTATTAATTCTGTATTAGGTCTGGGATCCAACATACCTACGCAGTGAAAACATGGCGAACGAACAACGAACTGTCAATATCAGTTCGCGAAGTGAATTTTTAAATACTTTGAACGGTTGTATCTCCCTCAATTTTGCCGAGCGCGCCTTAATTTATTTTTTATTAATCTTCTCCACACTTTTCTCATCTAGAAAGTGCCTTTTTATTAAATTTCCAAACTGTGCCCGGATCTGCATTTCACCCGAAATAAATTATTTCCTTCATCGCAAAAATTAAAGTGGCTCAAGAAAAGTATTTTAAGTAATCAGGAGCGCATGTATTTCAGAAGTAAAATTTGTATGAAATACGCTGTACAAAAATAAAATAAATCTTCAAAGAATAAATAAAGTGAATAAAGCCATTCTCGAAAATAACATCAACTTTCTCGATTCGTTAGGTATCCTCTATGTTCGTAATTCCTTTTTTATTTATGAGTAGCCGAAACAAACACCCAGCGTTAGTTGCCCTCATTGACGTATGATAGATATCCTATTGGTCGAAGGTTGCCCTTCCTTTATTCTGCTTTGGGCGTGGGAAAAGGGGATTAGAATGGTTTTTCGAAAACTATTTAAACAGTGTCTTTCTTTTGGTTTTGAAGGTCATGTATTCAAAATTTCATTAAACTCGGAATAAAACTGTAGTTTGCATAAAACATAAATCCACCCACAGACCTGTAACGTACAATTTCGGAATTACCACACAACCACAGTTTCTTTTGAGCGTCCAGCACACCAGGAACACACGCGAGAGATGGTAAAATTTAATGAAATTACAAATAGAAACATTCCTTCTAAATGTGGGATTAGACCAAACGAGCTCACCAAAATGCCCATTCTAGTCTGCTCTTGCAAATTATTTTGGTGAAAAGAATTGTAGAGCATCCATTCGGTGCTCCGAACGTGATCGTAGAATGCTCATTCGTTTGAAGCAAACGCCGCAAGCCGCAAGTGCGCCCATCCAGGGTTGTAATATTTAGGAAAAATTCTCTAGATCTAGGGGAGAAAAATATTACATAAACATAAATATATTACAGGAACATACCCATACTACGTGACCAACTTTTTGCAATTTTTAACCCCCCCCCCCCCCCCCCGGTGACCAAAATCCTAAGCAACCCGCCGCTCATTTGTATGGAGCGTGACATTTTGAAGACCCCCCCCCTAAACGTGTCACGTAGTATGGGTACGTTCCCTAAAGGGAAATCCGCACAAATCTAGGAAAATTTCGAACTCTGGCAAAACTTTTTTTTACATACGATAATATTTCTTCGATTGCTAGTGAACACGGTTGTATTATAATTTTATAGTTTTGAGGTTCCCTTGAATCTTAAATAATATTCATGTACCTACCTACATAAACCAAGTGTTTTTACACTGAACTCAAAATGATATTATGAAACTAAAAAAATTCTCAAAGATGTTTGTAGGTTTCAGATTACGTTTTTATCTATGATTATTGCAAGAAATTATGTTCACAATTTGGTCATATGACATTATACTGCTAAAAATCAAAATTCATAGTAATACAGCAAGAAATGGGTCGTCTTCGCAACTATAATGTCATTGTTCTGAATGTTTATATTAAATTTGATACTGTGAACTGAGACAGATTAGTTGTGTCAGTATTGCCAGTGTCGGCAGAATTCAAAATTGCAATACAAGAAAAAGAATAACAACAGTGACTACGTAGTTGCGGTATGTGGTTATTTCAATGATTTTACTGTTACAATGTAATAACATGTATAACAAACGTATATTATGTAAATAAAACAAAAACCATTTTCACAGTACTTTATTTCAAAGCCTTAAGGGGGTGTAAGAGTAAGAGCAACAGTTTGATAAAATACCTATTATTAAAATTTCTCGGCGACCGGGTTCCCTTCTAAAAAACATTGTATTAAAATATAGTCACTCCATACATTGCATTAATATCTTCGGAAAAAATGTGTTTTTTCTCAAAATGTTTCTATTCGGAAAAGCGTTTTTTCTTAAAATAATGAAGTTAGCGCCATCTGTGAATGAGTACATTTTGAATTCTTTTAGGTATACCTACCGTAAGTTCTATAATGTATTTTTAATTTATTTTATATATTTAATAATACTATTATTCAATGTATAAAAACAGTTTATTATAAACAAGTTCTGCTTCTGGTTCGTAATTATTATTATGAGTTACAGCTGTTTCGCCCTCTGAAGGCATTATCAAACTGTGGTTGTTACCACCTATAGACGATGTATTTATATCATTTCTAGACAATTGATATTTATATATAAGGTAAATATTATAAGGTAAATCCTGATGAATCATCAAGGGTTTATTTTATGGAATAATTAACGACCTTCAGTCAAATTTAAACAATCCAATAATTGGGAAACTTAACCATTAATATTTCAGTCATTTTACTTAGAAGTTTAGGGGCACAAGTAATAATAATTAAAAGCTATTAATTTTGTCATCATAAGTACCTGTCTAGAAATGATATAAATACATCGTCTGTAGGTGGTAACAACCACAGCTTGATAATGCCTTCAGAGGGCGAAACAGCTGTAACTCATAATAATAATTACGAAGCAGAAGCAGAACTTGTTTATAATAAACTGTTTTTATACATTGAATAATAGTATTATTAAATATATAAAATAAATAAAAAATTAAAATGGAGTTCTACAAAATAAACTTAATAACAATAAATAAAAATTCTATAATTTATTTAATGCATAATATTTTCTCATCTGCAAGTGGAAATAAACATAGTTTGATCATTGTAAATATCAAATAATCCACTAATCAATGTCACAAATTGAGAGAACTAACCACAAACACATTTATTACATGCATAAAATTTTTAAAGGTTTTTTAAATCAATTTTTCCCTAGATTTAGAGAAAAAATGAAATGTAATAATTGTACGCGCATCAACGATTCATTTCTGTGAAAAATATAAAGTGATTTGAAGAGGGGCCATGGATAATCAGAATTTTCATGAATTAATAATAATATTTTTTTAAAATATAGTAAATGTTTAAATTTAACGTCTTACAAAATTCCCGACTCCAAAAGAATCGGTGGTGAGCAGGGTTGCCAGGTTTTTTCCAAAAATATACCGAACAGTGAGCAAGTTAGCAAGTGACGACCTCCGTAGTCCAGTGGGTAAGACTCTTGACTCACAATCCGGAGGTCGCGGGTTCGAACCCGGCATGCGCAAATAAATTTTATTTGATTAATTTGTGTTATTTCACAGTTAATTCATTTAAAATAATATATAGTATATTTGCGGCATGTTCCAGAGTGGAAGATACTATTAGTATCGCCCTGGTGTAAGACCACCATTCAGAATTGAAACGTTGATTGAAAATGGCTTTAGCCGTGTTTGGTGACCAGATCTGAATAGCCAGGTACTTCCCCACCTTCTTCTTCCCCATCTCCTTCCTCTCCCCACTACCTTCAGCCTCACAACATACCCCAATTGGGGATGCCATAGTCTCACTGGCTCCAGACGGGAGCAGTTAAGATTCTTGTGCGGTATTCACTGTAAAAAAAAAAAAAAGTTGAATTTCTCTAGATTTCGGTGTTATCTTGGCAAATCGTCGGGGGGGGGGGGGGGGGGGAGAGTTGTTGGACTTGTGGGAGTTGTCGGGGGAATGTAAGCAGTCAAATTATTCGAATAATCACATTTACGCAAGTACGTTGTCACCTGATGTGTAACACTAATCCTCGAAATGGCTCGAAAACGGTGAGCGCGTACACGAAGCGGCAACACCGCACAAACTAAGTAGGGATGCCACGCAACATGGATTGCCGATTGCGTCAAATCTGACAGTTGAATCATTTATTAGGGAAAAAAATTAATCAGGAAAAATACCGAACTGCCCATACTTCGGTTTTTTTGTCATACCGAACACCGAACACGGTGCTAAAGGTGGTGAGTGCTGTGTGTGCTGTGCCAGTAACAACAATCTGACACGACACGGCCGCGTGACACCGAGTTACCGTATGAAATACCAGGAGCACAAGCGATCGAAGAGAGCACAAATGTGTAGCCATGTCAATGCTGAAATATTCGTAAAAACTCAAATCATGGAATTACGATCTGAGATTATAATAACAATACATAATAAATAGACCACATTCGTGCTTTTGCGTATTATAATAAATTTAAAATCAAATCAGTTATGCTGGTAGGAGGTATTCAAATATTGTCAGTCATTCGTAACCTGTAATTGCTTCTCTTTCTTTAAAAAGCAAGAAAGAATGATAAAAAATTAAGATGAAATTTCACCAGGAATTCACTGAAAGTATTCTTCTATTAAAAAATAATAGAAGATTAGTGGATCACGCTGTATCACGCTGGTAAAAGACCACAAATAATCAAAATAGAAACGTGACTAGATCTGAATAGCCTGATACGCTATCCATTTTCTTCCTGTCCCTTTTTTTTACATTAACTCTACACAGGAAGCCCTGAGGAAAATAATTTCCCTGAGGGCCTATGTCATCTTTGAAGATGCTGTGTCCCTTTATTCCCTTCAAGCAAGCAACACACCTGAATTGGAGATGCCGTAGTCCCACTGGCTATAGAAATTTGGGAGCGAGACTTTTGTACGGTTTTCACATATAAAATATTTAAATTGTTAATAAACACAGTTTTTGAAAATTTTCCGGTGGAAATATAAAAATATCTATTAATGAAAAGTGAATTTTTCACTAATATCCAACGTCATAATGCGTGCAGCGAAAAATAACAGATTTTCCGGGGAAAATGCATCCCCTCCCCACGGACAGTACGGTCATTGCTATCCGGAGCACAGAAAATAAGGGTTGAAGGGAGGAAAATTTGCATACGAGAAAAAAACGTTAGTTTGGCCAAGCTGTGTGGCAAACCTATACGCTCTTATAGTATCTAATAACAATACACAAAATAATTAAGGAAAATGGTCTATGAACCATTCATTATCATCGAACCAAGCACACAAAAATATCACCCTCATTGTCCACCCTTAGTATGACTTATATCGCCACGAATGAAGGTAATGGGCACAAAAATCGCTTAGCAAACGGAGTCTAGAAAAGCTCGATTTCGAGCGCCAAAGTGTTTTTTTTTAAATGAAATATCCCAGAAGACTTAAAATACAAATTATTATTAAATATTCTAAATCACATACCTTAAAAGACTGACGTAAAATAAACAATTTAACTTTTTTATACTACTAAACTCTAAATACGACTGTTGCGAACTTCTGCAACTCATAAACTTACGAATACCCAGAGTAATAATACGACAAAACACACTATTCTACTGCAGCATTCATAATGATCATTCATAAACGTAATTACACTGCCCACTCTCCGATATAACAAAATCAATACTTAGGTGATGTTGACATATTTAATATCAATTTGGCAGTCCTGGATTTGTCAATAGGCCTTATAGGCCGCGGCCTAGGGGCGGCAGAGCTCAGGGGGCGGCGCACGCTCGCTTTGGTAAGCCGTTAATTTTGTTTACGAATACACCTAAACAACAACAAAGAAGTCACTGTGGATAGATAGTTTTCTATCTATTAACTTTTGAACGCCCAGTGGTCCCGTGCGGGACCGCGGATTTGTGCCGTTCAATCCCAACGGTCCAATACGGGGCCGATGATTATGGTGCGAATATTTCACAAAAAAATACTTTGGCAGTGGGCTACCTTTATTGCACGAGCGTTTAAGGGGAGAAATAGGTGTAGGATTTAGTGATATTCATGATTTTTTTAAGGAATATAAGGAATATATATTTTTTATTTATACCTTGCGGTTATTTTACACATACTTATTTATATTCAAGAGTATATTCTAAAATTTTCAAATATTTTCCAAAAATAACGGAGATGTCAACTGCCGCGCATTGTAAGTCGCCATCCGGCTGGACAATTTGTATAACTCCTGGAGGTCACAATTTTCATCCGAAATCAATTTTTCTAAAAAAAAAGTATTGTAACGGACGTGTTGCTCTCCCTCATTGTATATTTATAATTTTATATGTCTTTTTGTTATGTAAAATGCCCCGGTGACACAAATAAAGCTTGTATACCAAGTTGCCACCGGGAGACATTCTAGCATCGTTATTATTTCGCCTTCAGGGCCATTTTTCCCGGCTTCAAAGCCAAAAAACCATTTTGGCGGCCCCATAAGGGCCCTCATCTTGCTTACAATATCATCATTTTATAACATAACTTCATGTACACACTCTGTAGGACGCTGAAACTAAGATATTTCAGTACAGAGTCCTACGGGGCATCCAAAGAAACATAAATCAACCTTGTAACTCTTAAACTGCCAACGCTATCAGCGTTTGCGCAGATTTTCGGGACTTTTTGCATCAAATCAATTTTTCTTCATTTTAAAAATCCCAGGACCTCGTAAGGCCCAAAAGGTTTCGATAGCCAGGCTTACGGGGGACCTGGGAAAAATATTAACTTCATTGTAACTCTTCAGATTCCTTGTTTTAATGTAAATACCTACCGACAAAAAGTCAAACTTCCTTAAAATCACCCTAAACTCATCAAACAAAAAATCTACGGATAAAGAATATCCGTAGAACCACTTTAATTTTAAGAAAAATATTGTATATACTGTAATATGACCTGTATAATTATTTCTAAAAACCAATTTTAGACGACCACTTTCAAGCAAGTGTTTGCCAAAATAGGCGGCCCACAGAAAGGCACACCTTATATACGTAAAGGGCTAGGTAAAACCTCCCACCCTAAAAATGTACCACGTGACCGGTTTACACCCAGAAATCGGGTATAAAAGACCAGCCACTTTCAGTAATAAATTAGTTCTTCCACACCAGTCAACTCGTGTTATTATTCCCACTGGGAAAGTTTATTATCACCCGCTGCCTCCCCGCCGACCTCTGCCCAAGCTTTGCTCCTGGTGCCATCAATCTCCTCCAGAAAGCCGGCCCTACTCCAGGCAACCGCCACGCACCAGGATTGGGCAGAGGATTAGGCACATCCAGTGTCCTCCACTCATCAGGCACTGGGTGCACGGGAGGTCAGTACCCTTATTGTTTTTCATTTTTCATCCTGTTCGTGCACTGAGAACCGGTACTATTTTTCAGTCTTGTGGCGACGCTGATACGTCTGTTACAAGTATTTTATTAGTGTTTCTTCTATTTGAACCTCACTTCATACAAAAAAATGGAAAATTAATATTTTTTCGATAAATGTGAAAATTTTGTACTTACGATTTTTTACCTTTCTTTTTAACGTTTTTGTTACAAAAAATAGTTAAAATAAAGATATTTTTTAGGATTGAGGTTCAAATAGAGCGCATTTATATAAAGAAACTGAGTCCTTAGTTTGATAACGATTGATCAAAAACTGTAGGAGCTAGAGTTTACACAAATTCGAAAAAAGTAGTTTCGAGAAAAATGCGTTTGAAAATAAGAGTGGCAATAAAATAGTGGTAGTTTGACCGAGGGAGACTCACTAAAACGCATATAACTTTTAAATGGCGTGAAATTTTGGTTTAAAATTTTCAGAAAATATTTTTGAATAGTTCTACCATCGATTTATAATTTTTTTTTTGAAGCCTCTACGCCTATTTCCCCCCTTAAGAGGAAATACTAGCGGCGTTTTTCCATACAAACGTATTCCCCGTTTATCTCTCTGGATTTTGACCCTAGAGCAAAATTTTATAATATAATTTACATAATATAGATATCGATCACTAGCGTGTCGGTACGTTTTGCTTTTTTTGATAATTTACTTCTTATAGAAGTTAGGACCTTCCAAAAATGAATAAAATCGCCTAATTTAAACGCCGTCAAAAAACGTTCAGTAAACAAACTAAACAATGTATTTTGGAAAAAAGCAAAACGTACCGACATAGAATATTTTCTTTTAATATAGTTAGAGAAAAAAAAATTTTAATCCGTCAAGTTTTGGAGAAGAAAAATGGGGAATACAAAACATCGATTTCGAAGATTTTATTTAGGTATTTTCGGCCCGACGTGCAGGTGTCCCTTTCGCTCATTTCTCCTAAGGGGGGCCGGGGAACGAGGGTTTTGACAAATATATACATATAAAGCGAAGTAGTGATGTAACGAATTTTATCGGTAGACTAGTGTTGTCCTTGCCCGTGTAATCGATATTTTTTATTCGTTTTTTTTCTGTTTAGTGACTCATCGCGGTATACCAATACTGACCGAGCTTTCATGCTAAAATTGTGCAAAATTAAAATTGTTTATGTCAAGTACTATAATAAATTTTCAATTTGGGAGGCGTTTTAGGTACCATCGCCCCGGAAACCATTTATTGGATAACCAACACCCCAGCCACTTGGTCACCCCAAGTGGTCCGCTATGTTTGGTGACTGAGCATGGGTTCCCGGGTTCACGGGTGAGGTCTGCATGGGTTTTGGTGGCGGATGATTTTGTTCACTTACTGCGTGGCGGGCTGGATTGGGAGAAACTGGAAGAGGGAGATCTTTTGATCTCTACAGCCGGACTCTCTCCACCATCATTTCATACTTTTACCTACCCAGAAATTCCTCTCCTTCCTTTCATTAAAAATAAGCTCCACACAGCTTCTCCAATGACTTTGCATACTATAAGGGTATTTAACTTAAAAATAATTTTTATATTTCATTTTATATAATTGCATTTTGTGATATTTTTAAGTAATCAATCACCTCTACCTTTAATATTTTGTCTATAATTCTCATATGCCTATACTTGTTTGTCTTTTAATATTAATCTTATCCTGACGAAGAACACTCTGTTTTCGAAACATGTTGATAATATTGATTACATAAAGCTGTTTTTACAAAGTTATTTGTTCTCGTTTAATTAAAAATGACGCCACAATGATTGGACCCATTTGCAGCATTTCAAGCTGGGTCGCCATAACCAATTCTAACTAACTAACCATCACGCCGTTTCCCCGCAGGGGTAGGCAGAGAGGACGGACCGCCAAACAACTCGGTCTTGGCACACACTCTTTGCCTCACTCACATTCATACATCGCCTCATTTCAATCAATGCATTTCTTTGTTTCTGGAGAACCCTTCTATGGGCTTACACATCATTAGGTAGTACTTTTACGCCAGTTTTTTTAAACATTTGTGGTCAGAAACATCCAAGTAGTGTAGTTTTGTAGCTCTAGCACGTATGAAGCTGTATGACTTTTGCACTCCCAGAAATAAAACCTTTTTAGTATAATTATCATTATGCATATATCCAATTGTATATCCGCATGTACATTATTTGGCTTAATATAGTAAATATGTTATTTTCCACATCAAGTATACAATAAAATAGATGCAAGAATGTTTTTTTTGATAAATTAATACCGTAAAAAAATATATATATATATTTATTCTCAAAACTCTTGAGAACATATCGTCGTTGCATTCACAAAATATCCCATGTAAGGTTTTCGACCAATTTTTTTTTTGTTTACACCATTTGATTCACCACGTCCATTTTTGTTTCCTAAATAATCTGACATAAATATATCCCATTTTTCAAACTCATCTTTTTAATCATTTTAGAGGCAACCCTGACCATTACTTGTAATTAATGGTAATTATTTAAAAAATATATACTAGATATACTACAGAAATATAAAAAAAATATATAATTATATAATTAAATCCCTATATACTACAAAAATATATAAAAAAAAAAAAATTATAAAATTAAAATGAGAAAAAAAAGTTTTTTGTGTGCAAGAATTCGTATTATTTTTTTAACTCAAATTTGTCGCACATAAATTAATGTCAGAATATTTCTCATTTCTGAACGCAAACTGCCTTTCTGTTAGTATTTTATATTTTAGTTTTAAAGTTCTTGTTGTGTCCTGTGATACAATAGCACTGCTATTGTCTATTATTATTATTGTCCCGTGTGTGCTATAACAGCACTATCTTTGTTAATTTTGTTCTTCTGTCATTGTTTTGTAAATACTCTATACTCTTTTATTATTTTCTCAATATTATAAGGAACACTGTAGGATTATTTTTTAAATTTATTATAGTTAAGCGCACTTGAAGTGAAATGTCACAAAACAGCGCTATATAAATATAATGCTATTATTATTATTATTACAAAGTGCTTCGCGTATTTACCAGGATTATGGCCTTGGATGTTCTTTGTATTCATGGAGGCGGATATGGATTCCGCTGCCCCGTGAATTGGATAACCAAGATCCCTGCCATAGGTCTCCCCATGTAATTCGCTACGTCTCTGCATTTGCCCACATTCTGCGTGGCGGGCCGGATCGGGAGAGACTGGTCGAAGGAGACCTTTTGACCTCTCCACCCGGACTCTCTCGATCCATTGCCTTGCACCTTAATGGGAGGGTTGGATTCATACTTCTGTCACCCTTGGACCCATTGACAGATACCTCCCTTCCCAGAACTTCCTCTCCTTCCTTTCCCTGTAAGGACCCCTACACAGCGTCCGCAAAGATGACATAGGCCCTGAGGTTTTTTTTTCCTAAGGATCCCATATGTGGAGTTAATGAAAAAAAAACGTGGAAAGGTGTGTGTATCTCCTTCGGTCGCTGGCTATAATGCTTGAAAAGGTTATAATAGCGCCAAACTACATTCAATAAATATAATGTTAAATTTGAATTCGAAGCAAGATTTTAAGTAATCGCTGCCTTTAAACTACGTTAACATTCAGTTTTGCCCAACCGTTATATTTTATTTGTTATAATTTGTTAAAAAATGTTGTTTTTTATGTGAATACCGCACAAGAGCCAGTGAGACTATGGCATCCACAATTAGGGTATGTTGTGAGGCTGAAGATAATGGGGAGCGGAAGGAAGTGAGGAAGAGGAAGGTGGGGAAGTGCCTGGATATTCAGTACAGTTGGTGTACATTATTGTTTAGTATCTTAGTTTTATCCAGAAAACGTGTTATTTTTCCCTTTTACATTTTTAACAGTCTCTCGTGTCTAGGATGATCGAAGTATGTATGAAGAATGAGTTAATGATAAATGTAAGTAAATCTAAAGTCATGGTATTTGAAAGAGATAGTATGAAAACAGTGTGCAACATAGTTGTGAATGATGAGTATTTGGAGCAGGTGGGTGAGTTTGTGTACTTGGGAAGTATGTTTACGAGAGATGGTAGTTTTGACAGAGATATCGAAAGAAGGGTAAATGCAGGCAACTCTATTAATGGAGTACGAACGCCTTTGGCGCCAACAAAAAACTGTCAAAAGAAGCGAAGGTAGCCGTCTATAATTGAGTGCTGGTACCTACCCTGATGTATGGCAGTGAGGCATGGAACTGACAGAGGAAGGATGAAAGTAGACTGAATGCTGTAGAAATGAGATCCCTGAGGCGTATGTGTGGTAAAACCATGTACGATCGTGTGAAAAATGTGGAGATCCGCGAAGAATGCAAGGCTGATGTAAGCGTAATGAGTAAGATTAAGAAAGGGACGCTCAGATGGTTTGGGCATGTAGAGCGAATGAACGAGTAAAGGAGTGTAAGGAGAATATATGACGTAAATGTGAATGAAAGAAGAAGTCGGGGACGCCCGAGGAAGACATGGCACGACCAAGTGAATCAGTTACTTATATGTGAACGAGGCAAGGAGTGTGTGCCAAGATCGAGTTGTTTGGAGGTCCATGCTCTCTGCCTACCCCTGCGGGGAAACGGCGTGATGGTTAGTTAGTTAGTTTTAGTTGGTTTACATTTTTAACAACTAGATTACGTATATTGGACAAAATATGTTTTGTGTTCTTTGTACTGCCGTTATTGAATAAAAAGTAAGTTTGCTACAAAACAAAAGACCATTATTTTATTTTTTCCAAATCACGAAATATAGTTTTTTCTAAACTTCGGGTCGTTTAGACTAATTTTATTTATTTTTACGTTTCGAATAGCTACAAATCATATGCAACTTTAGAGACCTCATGCGTTTAAAAATAATGCGCCCTTTTTTCTGTCTATGGAGAGCGATACACCCTAAAGCCGAGTCAAAAACTTCATTAGCGACGAAATAAGTCGAAACATGCCATCCAAACAGAATATTGGAATACCTAGTAACAAGCAAGCGATGAGATTCGCGGAAGACGGTAGGCAGGAGGCGCAGAGGGGGAGAGAGAACACTCACGTGGTCTCACCCACACATCTATAGCTAGTTCTTTTGTGAGCGCGGTGCGACAACGATAATTTTTGAAAATACCTACCGTCGAGATTTCTCACCGATGGTATTACCTCTTAAAGTAACCTTTAGACGCCCAGTGTCCCGTACGGGACCGCGGATTGCGTCGATTATGGTGCGAATATTTCACAAAAAATGTTTGGGCAGTGGGCTACCTTTATTTGGTTACTAATATTGGTTCGTATTTTGAAATGCTATTTTGGAAAGACTAAATAAAATGAGTGCTCAGTTTCAGAGCTCATCTATTGATGTAGGTACTGACGGTATCTGATTTTTATGGATCTCTTCTCGAGTATATTAAACCAGAGCAAGAAAACTTTGAATATTTCGAAGAAAGTGCAATTGAAATGAGCACACTTCAGGCGTCACGGCGACATTCAGAGTAAGATGACCCTAAGAGAAAACATTTTATAGACGAAACATCAAATGAGGATATTGAAACTACTTCTTGACTGAGATCTGAATTAGAGGTAAGGCATATGCGAAGGCATAAGGCATAATATGAAGACATAATACTTCAAAAAAAAAATATTTTTTTTTAAAAATGGGTGAACTTTCAACACAAAGAGTCTGAGAAAAAGCTCAGTCTCTTGTGCATGATTTAGAAGACGATTTAGTTCAGGAATGGGTACACTTTTAAGGTCACATTTCCTCTAATAAGACGGCAGAGAAACCTGAATCTACATCATTACTAAATCTTTTTAAGGAAAGTTTTTGAGGAAACCATCTTTGTGCAACGTTTACCGTCGCACTTTGCACTCCGGCCACAAATTGTTCTGGAGTTTTTCCTGTGAAATGAAAGAATACCAAGGTCAAATAAAAAGGTCTTCATTATCGCAATAAAAACTTTACTTTTCGGATCTTCTATGCATAGAAGCAACTATGAAGCTATTATAAATGATTTTGTCAAATAAAAAATCCCGTAAAAAATTCTAATTCTTGTTTCATGTTGAACTTTTATTTTACAAATAATTAATTCTTTATTTCATTTTTGAATACCTACTTAAACTATGCTTGAATATTTATTTTTAAAATAATTGTGCGTTACCTAATAAAAGCCCACCAGACGTTCAGTAATAATAAAAGTACATACTTAACCCTCTCGAGCATGAATTATGAAATACAATTAAATAAAAATGTTTAAGGATACTTTCTTTGGTTAAATGGGTTTAGAAAATGAAAAATATTTTTTTTTTTTTTTTACCCTTATTATAAATTGGTCAAATTGACGGGCCTCATATGAGGCTTAAAGTGATCAAAGGGTACAAGGGTTATAACTTTGCCATACAAAATATTTTCGTGCAACTTTTAAGAAAATGACATATTTCAGAATCTAAAAACTTTTTTAGATGCTTTCATTATTTTTTGAAGTGAAACTTCTTTATCCCCGTTGTGATTTGGAATTCGGATGAAACGGAAATTACGCATAAAGTACCTGCAAAGCATCAAACTGCGCTCATTGTCCGCTTTGATTATGATGTCACTTTTCATGGCGCCTATTGGTTGAGATATGAAACGGAAATGATGCTAGGTCTACGCTCATTGGCTGAGATTGTTTTGGTAGAGTTTCCCTTCAACCGCGTGTAAACTGCACTCGATTTTTTTTTCGGTGAAGGCATATTACAGGTGGATACGTCTAATGTTTATCAATGTAAATCAGATGACGCAACAGATTACTCGAATTCTAATTGACTTGTTGTTAGGGTCCATTTTCCATAAGATCCAACAGTTTACTATAGTCATATTGAGAAGGTGGAAAAGAATCTCAAATACCATCTATTGTGGCGTAATCGATGCGGATACAGGCCTACCAAAGAGTCCATTAGGTGATCAGGTCAACCCCTCTCATGGGTTTGTTGTATATTTCAAGAAAATGGCGGTTCAGAATTGGCGCAAACGGGCGTATGGAATATACATCATGACAAAATTGATTCCTAAATAGATTTTCAGCTCCGATAAAGTTAATTCGAAATTTTCTTTACCCCTTTTTTGCGTCCATTTACAATTGTTGCCATGATGTACATTTTAGTTGATAGGCATTTCGCCACTAATATTTGATTTGCATTGCCCTTGAAATTTGGTTATATTGTTAAAAAAAGCATTTTATTTAGCTCTAAACCTAAACCATATCACAGGTCTCATATCTTTTGTTAAGGGACGCGTACTTCTGAAGTATTACCGTTTTCACCCTCGGGAATAGTAGAGGGATGCTCACTTGCTAGATTCTCAATCCTTTAACATTCATTTTCCGGTGGCTCGAATAGATCGTCTTCTGATTCAGAAAAACCTTCTTAGTCAGATCCATCGGGGAGAGTAAGCAGGGTCAAAATTTGATCTTCATCGAGATCACAATCCTCATTCATCCGTGAACTCATTTTATGCTTTCAAAAATGATAAAGAATGTAATAAAAATAAAATGCCCTCATAAATATTTCAATTTCATATTAAAATACAACAAACAAAATAAGTTTATTCGCAGAACTCACTGCATACTATTGGTTGATATTGACAACTCTTGGAACACATAGACCTCATATGAGGCCGATTAGTTTTTGCAAAGAAATCAATATAAAATATTAAGAAAATAACATTCAAATGGTTTCACAAGTACGATGTACGTACAGAGCATATAAAAACATTTATTTACTGTATATAATGGTAGAATTTCAATATTTAATGGTACGTTGAAATGAGGAGAAACAGAAATCGACAAAAAAACGTCAAAAACTTTTGCAATGAAATTTAAAATCAACCTGGGATAGTGAATTCATGTGAAGGCAAGTTTTTGAACTATCAATTGTCATCAAGCAAGGTCTAAAGTGATCTATGGTGAGGTTGTATTTGAAAATATGATTCGAATTATGAATTGGCAGCTTGTCAAAGATGACTAATTTTGGGGCCTCATATGAGTATCTCGTGTTCGAGAGGGTTAAATAAAATCGTGAAACCGAGGTTCCGTAATCCCTTGTTTTCTTCTCCAAAACTGGACCGATTATTAAGATTTTTTTCACCAACAATTCTCGTATTCTACTTCTGTACTTTTTGTTTTTTTAAAACACACATGTTTGTACACCCGTTCATGGCATTCAAGCTAGGTAATTTCGTGCATTTTTGAGCGTCCTAATTCCTACCAGAAGTATTTTATGTTTTTATCAAAAAAGCGTAGGGACGTGCCAGTGGTTGATGACCTACGTTATATTAAAACAATATTTGTAATAACGTGAAAATCAAGAGATGAAATTAATAGGGGAACACGTTGGTATGAACAAAAGGCCGTGCATCCCGCATTTCCCTTTTCCCCTGGGCCTTTTACATAGCGTAGCATCTTCCACGTACGAAGAAAATAAAAATTTAATGAAATTACTCTTCAATATTCGCTAATTCACTATGTGGCATCATTCTTTAAAAACAGATCACTTTAATTCCATACAAGTCATTAAATTATTATATGTATCTCTAGTTAGAAGCCTAATGGAATATAACTCGGTAGTTTGGTCTCCGTCTTTCAATATTCACATTAATAACATTGGGCGAATACAAAAAAAAATTCTGCGTTTTATAAATTTTAAATGATTTTTTTTTTTTAAGTTTCTTTATTCTTTGAATTGTTCGTTACATGAATTGGGGATTTTTCGACCACCATACTAGGCACATGCCTGTGTTGTGGTAATAATTATGGTAATATCCCACTAGAAGACTTAAAACATAATTTATTATTAAACTAGCTGACCCGACGAACTTCGTACCGCCTCAGAATCAATAGCTGTTGAATTAAATTCAGTTTTTTTATTCAGTTAAAAATTACGCAATGAAGCAATTATTATCAATGCGCAACTGTCCGTGTTTTGTTTTTGTCAGTATCAGAGATGGCGTTGTGTACGGATTTATATTTTTGTGATTTTCTTACTTTTACAATTACTTACAGGAATTCGGGAAGCGGATACGGGTGCCGCCACCCCGGGAACCATTTATTGAATAACCAACACCTCTGCCATAGATCACCCCAAATGGTTCGCTACGTTTTGTGATTTAGCAGGGGTGCCCGGGTTCATGAGGTGACTTATGTCCGGGTCTTGGCAGTTGATGCGCCTGCCCACTTGCTGCGTGGCGGGCCGGATCGAGAGAGACTGGTTGAGGGAGGCTTTTTGACCTTTCCAGCCGGACTCTCTCGACCCATTGCCTTGTACCACAGATGGATTTTTACGTCCGTCACTCCCGGACACACTGACCCCCAGATTCCTACCCACCCCTCATACCTTTTTCCTTCCCAGAACTTTCTAACTTCCCCATTCCAAAGATCCTCCACACAGCATCCCCTAAGATGCCGTAGGTCCTGAGAGAAATTATTTTCCTCAGGGCCTCCTGTGTGGAGCTTATGTAAAAAAATGCGTTTCATTTCAGAGATTTATTATAATTATTGTATTTTTCCTTTGGAGGTGTGCAGACATATTTTCACCATTTGTCTCATTTTCGACTATTGACATTGAGTGTGTAAGAAAGAAGGGCAGCATTATATGATTAAAAACAAATGCAAAACAATCAGCGCATTGACATTTGACGTATTCGAATTTTTGAAATTCACGCGCAGTTCAATATTATACCTATCACAATATTGCTGCAGTTCTTTTGAAATGTGAGAATTCGTTCTATACAAAATGTATGAAGAAATGAATTTTCTTCATTACTTTCTTTTTCGTGAATTCTTGCGATGTTTTATTAGTTATTCTGTTATCCGGAGCGGAGACAAATCCAAGAAATCAAAGATCATCAAAATCGGTACAGCCGTTCTCGAGTTATAAATAGTGTAACTAACTCGACTTTGTTTTATATATTTAGATATTCTAAAAATCCACACACTAGAAGACAGACGTAAAATAAACGACTTAACATTTTTATTCAAAATACTTAACTCTAAGTTTGACTGTTGCGAACTACTGCAACTCATAAACTTACGAATACCGACAGTAACTACACGACCAAATACACTATTCTACTGATGCATTCATAAGCGGAACTACATTGACCATTCTCCGATACAACGATTTCACACTATGGGAAATCAGTACTTAGGTGATATTGACATATTTAACATAAACTTGGCCAATTTTGTTGATCTTGTAAAAAACTTATTCCAAAACTATTCCTAAACATATCTGTTTTTCTGAAAACCTATGAAATCGCTGTATTTTTATGAGTTGTGTGCTTTTTTTTCTAATTTTATTTTTATTATTTCTGTATATGTTCGAAATCATCTGTCATGAATTATTTGTACTACTAAAACGTAAAAGCCATTTGGGAGTTAAATAAATAAATGAAAAATAAAAGTAGCAGATTTTATTATTACTTTTTTTTATTGGAAATTAAAAGTACACAATAGTATATTTTTTAATTATTTATTTTTAGCAATACTATATATATACAGTTACATCGGTTATATAGTTACATAAGGTTTTAACAAAGAAACAAAAAATTGCCTTTCCTCACCATGAATAATATATACATACATAATCGATAAACGTTTGATATAACTAAAACTACATTGGATTTCTATAAGCTTTTATATCGATGTATATCGAATTAAGTCGACCGCCTGCCAGACCGATATATCGATATATCAATATCGACTTAATTCGACATATATCAATATCGACTTAATTCGATATGTATCTATATCGATATATAGATATTTTTAAAAACCTTACATCCCTAAGCAGAACTTCGTAGGCATATTATGAGCTCGAACTCGTGACCGCGATGACGGTATTTTTCGCCATTTGTACCTGTTTTTGCCAAAAAAGCATTAGAGATACTGTCACTAAGATTTGCATTATCCAGGCTATCATTTTCCGAGTCACCAACGCATAAAAATGTAACACTCGTGGGGGACCAAGGTTAGGTCCCATGTCCTAGGTCCTAGGTCCTAGGTTCCAGGACAGCCCGGGCGATATTCTTAGTATCAACCTCTCGGCCCATACTAAGAATATGCGGAGCCGAAAGCGCGTAAGGCTTAAAATAAAAGAAATATTTGCGATAACCTGCTTGGTGGGGAGACTCTACTTCCCCGCGAGTGGTGAAGGGAAGCTTTTTCCAAGACGCCTCGAAATTAGGGAAATTTGCTCCGCATCGGCAACATGTTCGGTCAACGATATCCGGAGCGCAGAGGGTTTAGAGTGTAAAATTGTGATTCAGTTACGTTAGGGGTTGAATCCTCGATAAAGTGATGCTACAGTACAGTGCTACACGTCTACGTTGGCGAAAAAGGAGGGCGCTGTTTTCTATCACTTAACGGTAGTAGGTAACTAGGCTCCAACTTTTTTTTCTGCACTTTAGTTGCTGAAAAAATTGATATTATTAATAATTTTTGTCTGAATTCTCAGATAGTAGAAAAAGCTTTTTTGGGTTCTCCACGTTGAGTAATTTCCGCAATTTCCCGCTTGTGCTACGAGTTTTGGGACACGTATACAACACAGTAAATAATAATGGTATTTTGAGAATTAATTATACTTCGGCAAAAAGCTTTTCAAATCCAGACCAGACAAGCGATACCTACTTATAATAGACATATGCGTGATGTGATAAAAAAAGTTTTTATGGAATATAAATCTAAATGCATATTTATCCATCTATCCCGACTGAAACGGATGTTTCTTGTGGTAACTGAGTTTAAAAGTAGTGTATTTTCCATAATCTGTTCCTATTAAAAATGCGACGGCTTATGGAAATTAATAAATCTCTTTATACATATCTAAATCTGAATAACGATTTTTAAAGATTAACAGCGGCAAGATAATTCGTCTCCAATTATTATTTTTGATAGGCAATGAATGATCTTAAAGCAAATGTTTTAAAAATACTTTCAACTTCTCAAATCCTACATCTATTTTCTATCTTCTATCTTCTATCTTCTATCTTCTATCTTCTGTCTTCTGTCTTCTGTCTTCTGTCTTCTGCCTTCTGCCTTCTGCCTTCTGCCTTCTGCCTTCTGCCTTCTGCCTTCTGCCTTCTGCCTTCTGCCTTCTGCCTTCTGCCTTCTGCCTTCTGCCTTCTGCCTTCTGCCTTCTGCCTTCTGCCTTCTGCCTTCTGCCTTCTGCCTTCTGCCTTCTGCCTTCTGCCTTCTGCCTTCTGCCTTCTGCCTTCTGCCTTCTGCCTTCTGCCTTCTGCCTTCTGCCTTCTGCCTTCTGCCTTCTGCCTTCTGCCTTCTGCCTTCTGCCTTCTGCCTTCTGCCTTCTGCCTTCTGCCTTCTGCCTTCTGCCTTCTGCCTTCTGCCTTCTGCCTTCTGCCTTCTGCCTTCTGCCTTCTGCCTTCTGCCTTCTGCCTTCTATCTTCTATCTTCTTCCTTCTTCTGTATAAATAAAAATGAATCGCCGAAATGTGTACGCGCATAACTTAATATTAACGATAATTCTTTTTTTTGTTGTTCGTTATTTGTCAGGACAAGGTTTCTATGAAACTACTGGACTGGCATTATGAAATTTGGCACGCGAGCTGTTTGAAAACTGAATTTAAAACACAAAATTATTTTAATTATTTTTAAAACTGGAACTTGTCAGTCACATTTCTTCCATGAATGCGGGTGCTGGATGGAATGATCTAATTTTCCTACCAGGAAAGCAGATCCAATTCGGTTAAATTATGCGAAGCGTTGCAAGAGATCTATCATTTCACGATTCACGATATGGGATGGCGCCAGCGTTGAACAAACAGAATGCCGTGAAACGGAAAAACGTGTTAAACAACTAAACAATCACATTTTTTAATTAAAAATAATATTTATAACCTAAATTAATATATCGCACTTCATTTTTTAATTAACAATAATATTTATATCGCACTTCCTATTTTTTAGCGAACATTTCGGGAATTTATCATAAGAGCGTACTTTCATAGTGTGCGTTTATTATGTACATTCATCACGATAATACTTTTGGCCCTGAAAACCTCAAATCACGTCTAAAAATAATATTATTTAACTACCGTCGAAGTCTCAAAGTAATGAAATTCGTACACGGTATATACATGCTATTAATTCCAAGTATTTCAATCAATATGTTTTCAGTTAGTTTTTCAGTCATTTTTTCGTCAGCAACGTAAAAGCGCGCCAGTAATCGCCAGTGAAACATTTTCCCTTGCATATCTTCTGCACTCCTAATATTTTTTACCGATGAAAACGATGCCTTCGTTTGTCAAATGATATTGTAAATAATGACTTATTTCATAATCAATCAATTTGATTTAGTCGAGTCGTTAGTTCAACACACATTTTTAATGCAAACAAAATTTTAACACATTTTACAAAAAAAAACAGTTTTTGTTAAAATGTCGCATTGTTTTTCATTCAATACCTACCTACCAACATGTTTTGACGGGGGTTACAAAAATTACCCCGACAATCGAATTCAGATTAGACACTATCTGCTAGCAAACTCCTTCAGTGTAAAATCTGCTAGTTAGTTAGTAATATGATTACACTGAGCGAGTTCACTAGCAGATAGTGAATTTGCCGGCTAGTAGCTTGTAAACTCAATGTAATCGAGGCGAGGTAGAATATATACTTTTTACGTGTATCGGTTTCCTACCTACAAAATAAAATTGTTAATTTTATTCTTTCCCGTTGGATATCATGTGCTCCGGATCGCTTTGACCGAGCTCGTTTCTGAGGGTAAGCCACACGTCCTTGCGGACAAGGTTGCACGGGTGTCGGCAAGGGGGGGCAGCTGCCCCCCCCCATACAAATTGGTGGAGAAAAAAAAATTAAAGGAAAAAAAACAATCGAGTGCGGTTCACACGCGGTAGAAGTGAAACTTCACCCACACAATCTCAACCAAGAACCTTGAAAAGTGAGCTCATAATCAAAGCGGCCAATGCGATAAGATTTCGTTCCATCTCATTTTCTCGCAGGCTAAATCCTATAGATGTTTTTCGCTTTTTAGTGTCATCCGTTTCATCGAATTTCAAATCACAACGGTGCTAAAGAAGTTTCACTCTCGTTTACAACTCGCGTCAAAACTACAAATCTGTTATTTTTTATAATAAATTAGCTGACCCGGCCACACGTTGCAGTGGCTATCGAAACACAACGCCATTACCCAACCTTTATAACCAATGCCATCCATTAATTTGCATACATATCAAATCCACATCGCCCGCTCCTTTTATATGTATATTAAATATTTTAACCAGTTTACGCAAAACCGTGACAAATTAAATACCCAAACTTTTCTCATGAATCACTCTATCTATTTGTGAAAACCGCATGAAAATCCGTTAAGTAGTTTAAAAGATCTAAGCGTGCAGACAGCGGGTGCGGCTTTATTTTATACTATGTAAAGATGTAAGGGAACGTACCCATACTACGTGACACGTTTAGGGGGGGGGGTCTTCAAAATGTCACGCTTGGTACAAATGAGCGGCGGCGGGCTTAGGTTTTTGGTCACCGGGGGAGGGGGGGGGGGGGGTTAAAAATTGTAAAAAGTTGGTCACGTAGTATGGGTACGTTCCCTAATGGTAATAGATGAGACAAGTTTAGTGCCAGTTACAGACGAAATGCGTGTTCTCGGTCGGGGCCGCGCTTTGCATTTTGGATCCGAGACGGATTTTTGAAATGAAAACTTCTTTAGACCGTTGTGTTTTGAAACTCGATGAAAAGAAAAATAGCTACACAAAAGAGACAAACATATTTCTAGGATACAGCCTGCGATGGAATGGATAGAATAATCAGTCTATCGGTCTCCTCTTTGGGCGGTGCTTCGTAGACTCCTCATTCTTGTCGACTGTAGTTTTCTGAAGGTTTCTTTTCTACCGCGTGCACACTCTGTTTTTTATTTTATTTTTTAACATTGACTCCATTAACAAGGCCCCTATAGGAAATAAGTTTGCATGTACACATGCCTAAGAAAATAATATTTCAAATTTTCAATATGGCTCCAACGCGTCGGAGGGGGCCCGACTAGGTGCCAAATTGAGGACACAGGACTTAGAAAAAAACGAGTGTGCTTTAGACCACACGACTGAAGTAAAACTTGACCAATTTATATCTCCCTCTCAACTTCCGTTCGCCTCGCCCAACCGTTCGCCTCGCCTGATCACACTTTTCGTAACTCTCTCGTCATGCATTCACCAGCTTACTCCCCAAGTCAAGCGTGCGTAAAGAAGTTATACTTCAAAAAGTTCACATTTTTATGTTAAGCGGAAGATTGCTTGTGCAATGATGGAGAACTTAACTAGAACTCGCGACTCCTGTGTGTAAATCCGACGCATTTGACAGCTCAGCTACTAGCCAGTTAAGCTAAAGTTTTCCAAAATCCAGTTCTAGAGTTCATTGAATCCGCACATAGGCACACCACCGAAATTATACTTTTGAATGTAGCAACTTTGTGGTTTTCCATTATAGATAAATGAAACAGTGTGTCTTTGTTAGAACCATAACATATTTTATTAACGCCGATCGGTTTCAGAACGACCGTTCCTTCCACAGGGCAAACATATGTATAATAACTTGACATTTCAAAACGGTGGGTGTAGCCACCTCTAGTCTGGAGCCCCAAAATACCTGAAAAAACCCACGACTCTGCAGAGACGGGCGGTCCGTCTGATAGATTCTCTTAGGGCCGGTTTTATAAACGGAGTACCAAATTGGAGTTATATAACAAATCGTTTTTCGTTAACAAACCGCTATCCGTTCGTTATCTTATTTTACGTATTATAAACAAATGTGCATTACTAGCGGTCATCGGTTACATTTAGTCGGAAAGTTTTATTACTTGGGTCACTCTCCGCATATATGGATGCGTCGACTTGGAGATTCCTGTAAAATCGCCAGCTGCTTGCAGCATTGATTTGATCCCAAAGCTTAGAAACATAGTGTTAATGATACCTTATTTATTGTTATTAAGTTTAATTTGTACAACCCCATTTTAATAAAAATTAATTAATAACAAATTAAACTTAATAACTTATTCAATTTAATTGTACTCAATAAAATAAAACTTAATAACTTATTAAAAATTAAACTTAATAACTTATTCAAATTAATAAGTTATTAAACTTAATAACTTATCAATTAATTTTTATTATTCAATTTTAATTATTATTATTCGATATTAATTTTTATTAATCAACTTAATAAGTTATTAATAATATTATTATTCAATTTAAAAAAACAGTTTTTTTGTAAACGAGTTCTTCTATGTAAATATTAAATATTATTATTATGCGTGACAGCTGTTTCGCCTTCTGAAGGCATTATCTAACTAGGCGAAACAGCTGTCACGCGTAGGTAATAATAATTACACAGCGGAACTTATTTATAAATAAACTGTTTTTATAAATTGAATTATAATATTATTGAATATATATAAGAAATAAATCTGGGCTGGCGTAACTGACTAATTTTGATAATAAATAAATAACCGAGCGCCGAGAACAACTTCCTACTTACAACTGTCAAAAAACGTCAGCAAACGGATCGTTATCCATTTAACTAACTGTTCAAAATCGGTCCGTAAAGCATTAACCGCTACGTATCCGACAGGTAGCGTTGCGAATGTTTATAAAACGGTGAAATCAAGCCGTAGACCAAATATTAGTTAAAAATGATGTCAAGCGTGACGAACGGATGGTTATAAAACCGGCCCTTAGTAATCAGAGCACATGAGTGGCGACGCCAGGGATTGATTGTAAAAGACTAAAGATTGTATTCCCACCCGACGCGTCGGGTGGGAATGCTATCCTTGTTCTACAGGTATTTCAATGGAAGATGCTCTGAGGAACTAGCGTCATTGATCCCTTCGGTACAGGTGCATAGTTGGGAAACACGCCAAACGCGTGCCTAACATATGTACAGATGATATTTGTAACATAAGAACGGGTCGCTTCTCTGACTCGTTCTTGTGTTCAACAGCTCGGCTGTGGAACGATTTGCCGGCCTTTGTGTTTCCTCCTTCCTACAACATAGGTTTCTTCAAGACCAATAAAAACTCCGACAGTAAATAGGGGCCATCCATAAATTATGTGACACAAATTTCATGATTTTTGACCCCCCCCCCCGTCCCTGTCACACGTCGTCACCATTGTGAGACCCCAGTGGACGTCATATATTTTGCAATGTTGACCCCCCCCACCGTAATTTATGGATGGCTCCATACAAGCTTTGGACTATAAATATCATTCTATAAAAGCATTCAACATAGCCCTTGAAAATAAAATAGATGAATAAAAAAATAAATTCATACTCAAAATTAAAAATTGGAAAACAAAAAAGACAATATTACCAAAATCATAACAAAATAAGAATAAAACACATACACGTAACACACAAAACCAACATAAAACACGTCATCATTAAATAATTCATTTTACCCATAGACATCCGATTTTACCTATAATTTTACCTTAATTAATTTTTATTTTTAGTTTAATTTAGCTTATTTTTTTTTGTGCAGCATTATATTTATATTATTTTTTAATGTATTAGGTATAAATTTTTTGTTTTGTAAAATTGAGGCCTCAGCACAGGCGAGCTATTAAGTGAGGGCAACATTGCTGAATTATATTTGAAATGTAAGATATTATATCAAATAAATTATAATAATAATAATGTTCATTCCTTGCTCTCCTCAATAAGACCCTCCACACAGCATCTCAGATGACATTGGCCCTGAGGGAAATTATTTTCCAGTGTTTTTTTTTACATGAATACCGCATCAGAGTCCCGGCTGCTCCCGTCTGGAGCCAGTGGGACTATGGCATTCCCAATTGGGGTATGTTGTGAGGCTGAAGGTAGCGGGGAGGGGAAGGAGATAGGGAAGAGGAAGGTGGGGAAGTACCTGGCTATTCAGATCTGGTCACCAAACACGGCTAAAGCCATTTCAAGCAACGTTTCAATTCTGAATGGTGGTCTTACACCAGGGCGATACTGAGAGTACCTTCCACTCCGGAACGTGCCGCAAATATACTACATATTATTTTAAATGAATATATTGTGAAAAAACACAAATTAATCAAATAAAATTTATTTGCTACGCCGGGATTCGATCCCGCGACCTTCGGAGTGCGAGTCAAGAGCCTTACCGTTGGACTACGCCGGCAGTCAAAATGTGTGAAGTTAATGTAAAAAAAGTGTTGTTGTAGAGATGGGTGCATGACTAGGTACATTAGTGTAGAGTGGGGGGTGGGGGGAGGAGATAAAACGGACGATGAAAGGAAGCATGTCTAACATCTAAATCATCTAAGTTATCTCACTAACCGAAGTTTTTTTTACTTCGCTTGTTATAATTTTTTTCCGGCGAAAAAAAGTTTACTGTTATTTATAATAGTTGTTCAATGAGAAAATATTTTGCGAATAGGAAAATAAATTAGCTAATCGATATGACGAATTGAAAACGGATACTAGGTATTTTACAAACTGTAAAACATGTTTCACATACCTAATATGTTTTTAAAATAGCTAAAACATAAAAACGGACATAAAAAATAAATTTGTGCAAAAATTAAAGTGGCTAAGAAGAGTGTTTTAAGTAACCAGGAGCGCAAGTATTTCAGGAGTAAAATTTGTGTAAGTATTAATGTTGTAAGAACAAAATAAAATAATTACAGATTGTACCTATCTTCAAGCGATAAATCAATAAATTAATTCTCGCTTCGTAATTCTTTTTTTTATTTTGACTTGCTGAAACGAAAATGGGATGCAAGTAGTTTTTCGAAATATCGAGATATTCCTCTTGTTTTGAAGGTCAAGTATTCAAAATTTCATCATTCTGGATTTAGAAAAAAAAAACTGTAGATTTTTATAAAAAAGCAACTCTTTTCACGCAACTATTTCGGAATTACAACAGTTTCTGCGCGTCCGGCATACCAGGAGCACAAGAGAAAGAGGGTCAAAAATTATGGACACATTCCTTCTGGGCCAAGTGTTTTTATGCACCAATCTACAAATAAATTCCTAAATAAATAATTTGAGATTTATCAATATTATTTATTGATATTTTGCAATATAAATTCCAAAATAAATAAACGTAGTAACTCTTTACTACAAAATACTTTATCATTTATTCACTCTTCAAGTAAAATTGTTTAAATGTGGAAAACATTGATGAAAATAGAATGGTTTTAATTATTCTATTTTGTGAGCCGGTTACTCGGAAATAAACAAAATTGACTGGCCAAAAAAACACACTACATTTCCGTATCTAATGATCTATATGTATATGTTTAGTTGTAATTGCAAATAAGCATCATTTAATCATTGTATATTTCAACAATCATCACAAATCAGTGCGACACATAGAGAGAGCTAACCACAAACACTTCTCCTATACAGGGTCTTTCATTTAAAAAATCAAATATTGTGTATAATATCTTATATAAGATACACCTAGGTATTTTCAAATAAAAAAAGATGAGTGGATATCTCATACACAACTTGTTTTATTTACATTTTAAAATCGAGCGTCCTTATTTAAAGACCCTGTACTGTAGGTGTACCTATATCAAATTAATTTCCCTAGCTCTTCTGAAAAAACATTTTTTCCCAGATCTGAGAAATTTTCCCAGATGTTGTGATGTTGTTGTAAGTAATAACTGTATGCTTGCTCATGCACGGAAATTACAACGATTTCAGTGCGAAAAATGTTTTGAAGAGGGCCATGCGTATTTTGTAATCAGGTCTTGAATACGTAAATAATGCAATCATTTTAAAAAACTCTTTAGATGTCGCTGGCACGACAAAATTTAATTATGAAAATTATAATAAAATTTTTAACAAATTTAGCCGCCGGCCGTGCAAAATTGTAAAACCGGCCATATTCATCGACGTCACCCAAACGTCACCCAAACCCAAACTAAGCTGCTAGTCCGTAACAAACACGGCCGCAAACACTGGTTTACCGTATGAAATGCCAGGAGCACAAGCGATCGAAGAGGACACTAATGTGACCGGCCAATGTCTCCACCTCATCGCTCCATCAATATTATAATTTCAGTAATAACATTGACGTATGAGAAATACTTGATCGAAGATAATAATATTTTGAGAGACGTGTGATATAATAATTATAATAAATTTATACTGAGATCCAACAATGGAAGCAATACAAACAAGTAACCTTTTGACGTAAAATGGTTGACTAATAATTTATCTTTAGCGAATTAATTTTTCCTATCTCACAGAAAAGGGCTGACACAGCGCGCTAATTCCCTTTTCAGGATCTAAGGATAAAATATATATTTTTTAAATATAGGAAGATAGGCTGGCATTATTAGAAGTTCAGCCGAAGCCTTTATAAACAAAATACACCCACGCACATTGATATATTATCGATGCCCACGCAAGCATAATTTCAATTATTAGTAGTAATAAAAAAAATATATGAATGGAGCACATGGAGATTGTCTATCAGGAGTACAGGCTTATGAGAAAGTATTCATGACCTCTGAATAAAAATTTAAACATTGTTGTGGCAGGGCATTTGCGTGGTGGGTAAGCGGAAAAGGTATTTTTAGTAGGTTTGTTATCTTCTTGTCGACGAAATTCAAGATGTCGACCGTCAACTTCGGGCGTTTCTTGGCGTACTCGCCATCCGGAGCGCAGAAGTCGGCAGAGTAAAATGCTGACAGAATAACGCGCAAGTTTAAACTAAAATCCGTAGTGGCGCTAATGTCGTAATAAAATTTAATAAAGACCAACATATTTATTATTTATTACTTATATTCTCCTTTCCTTTGTGAATTCTCATTACGAAAAATATAATCAATCGTATAAGAAATAAAATATATTTCGCGGGAATGAGCACAATGACACTGACCCAGACTTGAAGGAAACTCGAGTAAAGTAATGGAAAACGGCAGATAAAAAAACGGACACGTTGATTTTGGTTGATATCGATAATTGTTATCATTTTGTTGGTAGTTAGGGAAGTTAGGTAACGCTGATAGTAAGTTATAATAATTTGTATCACATTATCAGGAAATCACACTAAGAAGTTATTATTCTTTTAACTTTATATCCAATGAACTCGGGTAGTCCACAATGCAGTGGTGATATTAACCCTAATATATTATGTAAGGAAGGTAAACTAAATGCTGTGGAAATGTAATTAATCTCTGAGGCGCTTGTGTACCAAATTGGAGAAAAACCATGTTCAGTCAAGTGAATCAAATGATGCATGATTTGTTACATGGGGGGGGGGGGTCAAAAATCTTCAAAAATTGCGTTACGTAATACTTGAACGCCCCCTTAATGACTATCGTGTTCTAATCTTCAAATTGTTTGACACCTCTCTCCGCTGTATCATTAACAACACGCAAATTTTTGACTCAGCTTTTGCCTTGAAGGTAATCAACATTGTTATTCCAAGTCTCAGGAGGCAATTGCAAGAAAGAGTCCTTGATGTCAAGAACTAGGAGCGTTTTCAATGTTCTTTGTGTTGCAAAAGCTTCTAATGAAGCAATTCTCTGAGGCAAGCTTAGCAGAATCACCTCGTACTGAACGATTACCGCCATCAGAATATTTTTTTGAACAATGGCCTGTTTCTCAGCATCAGACAGCTTCTCAAAAAAAAAGGTAAATGCAACTAGTTCATCTGACAAATACCATAAGTGACGCTCTAAGACACCCCTAGATGCTATACTGATTTCGGAATCAATGGCTTCGTACAATTTTAAGCTATTCCAAAGTATTAAGTCATTTACTGGTGCGTCTGCTGCCAAAGACGCTTCGATTCAAACTTTGGTGTAGATGATAACTAACAAATCGAACGATTTGTTTTTCTTCTCCCTTGGTTAGTTTAATTCTTGTTACGATCAAGCGCACTGGTAACGTATTGTGTAAATATGTCACTTGTAGACAGCTCAACGCACTACAAACTCATCTTTGGACTTATCCTTTAATATGCTGGCATTACTAGAAGTGCTACTGAAGCTGCACTCAAGTTGTAACTCTTGTCTCGACACCACCGAAGATGAAGCATTAATTTTAGCAGTCATTTCTTTCAATTCTTCAGATCTTTGTTTCCGTTTTAGAGAACTTTCTTTGACCTTTTCTACTTTCTTGTCGATTGAGGTCATAATCATCTTACGTTCTCATCTTTGATCGATGAGAAACGCTCTGTCTTCCGCATTTTTTTTCAAATTCAAAGCGCTTGCATGGGCAATATCAAAAAGTTTGTCTAGTTCTTTTTTAAACAAATACTCTCCTTTTCTTTGTGCTTCAGAATTTCTTCTGCTATTTTTCTTCAAAAGCAGCCAGTTCTTAAGAAAATTAATCAGTTTTTCAATGCAGTGATTTTGTTGATAGGTACTAGATTTACTCCATACTTTTATAAGTTCTTGAATAAGTACATGCGCGGAATTTTTCATATTTTTGGAATCATTTAATATGTAGTGATAACGGAGTTAAACTTGCCGAAGAGTAGCATGTTGGTTAAACCTCATCAATGGCTCAATATCTCGAACCCCAAGTAGAAAAATTTCGTATTTTTTTCGAGTAGATGAACACATTTTACTACACTGATTCACTTCACAGTCTACTAAATAAGTATCAAATGCTGTTCAAATTTGTCTATAAAACTCTTCAGTAGTTTATTTTAATATTTATTTAATAGTTTAACACACGAAACTGGCCTGTAGCAAAAAGTAAAAATTAAGCATTTTACACAAAAAAAATCAAAAACAAACTCGATTGAGCACCCCTTTCTACTTGAACTATCTCGCTGAAATTTTATTATGTTATTTCTATGAATATGTGTAACAAATTCACGGGGTGGCCAAATGAAAAATAATAAAAAAAAGGTTTTGGACCACCTTAATGTACATTTTAAATGTCCATCCCTGGTGTGATGTAGTTACGATACTTTGGATTAACTCTGTAAGAGGAAAAAATATTCCAATATCTTCAACGCCTTCAACCGATAGTCAACAAGAACAAAATACCAGAGTCACAGAAATATGACAATGTGTTTTAATTTGGTTTTTGCTATTACCATTATCAGTATTATCACTTGAGGAGCTCAGTATCAAAGTGGGACATACGCCGCTTTTTCTAAAATGCATATTTTGATTGATTATGGTAGTACGTCTGATTCTCTAACTGAATAACTGAGAGAATCTATCGAAAACGCACAATTAATACAAGATATCGCATGTTAAAGTTTGCACTTTGTTTCAAAAGCGGACACTTACAACTCATGTTTGCAACAAACTCGGACATTCAATACAAAAACCAACAAAAATGTTACAAAAAGTGTCATGGCGGCTGTTATTTTGACAGTCAACACCAACCTCCGAATGTGATCGTGGGTTAACAGTTTTAGGCGCAAATTTGAGGTTTATTGAAGTTTTCCAGCACCAAATTCACCAAAATATGATGAAATGGAGATCACTAATGCTTGTGAGCACGTAACCAACTCCGAAAATTGGAAACGAGCAAAAGAAAAGCCGTTAAAGAAAGTCAATTCACCCACAATTCTAATTCAAATCTGTGCTCATTTCAATGAAGTGTTCTTATATAAATACGATGATTAGAACCTCAAATCCTACGTTTATGAGACTAACTAGCTGGTTCCCGGCATGCGTTGCTATGCCATTTAATAAAGAAATTGTTTCTCCCTGCGTGTCCTTTCCCATTCATCCCGTTCCCGTTCCCCTTCCTCTTCCCATTCCTCTCCCGCGTCCCCTTCCCCTCTGGCGTTCACACTCCGTCTCCTCCACCTTTCCTCTCCCCACTCCACTCTCCCCCGTCCCGCGAACCCCCCTCCACCCTCCCACCTTCCACATTCCATACATTCAGTCCTGATACATTCAGTTTTCAAACAGCTGTTACCATCACGTGCGTACCACCCATTGTAATTTTATTTATACAAATTTCATAATGCCAGAGCTCACCAGTAGTTTTATACAAACCTTGTCCTGGCAATAACGAACCCACAAAAAAAAGAATTATTCGATTTGGTGCAGTCGTTCGGAAGTTATGCGCGTACATACATTTCTGCGATTTGTTTTTATTTATAATATAGAAAGAATATGGATATAGATATAGAAGATAGATAAACCCATTTTGATGAATATAATTAAAATTAGAATTGAAAAAATGGCAATATATTGAATAATTAAATATTGAGTTTACGGCGCTTATTTTGCGTTTATACCGGAGTTGGCTTATTATTATCACAAAGTGAGTAATTTTATTTGTAACAATTTATTATTACGTTATTAAAAAAAAAAAAAAAAAAATGAACTTGAATAGCCTTTTCTTTCATATTATGGAACTTGGATCTTTGTAAGACTATGTTTCAAAAACGGACACTTGCAGGCTCATGTGTTTCAAAAACGGACAATTGCTCGTTTTAGTATCAAAAGCGGACATTATCATTTTTAAATTTAAAAATAAAATAGATAGGGGGTTTTTCACCATCCTCCCAATAGCTTATCCATACACATAATGAATATTTTGGATTAATTCTACAGGATTTATTTATTTAAAAAGTCTGAGTTTACTATTCGGTACTTGAACCTATGAACAATGGCTACATATAGGATAAATTAGCCGAAGTTTTTACCTATTGCTAGTATTTATTTGATTTTTTATTAATATTTGTTATGTGTATGGATAAACTATTGGGAGGATGGTGAGAAACCCCCTTATTAGAGTATTAAATTATAGGATGTTATGTATGGCTTGTGATTCTTTGCGCAAGGATTATGCAGGTAGAAAAAAAAATCAGATATTTTATTCCAGCATATTCGAAACAAAAAACTCACTCTACTGAAAAATAATCCAAATGGCTTATGTCCCACTTTGATACGTAGTGTAGTGCAGTAGCGTAGCGAGGGGGGGGCGGTGGGGGCGGATCGCCCCGGGTGCCACCCGAGGGGGGGTGACACTCGGACGTGGAGAAAAACTTACGAAAGTGCAAAATTGCCGCAAAAAATATTTTACGCTTGAACACTGACAGTTATTTAGCACTATGGCACGTTTGGTCGGGGATTCCAGAATTTTTTTTTATTTTTTTTATTTTCTTTCCTAGCTCGAAGTGTTGCTGAGTCGGGGATTTCCCTGAATTATTCCTTGTGTCATTATATTTTCTTAATGTTATTTTTATTGTAAACGTAAACTCGTGGAGTGAATTGTTATCTCTTGACTGACTTGAATTAGTGAAAAAGTTGTTATTCTATTAGCGTTTTTATTAGTGCTGAGAGATCATTTAAAAAAAAATAATGTAAATGGATTTGATAGTTCACTTTTCTAATAGACACAAAACTTGAATGCAATTAGGTATACCAGAATCGATCGATAACTGATTGAAGAAAAATGATCAATCATCTGTTTGTTTTTTCTGTATTATATTGTTTTGTGTACATGAATAAATACAAGGAAAAATAAGTAATTTGGAGATTTTCAGAAAACGTTTTTTATGAATTCGAAATATGCGTTTTGAATTCATTGACGCAGCGCTATTTACACCGATTACCAAGTCAACTGTCGATAGGATTTACACCAAACGATTATACAACGGGGTAGTTTCGCAAGCTAAGTTAATTTGCCTACCAAATATAAGAGCACCCTTAGATTTCGATCAGTTGTCGATTCTTTGGATAAGAGGTCACCTTCGCATTACTAGCGCTTTAAATCATAATACCTTAATTATTTTATCCAATATTAGCTTGAGTATTATCCAAAATCTAGTTTGAGCTACTAAAAATAAAGATACTGTATATTTTTAATTATTTAATTATATGTATAAGTATAATCGATAAACTAGTAATCCTTAAATCATTAATTATATGTATAAGTATAATCGATAAACAAGTAATCCTTAAATCATTAATTATATGTATAAGTATAATCGATAAACTAGTAATCCTTAAATCAGATTTTTGTCTTAGTCCTAATTTTGAAAATTAAAAAGTTTTTTGATTGGCAACGTTACGTGAGTATGGCGTCTTGACGGTCTATTCATTCGTTGACCCGGCCTATACTGATCTCTCATTTTTCCAGATTTAAGTCAGTCTGTGTGAGAATCCAAAAGCTCAAATAGTTACACACGGAACAAGCAAATGGGTTTCTTTCGAATTTTGGAGCGTACGGTGTGCTAATCAAATTTTAAGCACATCTCAACACTGGTTTAAAGATTGAATCTGTATTGGGTAAGTCGTTTTAATTAAAACTACACCCATAGCATGAAAATGGTTTTCCTCCGATATTTGCAACACTTAGTCTGAAACTTTCATATCTTGTAACTCGACAATATCGTGCAATAAGAACTCGGGAATGGTTTCCTTCGAAATGGGTCCGCAGATGAACAGAGTTACAAATGAAATTTCAAAGGAAACCATTGTCGAGTTCCAGGTGCAAGATTTGAAAGTTGAACAATATGTGCTACAAAGATCGGAGTTAAACCATTTTCGTGTACTCATGCATTAAAAATTAAAGCTGCGGACTCACACCTTTACTGTCTCACAATTGAAATTTTATCGTTACACTCTGAACACAAAACTGGTTTTAACTTAAGAATGGGTAGTTAAAATTATATTTTGACGCCAGCAAATGATTTTCCTCAAAATTTTGCAGCATATTAGAATTGAAACTCGGAACTTTAGAACGGTTTCGAAATTTATCCTGCATTTGGAGAACAAAACTGGTTTTAACTTTCTGTGTGCGTTTCACCAGGTTCAAAACTGCATCCAGAACTCAAAAATGGTTTTCCTCAGATTTTTGCACCACATAGTATGCAACTTGAATTTTTTAATTGCATTTGGAAAATTCTTCTTCTTCTTTCGTATGGTGGGGGGTCAGAGGGGGACATCTAGGTCTGCGAGCCAGTCTAGGGCCTCAGGCGTTGCCCTTTGGACCTCATCAATCCCGCCGGGGAATGAGTGGAGCGGGCATTCGTTGACCACATGTTCGGTGGTCTGCACCGCACCGCATTCACACGTCATTTGGAAAATGAGAATGGTTTTCTTCGAAATGCGCCAGTACATGCATCCGCATCTGGATATTTTTTTGAAATTCTGAATACAAGACTTGTCTTAACTTAAGAATTAATCTGGTAAGAGTCTACCGGCTTAAATAAAAATTGAACCTTATTAATTATTTCAAAACTGGTTGAAATTTAATCTGTATTCGGTAACTCGTTTTAGTTAAAACTACACACATAACATGAAAATGGTTTTCCTCCGGTATTTGCAGCATGTAGTCTGAAACTTTCATATCTTGCAACTCGGGGAAATCTCGCAATAGTGGAACTCGGGAATGGTTTCCTTCGAAATATGTCCGCAGATGAACAGAGTTTCAAATGAAATTTCAAAGGAAACCATTTTCGAGTTCCAAGTGGAATATTTGAAAGTTGCAGACTATATGCTGCAAAGGTCGGAGGAAAACCGTTTTCGTGTACTGTGTGCATTAATAATTAAAGATAAGGACTTACACCTTTACTATTTCACAATTGAAATTTTATCGTTACCCTCAGAACATCAAAACTGGTTTTAACTTAAATATGGGTTGTTAAAATGATGTTTTAATGCCAGCAAATGATTTTCTTCAGAATTTTGCAGCATATTAGAATTGAAGACTCCACTCGGAACTCTGTTATTTATAGCTCTATGGCTCGGTCGGTCGGGATTCCCAAAATTTTTTCTTGTTTTGTTTACACATTTGACTAGCTAGTAATGTTTTTATATTTAAGAAGGTCAATATGTGCGTTTTAAATTTCTCAAAGTAAACTTTAATGGGGGGGGGGCGGTGACACCACGTTTTCCGCCCCGGGTGCCACCCATGCTAGCTACGCCACTGAACACCTAATGGGAAAATTTGTATTTTGATGAAATTATTGAAGTAACAGAAAAATTACACATTTTCATCCATTTGCTTTGATATACTCCTGATAACATTGACCGGTTAGTAAGGTAAAGAGCAAGCCTGTCCTTGTGATCAAGGTTGATAGGAATATATCGCTCTATCATTATAATATGTGCTCCTGGTAGCGGGGAGGCTAACGGATCCAAGAGAATCCAAATAAAAAAAATAATAACAAAACAAAACACTCTGACTAAATTTTATCCTTCATTTTATGCGCTCCTTGTAGAAGTCTGATCACAAAACTTCGGAAGATGGTTACACCACCGTTCGTAACAAATTGGTTTGAATCTATTAATAATATGGGCACGCGATGGTGGCAAAGGGCTCCGCAATGGCTCCGCAGTCCGCAGCCAGTTTCCAGTAAGGGAACGTACCCATACTACGTGACCAACTTTTTTTGCAATTTTTAACCCCCCCCCCCCCCCCCGGTGACCAAAAACCTAAGACCGCCGCCGCTCATTTGTACCAAGCGTGACATTTTGAAGACCCTCCCCATAAATATACAAACCACCCACACCCTCCCCCCCTAAACGTGTCACGTCACGTAGTATGGGTACGTTCCCTAAGTTGTTTCACGTCGAAAGGCTCTCCCGTCCGATGGGTACAATCGGAACATAGTCCGTACTTTATACATCACAGTATGCGTTAAATCCGGTAGTTCTGATTTTTTGCAGACTTGTTTATGATGTTGGCCTATAATCCAAGTTTTTCATTCAGAACGACAGAATTGCAAAAAATTGCGAAGTTCGAAAAAAATGATAAACTTTGAAAGGCTTAAATCTCGGAAACTATTGGGTCTACAGAGACAGTTCTAGTATCATATTGTAGCAAATTTAGTCTACTTTACAAACGTCGTAAAAAAAGGTTTTTCAAAAACTAGTCCTTTAGGGTTATAATCGCCGAAATTTGAAAAAAAAAAAGATTTTTTCGCGGTTTGCGCTCGAGGTCACAAACTTTGAAAAGCTTAATCTCGGAAACTATTAGGTCTACAGAGACAATTCTAGTATCATATTGTGGAAAATTTAGTCTACTTTAAAAACATCCTACGAAAGTTTTTTCAAAAACTATTTCTTTAGGGATATAATCGCCAAAATTTGAAAAAATAACGATTTTTTCGCGGTTTTTCGATTTTTGACAAAGTTGCATTCGGCGCTCGAGGTCAAAAACTTGGATTATTCATTAGGCCAACATCATAAACAAGTCTGCAAAAAATCAGAACTACCGGATTTAAAGCCAATGAATCCCCCCATATTTCATCATTTATCCCATATTTGTTGGTTTTATAATTGAGGTGTCTATGTCTGCAGGAAAATCAGTTGGAAGGTTAGCCGATCGTGTGGTCGCTGCGGCCAACCCTCCAACCCCGAATTCCGTACTCAAAAATGGCGGACATGGAACAGCTGTAGCTACGCTGTATCTTTTTCAGTTGCCTATAATTATTACGTATGTATAATCATATACTTGTATACACGACATGTTTTCAAACAATTGTTATACCACTTTCCGTAATAATATCGTCATTTTAATAGTATGCGGCAGGCTAATTCGTGTGAGTTGGCCAACTCGAACTCCAACCTTCCAACTCGAACTTCCAACGCACGAACACCCCTCCACACGATCGTCCAAACGTTTGAGGTTGGAACGTTGGCCGCAGTGTGGGCTTACCATTAGAGTTTTAGTTTTAGTTAGGCCTAGAGGCCTAGAGCGTAGAGACCTAAAAATGAGTAGCCATCGTTCAACTGGATAAGTGTTGGTATGACAAAATGTGAACAGCTAGAGCCGACCAACAACCAACGACAAAAGTGTCAGTCCAACCTAAGGAGAACCCACTCGATAGATGAAACTTGCAAACTCCAGAAAAGAATAATTATTTTTACTATATATTTTATCTATATTTTATCAGCTCTGGATTTTCAGAATTTGCAAACCACTTGATCGAAAAAGACCATAAATTTGACAAAAACGCCGGCGCTAAACTTATTCATAAAAACAATATCGGTGTAAGGTTGGACAATTTAGAGGCACTTGAACTTAGGAAAGCCATAAACACTAATAGTAAGGTAGTTAATAACCAACTAAATTTAAATAAAAGTCCCATACTAAGATTGTTCCCTATTGATAAAGAACACGTCCGTTCCCTTTCAAATTCTCCATCTATGCCTTCTTCCTCCTCCTCCATTTGATGAGTCCAGCTCATTTTTGGTAAATTATATACATATTAATACACAGTTTATCGACCGCGCACTTTTTCCTTGATGCGAAAAACGACCATATATATTATAACACATATGTAACCTAATGTTAGTAGAGTATTATACTGCCCTGATGAAGCTACGGTTGTAGCGAAACCCGGTCGGCATAAAGTATAAAAAATAAAAGTGGTGTTTACAAAGTTATTGTTTTATTTTAAATTAAAATAAAGTCGTTTATACAAAGACAAAATTTATTATTATATACACATACTTATATATTTATGTTTCAAATGTATCACACAACAAGATTGTGCATAAATTTCAGAAACTAAACGCCTTCTTTTTTTGGACGGGCTCCAAATATAGTTGATCCCACACGAATATTGGTAGATCCCAATTCAATCTGTAAATAGAAGTCATTATTAGTCAAGTGGTCTTAACTTAACACATCTGGGCATTATTAATAAACTTTTTTTTAATTTACACAGCCGATAAACAGCCATTTATCGTAAACAAATGGTTGTTTATCAATTGTGCTAAATTTATAACACGTTTATGAGCAAGGGGGCTATTGTGTGGGCAGGGTTGATCAACCTTTAACGCCGTTCCACATTAATGATGGAAAAGCAATTTGTTGTACAATATTTTAAAATTAATATTGTGTACCAATCTCTTGTAAAAGTCCCAACTATGAACATACATATTTGTAAGTGACGTGTCCGCCACTCACATAGACTGTAGAATAGGGCGCCGGTAAGTCTATAGCAGCCGCTGAGTCTTGTGAAATCAAAAGTCGAATTGCAGTGAATTTCCATCGAGAGATGATCCGGTTGGCAGAGAAGGGTCGGTTTTCGGATTTTTATTTTTAAAAATTTTTTTATTGAAAGAATCAATAATACATAATATAATCAACACACAAGTCCTGCTAAGCCAATTGAATCGGCTAGTCAACAGGTGCTTATATTTTAGTTACATATTTATACATTTTCAAAATTTAAAATTTACATCTTATATCTACAGATTCAACATTTTTTCATGCACATCAATATCAATATGAATATTTTTTTCCGATAGCCAATTTTTCACCATATATTTAACCTTATTCATAGAATTACATTGTTTAATAGTGTCAGGTAATAAATTAAATATCTTCGGTATGATGTATTCAAACGTTCTCTGTCCGTACTTTTTGTTAAATTTCAGAACTATTAACCCGTCGTTGCGCGTGAATCTAGTGCTATATTTATGTTACAATTTCAGTTCAGTACTAGAGTGCCTTTGTTCTGGGGCCGCACTGCTATTTATTCTAAAATCCTCCTCAACCGAGTGGAGAATTTGATGCCACCCAATTCGTTCAATCGGATGTTTCATAGAATATAACCTCGTTTTGACCTTTTGGGCTACCCTTTTGTCTGTGTTCTCTCTGCCCACCAAAACCATCTCTTTCTAGCATTTTTATTAAAATCAAAAAATAAAAATATAAAATGGTTCGTGGGTCCCCCCGGCCCTACGATTTTCAGGGAATTTCAAATATATCACTTAAACTAACATTTACATTATTACTTATGATCTAATCATGTAAAGAGGAGTTCGGCCTACCTTCCATTATCATTTATTTTGCAAAATTATAGGCCGAACTCCCGTAGTTGAAACATAAACATAACATATAATTATATCAAAAATACCAACTACCGACCAAATCTCCATTCTGATTGGTCGGCAGAGTGCCCACCCTTTGCATGGTGCGGGTGGGCTCGGCGGCAGGGAGCGAAGGGGGAAACGGTACGGTGCTGTAGTGTAAATAGGTAGTCCCGGCCGTTTCCGCTAACGTTAAAAAAATGCCAGCTGAAGGGGAAGGGTGTCCGCAGAGCCACGGGAAAAAAGAAAATGAAGAAGTTCAGCAAACACTCCTCGTCTTCTATTTCCCCGATAACACTTATCATCAATGAAGCAAAATTTAGACAGCAAGCTTTGTTGCTGCTAGTATAAAATCTGCTTTTATACATTTACGGGCGTGTTTTGGATTTTGCACGGCTGATGGGCGATTAGTGGTTGCTTGTCAGTTGTTAAGGTTTAAGAGTGCATTTATCAGTTAGGCACTTTTTGTTTTCCTTATATCTTTTAAGTGTGGCAAGTCGAATAAAAGGGCAAATATAGGGAATAAACGTGCGCGAAACGGTAACAAAAAGGGCGAAAGAGCTAGCTCTCTCTCATAATGGATTCCAGGCATCGATGGAAACAAAATATAAATTTTATTGGTAGGTAAAATTATTCTATTAATTTTGAAAGGTTTTTAAATTTAATGATTTGAATTTTTTTAAATGTGAAAAGAGTCTTCCTCGCCTTCTTATTTTGGTGTCTTTTGTATGGAAGAATATTTTGTTTATTAAAAGCATACTGAATTGAACCTGTAGAATAAGTAATAAATGCCCAAGGCACTGAACATGAAATTGTTTTAATTTTTGTAATGATTTGGGCCAAGTGAAAACAATAATAATTTTTGAATATCACAGAGTAGTCTGAACCGTTTAAAAGTCAGTGGGACTATATGATCCTCAATCAGGGTATATTGTAAGGCTGAAGGTAGTGGGGTAGAGAAGGAGATAGGGAAGAGGGAGGTTGGGAATTCCCTGGCTATTCAGATCTGGTCTCTAAACATGGCGGTTAAAAACATTTCGATTCAAGCAACGTTTCGATTCTCAAAGGTTAAGTTTTTAATCAATCATTTTATAAAATACATTAGTACATGGGAGATCATAGGATTTTCTAGTTAGACAGGCGCAGTAGGTATTTTATAAAATGATTGATTAAAAGAACAAAATTTTGAAGAAATTAAATATTCCTAATTATTTAAATCAATACTCAATACTTACTGCATGTTCAAAATCGGATGACATGCCCATTGATAACTCTAAATCTGCTATATCCAGGTTTAATTCGGCACAAACAGTCTCTCGGCATTTTCCCAGACTGACAAAGTCAGGATTTATCCCCTGACTGCAGTCAAATCCATACTGGCCAATGGTCATCAGTCCCTTCAGTAAAAGGTTAGGGCATTTCTCTCTTATGTGAATCGCAAGCTCAGACACATCGGATGGTTCAACTCCATTCTTTACTGTAATTAAACAAAATAAGAATTTTTACTTCAGAAAATGGATCCTAAAATCACTGTAAGATAACAGGGCATATTGTGGAGAGAATGCCAGATGACAGGATATAGAATAACACGGAGAAGTGGGTGCTCCAGCGGAAGCAACCCAGAGGCAGACCGAGAGAAGTGGACTGTCTATGTGGAAGAAGATTGGAGGCGAGGGACCGAAACATGTGAAAAACATTTGTGTAGGAGGTTGGGAACTGGCACCATCATGGTGTCATAAATTAAATAACATCTTTTCACATATATCCATTGTATCCCCAAGTGGTTTGCTATGTTTGACGACTTAGTAGGGGTTAGGTTTGTCCAGGTTTTGGTGACGGAAGCGTCTGCTCACCAGTTGCGTGACAGACCGGATCGGTTGAGGGAGATCCTTTGATCTCTCTAGCTGGACTTCTTCGACCCAACGCCTTGTACCGCAATGGGAGGGATGGATTTATACATCACTTCTGGATACACTTTCACAGTTTCTACCCATCCATACCTTGTTCTTTCCCAAAAGATGACAGGACACAGAAAACATAACCAGATACTGATTGTCGAGTTGTAAAGATATCCAATTTAACAAACTTTGAATCACCTCAACCTAAATACTACTAATTAAAATGGTAACGGAATAATAAAAAAGAACAGTACTTGATAAAAGTACAAGTTAGGTGAGGTTAGGTTAGTTTAAGTTAGATTACGTTAGGTTATTTTTAAAGTGAAAACTTCTTTAGCACCGTTGTGATTTGAAACTCGATGAAACGGAATCAAGCGACAGTAAAAAGAGACAGACACATACATATATAGGATTTAGCCTACAAGAGAATGAGACAGCAATAAAATATTAATTTATTTTATTCACGGGTCCCCTTTAGTGTAGTGGTATAAAGCGCCCAACGAATTTTTGCAGACATTCAGCCGACCAGGTGTTGAGACTAACAAAATCCAAAAAAAAAAAAAAAAATTGCAAAATCAATATCCAATCTTCAAACCACCAAAATGAACAGACAAAAGAAAACGACATATAGCGGCTCGGAAGGAAACCACAAATACGAATAAGATGACCAAATGTATTGTTACATAAAAATATTTGTAACAAGGTGTGTGCACCCTCTTATACACACTTTATTCATGGTTTCAGTGTGTGGCACCTCTAGTGCTTGCCCATTGACATTTGGGGCATTGGTAATATGGTAGCCCTGGAATATTTTTGAATGCAAGAGTTGCTGATCCTGGAAAAATTAAAATGAGGAGATTTGAAAAGAGAGAGGATCATTCTTTGTACTACAGCCCAGAGCATTGGGCGATCCTCTGGACCGTAAGACGACGAATGGAGTATAAATCGTTACCATACAAGATCATACATGTGGGAAGTCACTCTCGCCATCTTGGAAGCCGACTTTAAATCATCCTGGGTGGATGATTGGCCACTGAAGACATCAGCCTGTCCTGCTTCTGGATGGACTTTTTTTTGGCTTATAGCCAAGGATTTGCAGCCCTGCCATTCTCTCGATGTGAGATTCTTTATATAAAACGAGGAGTTTTCGACAAGCCACGCTTCAGCCACACTACGACTTATCACGGTATCACCATCAACCTATTATCTAAGCAAGCCCTTTATGCCAGACAGTTTTAGACTTAGGATGTCCTTTTTAATTCACAATATACTCTTTTTTTATTTTCGAATACCTTGTTTTCGTACTAGAACCTAATCCTTGTATTTGGCATGTTGAGTCCTCATTGCTCATAATAATCTACATTGTTGCCACCTCATTCCAGGTAACAGTATAAGAAAAGGTGCACTGGAATTCGACCACAAAAATATGGAAAAAAATCATCCTTCACATTGATAAAAAAAGTGCTACATAGTCTCACCACTCTTATCTACATTAGTATTCTGAAGATTTCACTTTTACCGCGTGTGAATTGCACACTCCGATATTTTTTTCATCGTTTTTCTTCAATGTTCTGTTTTGTTATGGAATAAAAATGAAAACATACCATCTTCTCCGCTTGTGTTAACCTGTATCATAACCTTCAATTTCTCCTCATTCTTAGCGTGTGCCGGCCATTGCTTATTCAACAAATTCGCTAGTTTTTGTGAGTGTATCGTTTCGATCATAGACAATCCTGGACAGCTTATGACTTTATTCAATTTGTTAGTTTGTAGATGTCCTATAAAGTGCCATTTGATGTCTTTGCATTTCTCCAGGATTTGTGCGTCGTTTGCTTTTTCGTTAAGTTCGTTGGCGTAGTTTTCGCCAAAGTGTCTCTGGCCTGCGTCGTACGCTTGGATGATAAGGCTGGCAGGTTTCGTCTTTGATACGCAAACTAGACGCGGTGTGATTTTCGGGTATATCTGAAAAAATGATTCAAATAAAATATTAAGCAAGAGAGAGAGTTATAGAACATCAAACGATTATTTTTTATTTTTATTTTTTTTTTATTTACAGAAGGATACATAAATTATAATATATTTTTTACAATAATTAATTACATAATACATTTATATGATGTACCCCCATAAATAAGCAGGGCTTGTGTGTATGGGGGGTGTTATAACATTGGTTCAATTTATTATTTTTTATTCAGTTCAAATTTTCAGTGTAATTTTTTAGCAGAGTTTTAAATTTTTTTATGTTTCTGTTCATGTTTCTGATTTTTTCAGGTAGTGAATTAAAAAATTTAACTCGAAGATATTTATGATTTAACTGTCCTATTGTTTTTTTACATTTTGGAATTAACGAACTAGCTTCGCTCAGGGAGTTAATATGAGATTGAACTGATGTTCGAACCCACGACGGATCTTGTTTTATACACCCACTACATATATTCTAAAACATTTCAGAATATTCCGGGATGTTCTGGAATGTTGTGGAATGCTCTCGAATGTTCTGGACTGTTCTAGAAATTTCTAGAGGGCGAAACTTCCAGCCCTTATATCTTTAAAAGCACACCCTTCAGGTAAAAATGGAATCCTCTTTCACGTATGGGGAATAGAGGGCTACCACACCATATAACTCCCTTGATCGTACCAGGACTCTTTCCTGAGTTTTAGCGAGACGCACATTTTCATACACTTTCTTTTATAATATACTAGCTGGTTCCCGGCATGCGTTGCAAGTTGCAATGCCATATTCAAAGAAATACATTGTTTCTCCCTGAAACACCTTTCCCGTGCGTCTCCGTTCCCCTCACGCGCCCCCTTCCTAGCTAGCTTTATAAATTATAGCCTATATGTTATTCTGATGTAAGACCTATATTATTGTTAAGTTTCATTCAAATCCACTCAGTAGTTGTTGCGTGAAAGAGTAACAAACGCACATACATCCACACAAACTTTCGCGTTTATAATATTAGTAAGAAGTAAGATTTGAATATTGATTATTAACAATAAAACTTATATTTTCTAACAGAAGTTCTGGAAAAAATTCGGTTTAGGGGCGATAGTCCTAGATAAATTTTTTTTTTTTTTATATTAATTATGGGCCGGAAAATCCGAATCTGAAAGAATTAGGCGTCGGCAAGCAATATTAACTGAATTACACGACTTTAAAATTTTCTATACACACACAGGAAAACAAGCCATTTTGAACGCATTCTGACACTACAAGTCATAGAAAAACACCAAAGATATTACACCACATAAAATTAAGTGTTGCCATTAACCTTTTCCACGCGATCGTAACAACAGTTGATACGGCAAAAGCCATGCCTCACACGCGCCCGTATCAGCCCTTGTTACGCTAACTTCGACTGCCGATATAACAGCACTACTATGTCACAGTATTTTTTCCCGCTCGCTAGGATATTCGTGTAACTATCACGATGCTGACATATTCAGGCATATTTCGAGAGTAAAATTTTTTTTTGTAAAAAACATCTATAATCAAGTGAATGTGTCCTCGTGCCTCGTGGTACTTGAAATATGACATATACATACCGCGTATGGGTATTGAAAAAACGGAGTAGATCAACGCGGGTAAAAAGTTAAGCAATAATATCAATAACGTAAAACTTTCCGACACGATACTTCCTCACATGATAATTCATCACATAACACATTAACCTGATGAATTATGACTATCTCAACGGCCTTATTCTTAGACCAAAAGTGTGAAAATTCGTAGTCTTAAAAAGTTGTGACGTACACCGGTCACCAATATCAATGTACATGGTTTGTGATAGAAAAGAAAGTGCCCCCTTCGTAGCGCCTACTCGCGTCACGGCAAAAAAACATCCCAGTTTTCAAGTAGTTTAGCGGCTACGCTAGGTTTGTGTAACATGGTTTGTGATAGAAAAGAAAGTGCCCCCTTCGTAGCGCCTACTCGCGTCATGGCAAAAAACATCCCAGTTTTCAAGTAGTTTAGCGGCTACGCTAGGTTTGTGTAACATGGTTTGTTTTTTTTTTTTTTTTTTACATTAACTCCACACAGGAGGCCCTGAGGAAAATAATTTCCCTCAGGGTCTATGTCATCTGGGATGCTGTGTGGAGGGTCTTTTTGAGGAGAGGAAGGAATGAACATTGGTCTTGAAGAGACCCATGTTGTAGGAAGGAGGAAACACAGAGGCCGGCAAATCATTCCACAGCCGAGCTGTTGAACACAAGAACGAGTCGAAGAAACGACCCGTTCTCATGTGACTTATGTCAACTGTGTACAAATGTTGGGCACGTGTTTGGCGTGTTTCCCGACTATGCACCGGTGCCGAAGGGATCAATGATGCTAGTTCCTCGGAGCATCTTCCATTGTAATACCAGTAGAACAAGGATAGCATTCCCACCCGACGTCTGTGCTCTAAAGATTGCAATCCGTCTGTTAAGATGGGAGAATCTATCAAACGGACCGCCCGTTTCTGCACAGAGTCGAGGGTATTTTTCAGGTATTTTGGAGCTCCAGACCAGAGGTGGCTGCCAAATTCAACCGTGGGGCGCACTTGCGATTTGTACAGGGTTAGCAGTTGTGTACTATTAAAGTATCTGCGGGCCCTGTACAGTACGCCCAGTTTTTGGGAGGCTAACTTTACTCTGGCTTCGATGGAGCCCCCATATCTGAGCTGGTCACTTAGGGTTACACCAAGCATATCAATGGAGGGCCTGTTCGGAAGATTGCTTCCGTTGAAAGAGACTAGATTTTCATTTCGATCCCTTTTAGACGTAATCAGACAAGATTAGGTCTTTGAAACATTAAATTCAACGAGATTATTTTTACCCCAAGAGAAAACACTCTCGAGGTAACCGTCCATTCTTTGCTTCAAAGCCTTACGAGCTGTTGGAGTTTGTGAGCCCTTTGGGGGCTTGTCAAACAAAAAGCTATCATGAACTGTACTGTCATCCGCGTAACAATGAATTGGTGCACATGACAAAAGGTCGTTGATGTGCAACAAAAACAAAGTCGGAGACAGAACCGAACCCTGCGGGACGCCAGCATTTATCGAGTGTGAGGAAGAGGTGAAACCATCGACTACCGTTTGAATCGACCTCTCCCTCAAGAAGTCGGCAATCCACGTACACAAGGATGCGGGAAGTCCGTAAGAATGCAGTTTGTTGACAAGTCCTCGGTGCCAAACCCGGTCAAAGGCCTTGGAGATGTCCAGTGCAACCGTTTGGGTCTCACCGAAACGTTCCAGGCATCGCCCCCAAACATGCGTCACATACGCGAGAAGATCACCGCACGAGCGGTTCCGCCGGAATCTGTATTGACGGTCATTAATAATGTGCCCCATTAGTAAAGAGCCCCTTTATACCGCCTGCTCGCGTCAAGGCAAGAAAACATCCCAGTTTTCAAGTAGTTTAGCGGCTACGCTGGGTTTGTGTAACATGGTTTGTGATAGAAAAGAAAGTGCCCCCTTCATAGCGCCTACTCGCGTCAAGGCAAGAAAACATCCCAGTTTTCAAGTAGTTTAGCGGCTACGCTAGGTTTATGTAACATGGTTTGTGATACAAAAGTGAGTAAAATTTATAAAAAATAATTACTTAAATTAGTTATTGATATTATTGCTTAATGGCAACACTTAATTTTATGTGGTGTAACATCTTTCTTGTTTTTCTATGACTTGTAGTGTCAGAATGCGTTCAAAATGGCTTGTTTTCCTGCGTGTGTATAGAAAATTTTAAAGTCGTGTAATTCAGTTAATATTGCTTGCCGACGCCTAATTCTTTCAGATTCGGATTTTCCGGCGCATAGTTAGTATAAAAATAACTAGTTTTATTATCTAGGAATGCCGCCCCTAAACCGAACTTTACCCGAAGTTCTTTTGGTTTTCTTTCTACAATAAACCCATATGAGGCACTGAGGAAAATAATTTCTCTCAAGGCCTATATCAGGGGATGCTGTGTCCAGGAGTAATGAATCCATCCCTCCCACTGACGTGCAAGGTGATGGGTCAAGAGAGTCCGACTGGATAGGTCGAAGGGTCTCCCTCATCTGGTTGGCAGAAGCCTCCGACACCAAGACCTGGACACACCTCACTTAGTGAACCTGGGCACTTGGAGTGACCCATGTCAGAGGTGTTGGTTATTCAATAAATGGTTCCCGGAGTGGCGGGAATGAGAAACCACCTCCCAAATTGAATTAAAATAAACAAATTATTACATACAATGGATGGATCAACAAACAACAGTGAAGAAGATATATTATTGTATGATGCATTGGTTTATAGTGAGTAAGTAAGTGTTCGAACACAACATAACATGATCGAATAAATGTATTTAATAATCTTTACCTCTTTCCTTCGCAAGACAGCTGCTTCTAACTGCCTCCTAACCATCGATAGATTTCCAAACATGTCGATGTCTTCCGCTTCTGTCATATCGCACTATATTTTCAATGCAAGATAACCCTAATAATAAAACAATGATATGTTAATTCAATATAAAACAGTTCACGAAATCACAGTTTCAAGTTTAACATTTACGCCGTCTCGTTATCAAAGCCATAAAACAGTAGAGATTAGAAAATTTGAATAAACAAATTGTTTAAATACCTTTTAGAAACAGTTACTTTGAAATACTGCTGTATTTTATGTGATAACATGTGAGCGTAAAAAGCATAAATAAACCAAACCACCTAGAAAAAAGTAAAACTGACTTCTCTATGAAAAACACCGCGAAAAGAATGTCATTGGGGTGACAGGTGACAGCAATGACAGCTAGTGTTGCCATGTCCCAAAATGAAAAACCTTGTTTCAGGGATAAAAAATAAAAGAACATGTTCTTTGTAGGCTTTCTATTGAGAAATAAATTTAATAAAATAACGTGATCAAAATATTTATCGATTGTTCTCTCCACCCCTGGTGTAATTAATATCTGCTCTCGATCTTCTAAAGATTTGGCAGAATCTTTGAGAGATCTTTTCCTTACGGCGTTTTAAAGTTTGAACTGAATTGCATGAACCACTTCAATAAAATTGTAGAAAAAAATGTAGTTTGTTAATAATAATAATTGGATAATTTATAGAGCGCCGTTTTTGTGAAAAATCACCTCAAGGGCGCTGTACAATTTATTAAGAATTCTTAGGTTCCATCTAATTTAACAATTAATTTACAAATGGATACAGAAACATACTTAGGGAACGTATCCATAGGTACCATGTGACCAACTTTTTGCAATTTTTAACCCCCGCCCCCCCCGGTGACCAAAAACTTAAGCCCCCCGCTGCTCATTTGTACCAAGCGTGACATTTTGAAGAAGACCCCCCCCCCTAAACGTGTCACGTAGAATGGGTACGTTCCCTTACCTGGCAGGTCACTTCCGATAAAAACACTTTAAGGCGATCCAATAGTCCAGGAAAAAATCGAAATCGGAATTCACGCCCCTTTATGGGAGGTGTTTAAAAATACTTAAGAAAAAGTTTTTGGAAAGGTTGGAAAAGGTATTTGAGAATTTGTTTTTACAGGTTGATTTCGTGAAGGCCTGTAAAAAACATTACCTCCTTTTTCACGAATTGTTTATTATAATAAAACGGAAATTAAAAATTGATTTCACGGAACAAAGCGACGTAGAGCCTTACATCTGTTCCCCGCTCCGTCCATGGTGTAACTGATAAAAAAATGCGTGCAACAAGTATGTGATCCTTCGATGGACGGCATAGGGTTCACTTTGAAAAACCCAATTCGTCAACTAGCAGCCGTATTGTAAAATAACAACGTGATAATGCATATTTTATTTTATTTTGTGAAGTTCGGGCGTAAATATCAATTTTTTTTGCGATTATTATAAAAGAAAATGAATTTATGGCACATTATGCAATAAAATCATATCAGAAAAGGGGTTTATAAATAGGAGAGTTTGGACTTGAAAGTATTTTTTAAAGACCGTATACTTTATTTTTTTCTAGACTTATTAAAAGACTTATAAAAAAATTGACCGATATTTTTAAGGGCCAAGGTATGTTCTACACACTATTTAATTGAAGCATCGATAATACTTCTAAGCGATCAAATATTCAAAACAAAAATATATGATTTTGTATGATTTTGCATTATTTAGTATGGCTTCATCTTAATTAGAAAGTTTATGCTTGGAGAAGATACGACGCTGCACGCGGAGGTCACTATAATTAAAACACTGGACATTGCACGATTTTACATTTGCTACCCCCATCACTATTAGTATTACCTTTATGAAAAAAAGTACAGTTGATATTTATTTCGAAAGACTGGAAGGGTTTAGGACTCTTTAGGGCTGGAGAATGTTCATGAAATGACCTTTACAAACGCTTACAAATAGGATTTTTTTGTTGTTGTTCTCTGTAGGTTTATGGCTTTCAAAAGGGGCCTCCAAACTCAGTATGCCCATGGGCCCCTTTGCGTCTTAAGGCCGGTTCATAACCTCGAGCGACGCCGGTTTCTTGTCAGTTTGTATGTGCTTGCATTTTTATTATGGATTTCCATTGCACAAAACACAGCAAGGGTCATATCGCGAACCTCTGTTTTCCTCCTATTCCTGGCTCCAACATGAATCCTTCAGTATCTGAGCCTTCTTCCCGTCAGAACATGGATGATTGGTGTTTCTCCTTCCTCTTCACATCTCCTACTGCTGTCAGGGTCTTCCACTGCACACATCTCCTGAGTTGGAAGGTCCAGTTAATATATATTCCTACTAGTTCTTTCGGTGAGTTTCCATCCGAGGTTCATAACTGTAATCATCAGCCTACACCAAGTGCAAGATCACATAATACCAGCTGACGATTTCAAGTTGTTACTGGTTCTCAGGTATCTGCCTTCTTCCGTAATGACAGGATATTGGCAGTTACAGATATAAAATAGATAAGACTCCCTCAGTAACGGAAGATGACTATTTCATTTCTAAACATTGCTTGAAATGCTTTAGATGTGTTTGGTGACCAGCCATGTGAATAGACTGCAGCCCGTTTTCGATCAGTCTAGTTTAAACTGTTATTCGACCACAGTCATTCGTTACCATCGTTAGTTCACACATTTGATCAATGTAAATAAGCCAATTCGGTTAAACCGAATGCAGTTGACGAATTCGGTCACCGACCTAATGTAAACACGCCATCAGGGTAGTAAAAAATCTCAGTATTGCAATGGTGAAAAGACCACCATTCGTGTTCACATAAAAATATAAATAAAATCACAATGTTCTTTAGCCATGCTTGCTGACCACATCTGAATATGCAAGTACTTCTCAACTTACCTCTTCCTCACAACATACCTCAATTAGGAATGCCATAGTCCGGTCGGTTGGGAACAGTTGGTACTCTTGCGTGGTATTCACACAAAATTTATATAAATAAAACACATTAATTCTTCAACATTAACTTTATTTAAATCTCGTTAAGAAAATGATTTGAAAAAGCATATAAATGACATGTCTTTCTTCAGATAGGACATCCATTTCCGAGACCAAATCGAGCGCTACTTCAATGTCCACGCCGGAATTCAACGAAAACAAACAAACAACAAACTCGCTCGCTAACATTATATTCAGTGACGACAACTTAACCTTAAGTCACAGCAAGAACATTAAAGCTTGTGTAAACACTGGAGCCCATCCTTTATTAAATACAAATTGGATATTAAAATACAAAATGAGCACTATTTATTTCGAATGATGCGATGATCGTAAAAAAAAAAAAAAAAACAATTTGACAAAATTAACAGATGACATTCGCTGGCTCAATATTTCACCGACGCGTACATAAGCTACACAGTAGCTCAACTATCAAGTGACCGCGTGGGAATTAAGCCGTTAAGCCAATCAATTTGTGACATAACCTATAATCAACTCCCTTCTAGACTCGAATTTTGGCTGTGATTTGCAAAACATTCCGCTAACAGACAAATGTATCGAGAGGAAAGTCGACGAATGATTTTCCACGTTCACAAGTTTTATAATCAAATTTACAATAATATAAAGTTATGTTCCAAACGCCATCAAATCAATGACACCGCCATTTAAAACTTTAGATTTTCTCCTCGTTAAACGCAGATTCTAAACCCGTTTTAGCTTTCGATCAAATTGCTATATCTGACAAGCAGTATGACACGAGTGGTATGCTTGGAAGCTCATTGCAATTCGATCAAATGCTGAAATGGGCAGAGTATCCGCGTTTAATAGGTACCATTAAAATAGCATCGATGGTCGATCAACTTGACGTTTATTTTGAATCGATTAATAAATCAGGAATTAGATGGAAAACCATTCAAAGACTTAACTTTCATCTCTTTGAGAATCAACACATGTTTTATGTACTGGGAATTTGAAAAGTGCTTAAATTCTTACAACTAACTTTTGTAATATTATGTTTATTTATTTACATTATCAAGTGAACCGTGTCTTTTACAAAATTTATCAGTTTCTATTAATTTATTTGACTTATTTTGTAAATATTAAATTGGAGTAGTACACAGAAATTCAAATGTAACATTGTCATCAAATAACCGATCGGCGCCATTTTATTTTATCGACATTTGAAAGGTCCACGTTAAACACCTATTCTAAGCCCCCTTCAGCTTTTGAACAAATTCTGATCAGCAAAAAAGCACTAATATTATGTTAGTAAGTTTGTTAGCTGATCAACATTTGTTAGAAATTTAAAACAGACTTAGAAACAGCATTTTTTAGGGACCTTTTAAATGTTAAAAAACAAAATGGCGCTAATTAGCCATTTGATGACTATGTTACATTTGAATTTCTGTGAAAAAAACTCTTTTTATCTTATTAGGCAAATCCGTGAATCGCTTTTGAGGTACACATTATATTACGTCAAGAGAAATGATGAAGGGGATATCTTCCACGCACGAATGCTGTATTTTATTTCGTTTTATTAATATACATAATATTTACAAAATATCTAAGATCTACAATTTTTTTTGCACGATTTAGAAAAAAAAATGGTTTTTATCTTATCGTTTAAATTGATTTTATGAATATTATCCGTGAACATGAATACAGCATTCGCTTACGAAGACTGTCCTCTTAATGTGATCTTATTTGAGATTGAAAAAAAATAATAACACGCTACTTAAAATTAAATTAAATACAAAATATTCAACGTAAGATTGATTGATAAAAGAAATTATGTAAAAATTGATTCTTACAGCATATAAAATGCTACTTTTGTTCATGGTATCAATAATAACTTGAAAATGTGTGAATAATTTAATTACAAAATGTTTTTTGTTTTTAATTTGGGTTTCGAATGCTACTTGACATCAATAAAACAAAATTTGTTTAAAAAATATCTTTTAATTCGTCAAAGTGAATTTCCAAGTTATCAATAGTTACTTAAGTTACATTATTTCTCTTACATAGGCATTCAGTATTTTATTTGTACATTATTTTACATCTTATAAAAGGTATTTATTCAATTCAGAGCCAATCGTAAGTACAATTTTTTGTGTAGAAGTTCTCGAAGTAGTAGTATTATTATTATTTGCAAATTAATAAAGAAAAGAAGACAAACTGAGTCTTGAAATCTCAAAAAATTAACTTTTATGCTGATAATTTTTGAGACATGTTTTAATTTGTCTCTTTAACCTCCTCAAGTCAAGTATGTGTACTATGTATTAATAAAGGACTGACTATTATACAGGAATATAATACATATGTAAAATAAAGGTGTTTTTTTTAAAGAGGTTTAGTTTTTAAACTGGCAACATTGTTTCTACGTTTGCCATTTCACCATGAATAGACTGATGTCAGAACAGCGATTGCAATTTTTAAAAAATTGTGCAAATCACGGCGGGTGCCACCATCAATTTATTGCGGGAAACATTTGGTGGCGCATAATTTCACATAATGGACCTGTGAACTGGCCTCCACGATCGTGTGATCTCACACCACTGGATTACTTTCTGGCCGATATATGGCCCCAGTTGCTCGATAAAATTGGACTTCACGATGGCGCTTCAATCGAGCTAGCCGTGGCGCTCATATGCCCAAAATCGTATTTAAACAATAATGGCATAAAATTATCCATTAAATAAAGCCAATATCATAGACATTAACATTATTTTAATGTGTTTTTTTCATTTTGAATTTGTTTACCTCTAAAAAAAACCCCTATAAATGTGGGCTTTTACAATATATATTACATGTTCGCGCTATACACCGAAACTATACGATTTAATATTTGCAAGGCTGAGGGGGGAGAGGCACCTTGCCCGGTACGGTACGCCAGGAGGGAAGGAGGGGGGAAAGATAAATTACAACAATCGCTCGGCTGGCAGATTAAGAAATATAATCTAGGTCATTTATATTGTTTGGAAAGCGATACCATGAGACAGGCCATGCCCACATATATTTTCATATCACTCATATCTCTTGTTTGTAACACACTTTATAGCTGTGATCTTACGTCAAAATATGATATTTCTAATACATCAAAATAAAAACAAGATTCATTGGTTGGCTTGTTTTGTTATACAGGGTGCCCGGGGGTCAAGTGCATTAACTTCGGGAGGTGATTTTACATGATGGTAGGAGTAAAAAAAGGTTAACAACATCAAAATTCCAACATTTTTTCCCATACAAAAAGACATACCTACTAAAAATCCTTAGTTTGAGGTACGATCTTACTTGCTGAGAGCCTGCCGGGCACGATTGTGACAACATTGCATGGTTGTGATTGGCCCGTATCATAACAGCGGAAAATAAAAAAGCTTGTCGCACACGCTGGTCTAATTTTATCTTTTTACCACAAAACTACCTCTAAAAGTTGGAATTTCGAAAATAAGTTATTTTTTACTTATACAGGAAAATAAAAAAGCTTGTCGCACACGCCGGTCTAATTTTATCTTTTTACCACAAAACTACCTCTAAAAGTTGGAATTTCGAAAATAAGTTATTTTTTACTTATACATAATATCATGTAGAGTCACCTCCCCAAGTTAATGCACTTTACCCCTGGACAACCTGTATAAAATGAGCTGAAGTTTCTGGCGTCACCCGGGAAGTACAAGAGTGTGCAAAATTTCATCGATATCGGGAGAAAATTGTAGATTTGCATAAAAATCAAATCCATGCCGCCCGCCCGCCACATTCTCCTAAGCTAACAGATTAAGTAAGGGGGCATAAATATCATAAAATTACAATTTTTTTTAATTATCATATTTTGATGCTAACATGTACAACAAATTTTGAATGATGACTTTTCTTGAAGGATTATACCAATTTTTTTTTAAATTTTGAAATGTGAAAACTCAGCTGATCTTCTCTGACCTTACATTTACAATTTTTTTTTAAATTTCGTAAAAGAAAATATCATGTTCAGATACCAATGAAAATTAATTTACATTACATTTAAAATTTAATCAATAACAAAATAATAAGTTTGTGATTTAGCTCGTACACAATAAGATTTTTTTTTGATATTTTATTTTTTATTTTAATGCAACTACATTATTTTTTCCGCAAAACTAATGTACATATTTATTATTATTGTAAAATGTTGTAAAAAAGTGCGAGTTGCAATGCACGTCCGCGAAATTTGTGTATTTACACCTATTTTCATATACATTAAGAAACTGATAGGTAAAGATGGATTCTTTTGAAAAAAATTACAATCACATAAATTATTTAAATTAGAAAATTCGGTAACTTTTTTCGATAATTTCCAAAACAACATGATTCTATTATTTGTTTGTGTGAATTTTATAAAAGATATTAATTAATTATAAACTAAAAATATATTTTAATAACAATTAAGAGAAAAATTTGGACACAAAATTAAAATATTTTTAAAGTCATAATTTAATGTGGTCAGAGGAGTAATGATTTATTTTATATCTCACACGAATAAGTAGTATTTTAGTTACGCAACACCACTCTCTTACACGGGGACTTCAAGTCAGTATTGCTACGTATAAGTAAATACAGAATGGCCTTATTTATCACAATCTCAACAAAAGCTAAGTATGCCATGTTCTAATATAAGATTAATTAAAATTGAACTAAAAAAGTTAACAAAATAATTGCTCTCCAATAAACACTCCGACAATGTGCAAACAAACTCTCAGATTATTTTATATCAATACAGAGAAATTCTCTTAAGAAGTTTTCCAAGGGACGGGAAAAAAATTCTTAAGCAGGAAAATCATATATGTGGGATAAATTTGGCCATTTTTCAAATACACTGATCGAAAAAACCAAACTTCTTAAGTGAGTTTCACTGGGAGATGTTACCTAAATCCTCTCGAGATACAGAAATGAATGTAAAGAAACAACCTTGCCAAACAACCAATTTCACTAATTTTCTCCGATCGAAGTTGAAATAGCATCATGTATAACAGTGGTTCTTAACCTTGTTGGAGGTACTGACCACCACCAGTTTCATATGCGCATTCACCGAACCCTTCTGAATTAGAAATCCGAATTATATGAGTTGGGGGTGTGTCTTAACCTCCGCCGAACCCGCGAGACTGACCACTGGGGTTCGATCGAAAGCAGGTTAACCTCTTATTTGACGGAGACGCGCGTATTGCGCGCATGCGCGAAAAAAATATGTTTATCTGCGATTTTGACCCTTCTATGTACAGAATTTGTATGAAGAACAAAGTCTGAATCGCTTGCGCCAACATTTCCCCATAAGATGGGTAAAAATTTCATTCACCTTGCAACCCCAGAATATTTTAAAATAATTTTATCTGTGGCATCAAAATGTCAAATTTGCCGCGAATTTTATCTGTCAAATTCGATGCATTTTACTTGACAAAAAACATCGTAAAACCTATCAATTTACGTAATTAACGCAAGTAATGTTGTTTTGGTACATAGTTTATTGTTCTAGGAATGTGTTTCGGTCAATAAAATATACGATAGCTCAAAATTAATCCACAAAACATTCAATTCAAAATTCAAAGTGGTGCTTTTTTAGTGAATTTTCGTGAAATGGCCTGGCCTTTCAGAGGTTAAGAGCCACTGATGTTTAGGCTCTGCACTTTGGGACTCTTATGCGGTATTAAAAATTATAGTACGTTAGAAACACTGAAGAGATAGAAGCATGTTGTGGGCTTTCCCATGTGCCCGTAGTAAATATTATTTTTTGCTTTTAGTGAAATTGAGCAAATATTTTCAAATATTGAAATTATTTCTAGAACCAAGGGCCAAGGATTCGAATGGTCTTGTGTAAAACTCAAAAATCAAAGAACATTATCTATTTGATTTTATAACCATTAAATTGTGCGGAAAATTAAAGTAACAGGTTTTTTTTTCATATGAAGTATGTGCTTGAAATGAATTCTGGTTGGTGTAACTTCTAGTTTGTGTTTGATTGTTTTTTTGGTATGCGGCAGATATTTTAAAAAGTGTTGGTCAATTTTCCAGATGCATTTAATTGTAATTGTTTTGGATACATTTTTATTGTACTTCCTGCAATAATAGTTGGGGACACAACTCGTGCTTTCAACACCGTACAAGAGAAGAATAGTAAATAGAGTTTGTTTGGTAAGATCCTCGAAAATAATGCAACGACAAGTAAAGAAATTGCTAGCTTGACTATTAAATCGTTTGGTGTAAAAAACAACATGCCAAAGCATAATATAAATGTAAAAAAAAAAAAAAAAAACAAATAAAATACAATGGAAACGGGATGCAACAAATCATTCACACAACCTTATCACCAGCCATACCTCCATACCACATTGTCTTTATTATCACTAGTAAACAGTCCACATCTTAAGAACAACCAATTGTCCCTCTCGTATCGAGCAACCACTGCTTCTTACACCGCCGTTCCACAAAACATTGCGTGCAAATCGGTAAACTTTACAACATCGCCGTCCCACAAGACATTGTGTGCAAGGCAAAGTCTACATCACCGCTTACACGGGCGTTCCACAAAACATTGTGTGCAAATCAGTAGAGTTTACATCACATTACCTCTTACATGAGCGTTCCACCAAACATTGTATGCAAATCAGTACAGTTTACATCACATTACCTTTTACATGGGCGTTCCACAAAACACTGTGTGTAAATCAGTACAGTTTACATCACATTATGTCGGTAAACTTTACATCGTCGCCCCACAAGACATTGTGTGCAAATCAGTAAAGTTTACATCACAATGCAATTTACACTGCCATTCCACAAAACATTGTGTGCAAATCAGTAGAGTTTACATCACATTACCTCTTACATGAGCGTTCCACCAAACATTGTATGCAAATCAGTACAGTTTACATCACATTACCTTTTACATGGGCGTTCCACAAAACACTGTGTGTAAGTAAATCAGTACAGTTTACATCACATTATTTCGGTAAACTTTACATTGTCGCTCCACAAGACATTGTGTGCAAATCAGTAAAGTTTACATCACAATGCAATTTACACTGCCATTCCACAAAACATTGTGTGCAAATCCGTAAAGTTTACATCGTTTTAGAATCCCCTTGTTATTTTCTGCGCATTCCCAAATAAAGCAAGTTATCCAATCAGATCACCGTGCAAACATTATGACGTGGCGTAGGTTACTGCTTCCACCATCTTCAAACAGTAGCAAACAAATATTAATTATTAACAATTCAATTATTCTCTTAATACAAATTAAAGTTATCGAGGTAGTCATTTTCTTTGCTGCGCCATTCGTTGTGGTTGAAAATAACTAACTTAAAATTAGGTTACTAGGAATATATTATTACAATAATTCATCATCATTGATAAATGGAAACACTAAATTTGTCGTAAAATTAAACAACACGCTAAACAATCATTTAAGTGTATTAAATTAAACGTAAATAGATGAAGTGAACAATGGATGATTTAAACGAGTCTCGAAAACAACATCATAAACGACAAAATGTATATAAAAAAAAAACAAAATTATGAAAGAATGAAAACTTATTTGACGACAAAATATAAATAATACGGAAAACACATGAACATTTTAACTAAAAAAAAAAGGAGAATAAAGACGAATTATTTATCATTATACGAAGGAACGAACAAAGAAAATGACAACCGTATTCATTTAAATTAATGTATATACTGGAGGAGTCGGGGAACGGTCATGCCGTTGACGATGAGCAGGGATCCGTCTTCATCATCATCACCTTCATAATCATAATCAACGCGAGCTCGGCAGACCGCTAAAACTTATCTTGGAAGAGGAACAAGTTATTTGTGGCGGCGACGGCGATGATGTTCTCCGTGGGATGCCAGGCGGTGTGCAGGATCTTCTTGTTGTAGTCGAGACAGTCGACGCTGATCTCGTCCTTCTTGCGCTTGGAGGCGGTGCTGACCTTGCGCGGCCGCAACACCGTCTTGGGCTTGGCGACTTCGCGGGACGCTTCGAGGGTCACCTCCTTCTTGGTGGCGCGGTCAAACACCCGGAAGAAGTTGTTGTAGGAGCCCGTCATGACAGCCGTGTCGGAGCCGTTCCAGCAACACTCAAACTTGTCGAAGATGCAGTCGTTCTCGTAGAGAGAGCACAGGTTCGCACGCAGATATTCGTGGACCTGAAACATAACCACAAAACGTAAGTTGAAAATTCCACAATTGGGTTTGTTCAAATAGGATCTTAACGTGAAAGCTCACCACCGAACAATCTTGTATTTAACGGGTTAACTGCCAAGACCATTGAAAACTCTGATATGAAAACTTGGAAAGCTGCAACTCATATTTAACATGCTATAACTTAAAAACTAGAGCAGGCAGCCAAAAACCGCATGTAGATAACGATTTGTGATTTGGGCCAGCATAAAAAGAACACATTGCGACAATCGCCGGATTTTCACTGAGCATTGAAAGTTACATTGTGAAGCACAAGCCAATTGATGGGTGTGGAGTTTCTCAAAACATCCATCCAAACAGTGAACAGTTTTTGTTAAATTAACTGGCTAAACAGTTGTAAACTATAAGGGTTGTTCAAGAATTAAAAACCGTTCCTTATTTTTGGCGACTTGGACATTATTTCTCAAAATATGGCGGCACTAGGTGAAGCTCAGACTTTCCCCTAAAAAGTGAGCAGTGATCCGTTAATTGGTAGCTGCTTCAGTGCGATCTTTGCGTCCGTTAGAGATCGACGCTCCGCTGTCAAATCCCGCCGACTGTGAGGTGCGCTCAATTATTTGCTTTCTCAACTAAGAGGGAGTCCGCCCTGTTGAAGTTCGTAAGATCGCAATTTTGATCCCAAAAGTCAATAAGTCTACCATACAAATGATTTTGAGGGAAAAATGGCGTATGCAAATTGCCTGCTCGTTGGGTTCCCAAAATGCTGAAGAGCAAAATCGTATGGAAAGTGCTCGGATCTCTTTTTTTTTCTTCGGTTTTCCAACAGGGGCGAAGTTTCTTGGGTTTTTTGGCTACCCAACCCCAGAATCAAAAATCAATCAATGATGTGATTTGCGTCTTTTTCTTCACTTGAAGCAACATTTGGCTGAAAACTGATACGGACGCGGATGGAGAGGTGATAGCATATTTGGCGGCAGAGTTTTGCGATAAGGGAGTCAAGGGCCAAGTGCCACGGCTCACCAAGTACATCGATCATAACGGGGACTATGTGGAAAAATAGTGGGGATATGTATCTAAAATTAAATGCCATATGATTTTTTGTAAATATTAATTTTTCCTGATTTTAAAAATTAGAACGGTCTCTAATTCTTGGACAACCCTTGTAACTGGTAAACAGTTTTTCCTGTAAAGCTGCCGCCACCCAAATTTCTACCAATTTCTTACATACCTCCCCTTTAACCTGTAATCGGCCGGAGACGCGCGGGCGCGCGCATATTGTGCGCATGCGCGGGAAAAAAAAAAAAAATTCAAATAAATTATCAGTCAGAATCGCTTGCGCCAACATTTCCCCATAAGATGGGTAAAAATTTCATTCACCTGGCAACCCCAGAATATTTTTAAATGATTTTATCTGTGACATCAAAATGTCAAATTTGCCACGATTCTTTCTGTCAAAGTCGATGCGTGGTGCTTGACGAAAAAATTGTAAAACCTATCAATTAACGTAATTAACGCAAGTAATGTTGTTTTGGTACATAGTTTATTGTTCTAGGAATGTGTTTCGGTCAATAAAATATACGATAACTCAAAATTAATCCACAAAACATTCGATTCAAAATTCAAAGCCGTGCTTTGTTAGGGAATTTCCGTGTTTTTCCTGGCTTGTCACAGGTTAACGGGGACCATTCGTATGTGAATAAGTTAGATTAGGTGCTTACAGGATAGGTCTCCACAGGCTTGGTCTCCATGTGCAGGTCCCACAGTTTGACGGAGAGGTAGTCGCGCGTGATCATGTACCGGCCCGAGTTGCTCAGCCGCACGTCCGATATGGAAGAGATTATCTCCGAGAAGAAGGAGCGAGAGGCCGGATCCTCCGTCTCCTCAAACAGCTTGGCGTGGCGGTCGCATAGCGCCGACGCGCGCATGTCGCACAATCTTATTGTACCTGGAACACAAAACCAACCAAAAATTAAATCATTTCATCACAGAAATGTTAGCCAAAGACATAAACACAACTACTTGCAAAATGCTATGTCTATTAAAAACACAACTACTTGCAAAATGCTATGTCTATTATAAACACAACTACTTGCAAAATGCTATGTCTATTAAAAACACAACTACTTGCAAAATGCTATGTCTATTATAAACACAACTACTTGCAAAATGCTATGTCTATTAACCTGTGATTTGCCGCTCGTGCGCCGGCGTGTCCTGATTTTGACACGCGATTTTGACCCTTATGTATAAAGAAAGTGTATGAAGAACACGGTCAGAATCGCTTGCTCTATTATCGCTCTTTACCATAGAGAAAACCGCAATTAGATTGGTGACTCCATATAATTTATATTAATGATTTACCGGAGCGCGGGAGCGTGCGCAGTTCTTGCGCATGCGCGGGAAAAATTCTTTGGTTTTGAACTTTGACCTTTCTATGTACGAAATTTCTCAAGGACGCTGTCAGAATCGCGGGACATTGGGTGTCATGGCTGCCGCTTTTTGCGAACGCTAATTGGTTACAACCAACCCCATTTACTCGCGGCATTCAACGAGTTAAAAACACAACTACTTGCAAAATGCTATGTCTATTATAAACACAACTACTTGCAAAATGCTATGTCTATTATAAACACAACTACTTGCAAAATGCTATGTCTATTATAAACACAACTACTTGCAAAATGCTATGTCTATTAAAAACAATGACATTCGTAGCGCTTGACTGGGACGAGCTACAACTCTTCACCTTGCTTCCCTTTTTTAACCCCTCAGGTCTTGACCGTGTTTTTTCAGAGGATTAAAATATTTCCGTTTTTCAATGAAATCCAAATAAATGGGAGTATTTCTGAATGTATCCAAAACTAAAAACTGTTTTGGAAAGGTTATGAAATACGCTTTCAAATTTTATAATTCAAAATAAACATGTCATTTTTGAAATATAAAATTTTCCCATGCAAACATAAATAAAAAAAGTCTTAATAATGGCTCACTTTACGGTTTTTCTAATTAGGCAAATGTATTTATAAACGTTATCGTCAACTCACTTTTTGTTGTTTCAAGTAAGAAATAAAATGAATTAAATTTTTTCAAAGTTTCATAATTTTTTTCAGAAATTTTTTATTCATAAAGGAGTACATTTTATTAATTTTACGATTTGAAAATGAAGTGTGATTATTTTCTCTTTCTCACACCATTTAGATCATATTTCTAACTGTGATAGTAAGTGAGACAAAAGTATTTTTATGAGACCTATAGGAGTTGTTCCGAAAACTGAACAAATGGACTTGACGGGTTAAAGTATAATACTAAACAAGAGCCCCAACTGTCCGGAGCCATTGCGACTATGGCTTCCCCAATTGGGGAATGTCGGGAGGCTAAAGATAGTGAGGAATGAAAAAAGGTTGGGTAGAGGAAGGTGAGGAAGTAGACATTCAAATGATTTAAATCAAAATACATTAATGTATGCAGAAAACATGTAAAGAAAGTGATATTTCTTACCTTTACTACTAGAATATACAAATAGGTTACACTCTGTTGGGTGAAATTCTGCCGCAGTAATCACCTGAAAAAAAAACAGACAAATTCATATTTAGGCATTTTTATTAAAACACATTAATTTATATGTGTAATATGTATTTCCTATTATACACTGCCCTGATGACCGACACTATAGTGCTGTCCGAAACGTTGGCTAAAGAAGGGGATATTACCACAAGGCATAATAGCCCAAAAATAAATCAGGTTAATAAATTTTGGCCGTGAAAATCTCAAATCATATTATGTGAAATATGTAACTTATTTTACAGTAGTACATTTAAGTATGAAGCTTTTTTCCTGTATTCCTGCATTAACCCTTTGAGGAGTATTGCCGCACGTATGCGGCAGCACTCGGACGATCCAAATAGAGTATTGTCGCATACGTGCGGCAGCACGACTTTATTTAGTTTTTTCTACGCCGTGTTTGTAATTTCGATTAAATTATGATTTATAAATAATACAAATATATTTGTCAAACATTTTTACATGCTTTTACCAAAATTGTTACGTATTTCATGTTACAGATTACGTAATCCAGTGGCTCTCAACATTTTACAAATAAAAAGTTTTCAAAAATTAAAATTAATTTATTTATATAGAAAGAAATGTACAATAATAAAGGGATAATACTAAAAATAAAAAAAGTTGACTAATCCAGTGGCTCTCAACATTTTACAAATAAAAAGTTTTCAAAATTTTTAATTAATTTATTTATATAGAAAGAAATGTACAATAATAAAGGGATAATACTAAAAATAAAAAAAGTGGACTAATCCAGTGGCTCTCAACATTTTACAAATAAAAAGTTTTCAAAATTTTTGATTTTTTTATTTGTATAAAAAGAAATACTTATACAATAATAGATGTATAAAACTAAAAATAAAAAAGTGGACTAATCCAGTGGCTCTCAAGCATTTTACAAATAGTGTTTTCAAAAATTATTTTTTTTATTTATAAAAAAGAAAATAAAATAGAGCGCAGTCGTCAAGCACTTTTGTTCAGTTCCAGGAATCAATTCCAGTTCGCTTCCAGGAATCCATCGTGCCCGGGGCATACGGCGTAGCAACAGTAGGGCGCTACCGTTGCTACCGTAGGTAGAACACATAGGAGATGTTTTGTGTGCAGTAATTCCAAAATTCGTCCAGTGCAAAGGACACAAAATTTATGTGTGTTGGATGTAATGTTCCATTATGTATGTATCCGTGTTTTGGGGAATACCACACGAAAATAATATTTTAGCTAGTAATTTAAATTTAACAATATCACTTGTTGAGAACCACTGAATTTATACCATATTTTTATTTTTAGTATTATGTTTTTATTACTTACATTTCTGTTTTTATAAATATTTTTATTAAAAAAAAAAAGAAACTATTTGTAAAATGTTGAGTCCACTTTTATTATTTATAGTATTTTCCCTTTATTACATATTATATTTCTTTTTACATAAGTAAATACAAAAATAAAAAAATTTGAAAACATTTTATTTATAAAATGTTGAGAACCACTGAATTGACACTTTATTTTTATTTTTAGTATTATTTTTTTAATTACTGTACACTTCTGTTCTTATACATATTTTTATTATTTTTTTCTTGGAAAAACTATTTGTAAAATGTTGAGAACCACTGAATAGATCCACTTTTTTATTTTCGGTATTATCTCTTTATTACATTGTATACTTCTTTTTATGTAAGCAAATAAAAAAAATTTAAAATTTGAAAACTTTTTATTTGTAAAATGTTGAGAAACACTGAATTTATAATTTATTTTTATTTTTAGTATCATGTTTTATGACTTTTTATTAGGTACTGTACATTTCATTTTTTATAAAAAAAAAATTTTTCGCAACACAATTTGTAAAATGTTGAAAACCACTGAATTTGTCCAACAAAATTTACGTAATGCTTACTTATTCAAAAAGAAAAGGTTGTATATAGTAATAAAAAAGCTCCGAAATTAACTTGTGTAGTAAAACAAGGTAAGAAGATAATTAATTAAATCGATTAAAAAATTAAGAAAAACTTGAAAAATAACTCACTCCCACGATGTAGATGTCAAAAAAATAACTCACTACTCAAAGGGTTAACAACATTTTTTGAATAAAGATAAAATTTAAAATCCCCACCCTCCCCTCCCAAGGGCCCGTTGGATGCGTTTGCTGACTGCCTTTTGAGTCCCTGAATTCACCATATGTCCGTCGGCTGTTCAAAAGGTAACGGGAATTTTTAAATTTTGCTGGTTTGGAGAGTCTGATTGTGATTTTTTTTTATGTTGGTATACATGCCCATGAAGTATGATAAAATTTTCAGCTATATCCATTGTTTAGTTTGTCTGTGGCAGCCAGGGGGGTATAACTCCGGCCAAATCCTTCAACCGACAAGATGGCGTCACTCTGTGACGTCATCCCGCCTTATTTTGACTTTGACAGCTGGCGGTAAAAACTAACAAAATGGACGTTCTCGACATTGTATGTACGCACGCGACGCTAATCGCTTAAACAAGTAAATATCACCGCAGTATGTAATTAGCGGACTTGAAGACATTGAATACCCAATTTAGGGAACTCGTGCGTATATTTGTGGCTAATGCTATAAAGGTAAGCTTCTTTCTTATGGTTATTTTCTAGCGAATCATTTCAGTGTCAAAGTTTTCATTTGCAGTCCTGGTTTTCACGCATTTATATTATACACTACCAGCTACGATTAGACAAATTGAATCAGTGACCAAATTCAAACAAGATATGTAAATGGAATGGATTATAAGTATTGGACGTCACACTACTGCAAACATCTGTAAAACACATTACATATAGACAGAAATATCAATTTACACACATCCCTAGTCCTTACCCATATAAAACAAATTAAAATAATAGAATCCTGTATAATCTAACTCCATAAATAGAGTTGGCAGGATTTACTACTTTACTTCATCTCTTCATACGTAAAAGATAACTCTTTATGGAATTTACCCACACTTAATCATCTTTCTGTTTTAATTGTATTCAAATTAAAATGTATTTAACCTTATATTCTTTTAACTTTGATATTCAATTATGTACCTCTACCCCTGTCTCGACACAGGTATATCCTCGTGAGACAGTCATAAAAAAACCTAATGTAAACATCTTTATATAGATAAATAAATAATGTTATGTTTTGACAGTTTTGTCTGTATTGATTTATCTCCTTATTTATTTTTGTTAATATTTTCAGCTCGAAACAACAAATTGTGACGGTACTTTCTTCCCCCTACAGCTGACATGCTGGTGGAGACTACTAGTGCTGGAATTCACTCATTACCACATACTCACGTCCCACGAGCGATGGCCCCCGCCAACAGGACTCTTGGTTTGTATGCTTTATTATTATAAATTATTACCTAGGCAAAGGTATTTATATTGCGAAGATTAGATTGATGGTGAACTTTATCCACCGGGTGCAGTGTGACGATAATACTAATGTTTTAACGTGTTTGTTGTAGGTATGTAGGTGTCATGTCAGGAGATGGGGGGCTGACGTGTCCCATCACTTTGTGCCGCAGCTGTCCTTGAGAAAAGAAAGAAGAGTGCTCCATGGACTGGATCAGGACGCAACAGGAACTATATTTTCTTAAAATGCCTTTTGTATTCTGTGCTATTTTTATCAGTAGAGAGAAGACGAAAACAGTGTGCAATATAGTTGTGAATGATGAATACTTGGAGCAGGTGATCAAGTGGATGAGTTTGTGTATTTGGAAAGTATGTTTACGAGAGATGGGAATGTTGATAAAGATATTGAAAGAAGGGTAAATGCAGGATGTACGGCAGTGAGGAACTGGCAGAGGAAAAATGAAAGTAGACTGAATGCTGTAGAAATGAGATTCCTGAGACGTATGTGGTGTATATGGTACAACCATATATGGTCATTCATACTTTCTGCCTGTACAGAGTATAAAAAGAGCAATATATTTATATTTTTACGCAGCAAAACGTTTATTGGTCAAATCTTATGTATAGTTTCATATCAGTGATCGATGAACCGGTGGATGCAATTTTTAACCATAAGTTATTATAATGGTTTGTCTTTGTAGTTGGAAGTAACATTGTAGAAATATATTATAAGTTTGTGCAGAGTGCCTTTGAGGTGATTTTTTTACAAAAACAGCGCTAAACAAACACTGCATCCAAAATATTATTATTATTTATGATTGTGTGAGAAATGTGGAAATCCGCAAAGAATGCGAGGCTGATCGTAATGAGTATTGTTAGTATAAGATTAAGAAAGAGACTCTCAGTTGGTTTGGGCATGTAGAACGAATGAAGGAAGCATGTAAGTAGAATATATGCCGTAGAGGTGACTGGTACATGAAATCAGGGACGCCAGAGAAAGACCTGACACGATCAAGTGAATTAGATATTGCGTCGGGCCACGTCAACAATCAGAATAGTATGTATGAGTCGATTTGTGAATGTGGCAAAGAGGGTGTGCAAAGACTGAATTGTTTGGCGGTCCACCCTATCTGTCTACCCCTGCGGTGAAATGGTGGTTAGTAGGTTATTCTTGTATTTCCTGTTTTTACCTGTTTATAATAAAACGTTAAAACGTGTAATTGAGTTTTCATTTCTCTTTGTATTTTTTAAAATAATATTTTAGGCTACCTTATTGGGTAGGTACGGAAAGAGAATTATATTGTCTATAGTCGATCCTTTTTTATTGTTTCCTCTATCCTTGTCGATGGTATGTGTGACGTAATTTGGTCTTAAAAAAAAAGTGGTAAAATATTGGCGTGTTTATGGTCAAATAGCGTTGACACTTCGTCAGTACAAAAGGCATCAAGTTATCAATCTAATGATTGGTTTATTTATGGTGGCAGCCGCTAAGGTTAGACGTGTTTTTATGAGCTCGGCGATTTTTATTTTTTTAAATGGATCAAAGAATTTGTATCAAATTTTGCGTTAAAATTGGCCTATGGTGAGTCTGCTACGAGTAAAACAAGGGTTTACGAATGGTATAAGCTTTTGCGAAGTCATTGAAGATGATGAACGCCCTGGATGCCCCAGCACATCCTCAGGGATGTGCCGGGGTGTCCGGCATCTTCACGGCCATCTTGGAAAAGCTTTTTACCACTCGTGTAAGCTTTAACCCTTATGAAGTGTAAGATTCCTGGCAAAGTGGAAGGCAGGAGAAGCAGATGTATTGGACTGACGTCTTTACCTTCTGCTCTCTACGCAACTCAGGACCGCAAGGAGTAAAGGAGCATTGTTCATCAGGTCAATTGGAGAGTGAGTTTAAATACGTGTAAGATAGTTACCTCTGTGAGCTCCTCCATGTTGGCGGGCTTGATGTCCACGATGTTAAAGCTCTGGTCGGTGATGTCAAGGTGCCACAGGTTGACTCGCAAGTCGTCTGCGCTCAGGTATGTCTCCTGGTCGCTATTCACGCTGATGCTGTTTATGTGGTATGTGTGGGCATTGGCGAATATGCGTCTGAAAGAACAATTAGACGTTTCTTATCTGTGAATTAAACTAAATCTCGTTTTGAAACCGATATGACTGGTATGAATGCAATTTTGCTGAATTGTTCCTGGCTAGTCTGCAAGGTAAAGATTGCCGTGATGATAGTCAACCCTCAAAAGGAGAAGGCACAGAAAGAAAAACTTGCCGAATTTCCATACAATACGGACCCTGTAATCCACGGGATAATCTCTAGTAATCCGTACCGCCTGGCAGGGTTGAGATGATTTAAATCGCGATTAAAACCAGTAATTGAAAAATAAAATCAATGATTTAAATAAAAAAAATTTACTGCAACCAAATCACGCCTAAAGTGCCAAGGGACTTCCCAGGCATAAACTATGGCACGCACACTGTCTACACAGTTATGGTATGGCACGTGTTCGCGCGTTAGTTTGATGAATAGTATTATTAGTTCATATGCCAAAGTTTCACTTTCACTGGAGTTGGTCGATAAAGAAGTCATAAAGAAAAGCGCACTATTGATTGGTGGTTAGCAATATATAGTATGAAAAAATGTATAACTGAAGAAGAATTGGAAATAATCAAGCAACTGCTAAGTGCAGTTGCTTATTCTGCTGGGATCAAAAGAATATTTTCGGCATTCAATTTGGTGCACAGTAAAATAAGTAACAGATTAGGCAATGAGGAGGCGGGCAAATTAGTCTTTCTTTTGAAAAAACTAAATTTGGGCAAATCACAAAACCAATTTAAACAAGATACCCAAATGGTTTTGCAGGAACAATGATTAGGAACTTGATTAAATAATGATTTTCAATGCTGTGAGCATTTACTCTATGGTAACACCTGCACCTAGCCCTGCACACTGGATCAAAAAGTGCACTGCTGTCAAGCGTGAGATTTTACAATTCATTCCGTGCCAACCACCAGTTTCGAATAGTTCAAATTCCTAGTCCCTATATCTAAATCAGTTATCCCTCTGATCTAAAAATAGCGTGTGTAACAAAATTTCCGAAACAAAGTTTTCGAACCCAATACCTTTGGGGGCCAGAGGTGCCAATATCTTTTTCTGATTTTTCTGTTTCCAGATTTTCAATTGAGTTTCGCTAATATTGTCTTCATTTAATTAAATATTACAATTTGAGGTTTTACTCAAAAAGTTTAAAAAAATAACGACATTTTGGAAAAACATATTACAGGTATAATGATTTTGAAATTTATAAATTAATAATTAAAATCAACAACAACATTGTTTTTTTTTACATAGATTGACTTCAGAGTTAAAATAGACAACATAAAAAAATCAAAAACATTTAAATCAAACAAATACAATTTTTAGATTTTAAAAAAAAATCATGATTTTTATCAACCCTGTCGCCCGGTGATGGGGTTGGGATTGGTGGGCAGAAAACTCAAGATGTTATCTACTGATGAAAAGAATTTGTTTTAAGCGATCAGTCCAACATAATTTCATGAATAGTGCACTATTTACAATTAGAATCTTTACATTAGCACCATACTAATAATTACTGTGATGGTAGTACGGATTTTCAAATATTGGCACGTTATTCGTAACCCAGAAATGTTTGACTTTCTTGAAATTATGCAGAATTATTACGAATTTACTTTGAATATCTGAATTGAAAGGACCGGTTGCAATGAAAATTGGCTGCAAAATTTAGATTTACGCGGAAATGATCTGTTGTTTACGAATTTACTTTGAATATCTGAATTGAAAGGACCGGTTGCAATGAAAATTGGCTGCAAAATTTAGATTTACGCGGAAATGATCTGTTGTTTACGAATTTACTTTGAATATCTGAATATAAAGGGACGGCCACGACGGTAATCGGCCGAGAAAATTAGATTTACTGGGAAAAATATCATATTTTTACAAATTTACTTCGAATATCATAAGGCCGATCACGGCGGTAAACGGCTGCAAAAATTCGATTTACATGGAAATAAGTCGTATTATTACGAAGTTACTACGAAGAACCTACCCAAATTCAAATTTGCAGCGGGGCAGTTTTGGCTGATTTTTTTCATAAGATTCAAATTACGTGGGAATTTGTTAATTCGAAATTTGACTTTTGATGTCCCATGGATTTCGAAATAACGGGATGGGTTAACCTGTTATTTGCCGGAGACGCGCAGAAAATTTTTCGAGAAAAATATTTTTTTAATGCGATTTTGACCCTTCTGTGTACAGAATTTGTATGAAGGACAAGGTCAGAATCGCTTGCGCCAACATCATTGATGATATAGCCCAAAGATATTCAAATACAGAATAGATATGCTATGGTGTCTACGCGCTAATTAGCGTAGTTTTCATACAAAAAGAATTTGTTCATTTCGTTGATTTTTTGAAGTGCATTAATATTGGTTAACAATATATTTTGAATAAGGAAAGAATTCGTTCATTTAGTTTGAAAGAATTCGTTCGTTTGTTTGGTTTATTCGTTAATTATTTGTTCTTTTAGTTTATTTGTTAATTGGTAAACAATATCGGCGACACCCGGAAGCGCAGACCCACATAGTTAAAACAGCAGATAGCACATCTACTTATATTTCAACATCTTTGATATAGCCACAAGTTTCATTCACCTCGAATCGAAATGTCAAATTTTCATTTTTTCATTTTCCGCTATTCAAACTGTCAAAGTTCGATGTGTGATACTTGGAAAAGAAACATCGTAAAACCATTTCAATTTAGCATATTAACGCAAGTAATGTTGTTTTGATACATAGTTTATTGTTCTAGGAATGTGTTTCGGTAAATAAAATATAAGATAGCTCAAAATTAATTCACAAAACATTCAATTCAAAATTCTAAGTGATGCTTTGCATAATTTGATTACTTCAGGGCAAGGCCTGTCACAGGTTAAGTTCAATTTGCGAAGAGTATGAAAAAAAAATGAGCCAAAGTGGGATTGTACAACTTTGGTAATATGTAATAATATTTAATGAGTGTACCTAGGAGAGGCTTCCACCATGAGATCCATGGGTTTGACGGTGGGCACCTTGAGTCGCGTGATGTGGGAAGGGTCTCTCATGGCACCGCTCTCTTCCCGTGTGTTGTATCCCGTCACTCTCTTGTCTCTCTCCGATACCTGCAAACAACAATAAATCCTAAATATTATTTCAATCTTCGTTTGTTAGTTTCATTCAAACACAAGGTGAGTGTAAAAACAACATGTCATGACCGTTCAAGATGAACACTGACCAATGAAAGTTATATTGATGCAAAATGCCAATTAGCAGGTGCGAAATTGTGGTCTCACACCGGGGCTATACTATACCAATATCTCTGCCATGTTGGCTCTACAACCCCTGGTGGGTCTTGGCCTCCTCAAGAGTCTTCCTCCACTCATCTCGATTTTGAGCCAGCTCTCTCCAGTTTTGAAGCTCCAAGATAGATAGATGTCTTTGAGGACGTTGTCGCTCCATCTTAGTCTTGGTCTTCCCAGGCTCCTTCGCCCTATTGGTCTTGAGTTCAGCAGGGGCTTTGGTGCTTGATGCTCGGTCATTCTCTCCACATGACCCAGCCACCGAAGTCTTCCCAATATCTCTGCCATAGGTCACTCCAAGTGGTTTGCTACCTTTGGTGACTTAGCAGGGGTGCCGGGGTTCATTGGGTGAGGTTTGTCTGGGTCTTGGTGGCGGATGCGTCTGCTACCAATTGCTTGGCAGGGCAGATCGTTAGAGGCTGGTTGAGGGAGACCTTTTGACTTCACCAGCAGGACCCTCTCGGAACATCACCTTGCACTGCAGTGGGAGGAATGGAATCATTCGTCCGTCACTCCTGGACTCACAGACCCCCAGATTCTTACCCACACCTCATACCTTTTTCCTTCCCAGAACATCTTCTCCTTCCTTTCCTAACAATACCATCCACACAGCATCAGGGCCTCCTGTGTGGAACTATGCATCGTAAAATCAAAAAAAAAAAAAAAAACTGAGAGTATCTTCCACTCTGGAACGTGCCGCAAATATGCCTTATATTGTTTTTAAAAGATTAAATTGTGGAATAACACAAATCAATAAGTAAAATTGATTTAGTCGAGAGCCTCACCCCTTGACCACGGAGGCCGTCGATATCTTGAGTGATTCCATCCAAGGCAGCCAATAATGCTGCATATTCTTTGTATTGACAATACTATTGAGCGAGTGCTTGCTTTAAAATTTATAGAGCGACAGAAGTATTGATGAATTTTTGATAATTAAAACATACATCAATACAGTAACATACGTTCCCCACTCAAGCAACTTATTTAGAGGCAGTTTATCCGTGGCATCCCCATTTTAGGGAATATTGTAAGGCCAAAGAAATTGTAGGGGGGAAGCAGAGAAGAACTTAGCTATTCAGACCTGGTCACAAAACGCGTATTTTGTTTAACTTTTTCCACGCGATCGTAACAACAGTTGATACGGCAAAAGCCATGCCTCACACGCGCCCGTATCAGCCCTTGTTACGCTAACTTCGACTGCCGATATCACAGCGCAACTATGTCACAGTATTTTTTCCCGCTCGCTAGGATATTCGTGTAACTATCACGATGCTGACATCTTCAGGCATATTTCGAAAGTAAAATTGTATTTTGTAAAAAAACATATATAATCAAGTGAATGTGTCCTGGTGCCTTTGAATGCTAAATACTTCACAATTTACTCCACAGATGGCGCTAGTAGTTTGCGCACGCGCATCTATGCGATTCCGACTGACCAAATTGGACAAGCGTCGATAACATTTATTATCGAGATCGCGCGTATTCGCACATGTTTGTTTATGTTGTGAAACTGTAATTTTGAATTTACATAAAATTTTTATTAATTTTAGTGTCATCAGAAGTTTTAGAACTTGTTTATACGAATTCATAATAATAAGTGATTGAGGTACCACTTGTGTCTATCAAAGCAGTGTCCTGAGTACAAGCACGCGGATAAATGGCGCCGTCTTTAAGATAATATGGGTACGTTTATTACGTTTTTTGTTTTTTATAAACATCTAGGAGTGTTTACAGACGACGATTTGGTTTCAAATTGTAGATAATAATCTCATCTGTTTATATAGTATGATAAATCTTGCCATAATATGCTGTAATTTGACATAAAATTGGATGGATAGGTATTTGAAATATGACATATACATGTACCGCGTATGGGTAATGAAAAAACGGAGTAGTTCAACGCGGGGAAAAGGTTAACCGCAGCAACGACATGGTGAAATTGTGCCTTTTCATTAAATGCCACCACTAAAGTGCATCAAAGTTATAAAGTACTTTTCTATGCATCATGTATGCGTTACCCAAACTTTCCATATAATACAAGAGAAATTATTATTAAAAACAGGTTTTAGATAACAATAATCCGTGGATTAAAATGCAATCAATATCCGTTCATAATCGCAACTTTATTATGTGTACAGCAAAAATGTTGTTGTGCACAATGCAATATTTCACCCTTTAAATAAAATAATTTTATGCAAAACATTGCTTGAAATGGCTTTAGCCGTGTTTGGTGACCATAGGTGAATAGTCGGGAACTTCCTCACCTTCCTCTTCCCCTCCACACTAGCGATTTATAAGTTCAGCTGAGTGAGCTCTTGAACTCGGGTTCTTCGCAAGAAGCGGATCCTACTCCCTTTTCAACCTTACTCCCAGAGAACCCGATCCAGGACTCGGACCAAACCCGGAAATCGGGAGCCAGACTCGGAGCCGGAACCCGAATGCTTCCATCGTCGTCCTTGTGTTTGCGGTCCCAGCCTCTACGAGTCGGGAGCAGATCCCGGCCGAACCCATGCATCGGCCGAACCCGTGCTTCCCAGTACCCGGAACAGCACCCCAAACCCAGTCCGCACGCAAGAGCTCGGACCCGGGATCTGCTCCTAGAACTCGAGTACTTTTAAAAGGAAGCACGTCTCAGAGGTCTCCGGCAAAATGCAGAACTTACCAATCTCTACTCCACACTACTTCAGCCTTACAACATACCCTAATTTGGGGATGGCATAGTCTCACTGGCTCCAGACGGGAGAAGTTGGGACTCTTGTGTGGTAAAAAAAAGTAATGTTTACTTATTCAAAACAATGTTTTCAACTGGACTGGATGTCTCTCACCAAGGTGATACTGCCTTTACGGAGTGTGAGCATCTATGTCAGAACCAGTGCAAACCTGATTCAGACAAAGCCTGAAATGGATATGGGATGCCACAGACGCTTGGCTCTGGCATTATAATATTGTGTTCAAATAATGTTGAAATAGAAACTAGAAAATCTTACGTGGTACTTTAAATACAATACAATATAGTGTGAAAATATTCCAGGAGTTGTAACACTAATGAGTCAAACACAGAGAGAGTTTAAAAAATATGTTAAAATATGGATACATTCTAATGATCGAGCCTATACTGGTGCCCTCACCCAAACGCCCAGTCATTGACAGTTGTTATTGTAGTAATAACCTTGCAGTTTATGAATTGTGTAGGTATATGTAAACAATAATGTTAACTAAAATAAAGTTTTTGCTGTATGGAAACCTACTTTACACATTTATAAAAAAACCATAGATAAAATTGCGAGAAACAATTAACAAAAATTCTGCCTCAATACAGGTTCACCTAGTGAGGCGGGCTATGCACAACTAAAAATACTGTATAACTATACTACTCCTGTGTAACCTTTCTTACGTTACTTCCTATTTGTTAATTTTTCTGTACTGATTGATGTAATCTATTTGTAAACTACTTTGAGCATGTAATTTTTTTTAGTTATATTGTTGTTATTTCATTGAATAAAGATTATTATAATAATTATTAATGAAGTTTCTACCATTTTACGTAATATGTAATTTAACAAAGTTCAATAGAAAATAAATAAATAAGAAGAAAATCATATTACACAGCACACAATTATCACCAATCACCCAAAATACTAATTTCACTTGTGAGTCTGTCTGTGATTGTAACTCTGGTTCAATAAACAGATTTGTTTTGAATTTAAGCGTCATTTTCAAAATTGGAAATGATAGTCAAGAAATCATACAAGCGAAAAAGTAATTACCATATTACATTATTTTTTAAACCAGAAAATATTTTTAATTCAATGTTTCAGATGTGTATTTTTTAAATTTAAATTTCATAGGGTTGATCTTAAAAAGTAAAGTCAGATTTCTTGATTTTTCAAAGTTATTTACCACTTACATGAAACCAAAAAAACAAATTTAATTAGACAAAGGAATAAAGTATAAAAGTTATTTAAACAAATTAGCAAACCTGAATATTTTTCCATATATGGTAAATTTTAGTATCTCTTTCTAATAATAATTTAAAAATCATATAATCACACACTAATACAAAATAAGTTAGCATGAATTTTATGAGTATCAGTGTCTGGGATCTCCCAAAAATTTCCAAAAGAGACTACCAGTGTTTGATGTCTGGGAGAAATATCTAGACTATTGCTCTAGGGGTTAAACGATAATAGATAATATGAATATAGAATAGTTTGTATGAACTCACCTTCCATAATTTAATAGTCTTATCATTAGTGGAGAGCAGAAAGTGGCTCTGGTTCCTTCGCTTCAGCCATCGGATTTTGTTGATCTTCTCCTCGATTTCCAACGACTTGAGGTAGTCAAACTCGGGCTCGTGCGACTGGAACGTGGAGTACACGTTGTACTCCCCTCGCCGCGGCACGCACACCTTGGAACCGGGGTCCCTCTGCAAATGTTAATACATTGATAAATAAACACTCCTGTTTAATTCCTCACACCTAGACCTAGACCAGGGGTCGGCAGACTTTCAAGTGTGTCAAAAATTGCATTAGTGAAGTATTTTATTATAGTTATTACAATGTTTTCAAGCAATGGCCTAACATACCTAACAACAAAAAATGTCACATTATCAAGATCATTCTCATTGTAAATTAAAAATTATTAAAACACTAGCAGACCCGGCCATACGTTGCTGTGGCTAACGAAACACAACGCCATTACCCAACCTTTATAAAATCCACACCACCCACTTGCCAACTGCCCGCTGCGAATTTCTCAGCTTTTCTCTACTATAATAAGCGTGTATTATACATATAAACCTTCTTCTTCAATCACTCTATCTATTGGTGAAAACCGCATGAAAATTCGTTGCGTAGTTTAAAAGATCTATTTTTTATTTTTATTTTTTTTTATTAGTATCTATAGCAAAATTTGTACATAATGTATTTATAAATTATATTATATTAAGGTTTTTTTTTTCACAGTCCTCCTCACTAGGGTTTCCTGTTCTGAGGCGGCCTATAGTTTTTCCACATTGCGCACATACATTTTGAGCGACTTCATTTTATACTACGTAATGATGAACCGACATTGGCAAAAATTTGAAATACCAAAATCAAATGTTTTCCTTCTGTGACGTTTGATACGATTTAGTGTAATTGGAATAGTGTGATCGGAACACCGCCCAAGCCCCTGTGGGTCATATATAAAGTTCTCGCATGTTATGTTTAATTTCTTCATATTGTTCACGGATTGCATTATGGTGGAATTGTTTGTGAGAATTGGAATATCTATCTGTGAAGTGTAGATTGGAAAATGATCTGTACGAAGCGCTTCACACGTGAACAACAAACACATCGCTACAGACAGGACAATGAAATTGATTATTCAAAAAAGAAGAGAGAATCTTCCATTTTGGAGGGTCATATATAATGTTCCTGCATGTTATGTTTAATTTCTTCATATTGTTCACGGATTGTGGAATTGTTTGTGAGAATTGGAATATCTATCTGTGAAGTGTAGATCGGAAAATGATCTGTACGAAGCGCTTCACACGTGAACAACAAACATATCACTACAGACAGGACAATGAAATTGATTATTCATAAAAGAAGAGAGAATCTTCCATTTTGGAACGGGCCGCAAATATACTATAGTTTATTTGAAATGAATTAATTGTGAAATAACACAAATTAATCAAATAAAATTTATTTGCCCATGCCGGGATTCAATCCTGCGACCTTCGGATTGCAAGTCAATAGCACCTAGACCACGCCAAGTGGTTAATTATGTTATTAACTCTTTGTTATTGACCAATGTGCAATAACATGCATTTTGTGACAGAACAGATATTTATTTTTTTGCTACATATTATATTGAATATAATAGATAATTGTTTAATCATTTTCAATCATCTAGCATAAACATACACAATCTGCTAAAAACTGATGCAATTCATCCAATGCTTCAATCACGGTTTGTGAAAACGTTTGATAAAAGAAAATGACACCGAAATAAGATAAAATTGATTTACATCACAACACATTTCCACGGCTTACAACTTCTTGTAGTGAAGTGTGTTACCTGAAATATAACGACGCGCCCTCCCTTGTCCCCGGTGGCCAGAAGCTCTCCATCGTGGTTGAACTCCACGCAGCTGATGAGGTCCGCCTCCGTCACATCGTCCTCCAAGGTGCCTTTCACTTGGCTGAAGCACCAGGATGTCAAGCCTCCATTGCCTAAAACACGACAAATCTTAATATTACACTGTCACATCCCCGCACTACAATATAAAACCTATCATTGGCCGAGTTGTCAAATGGATCGGGTTCGTGGCATGGTATCGTGGATACTATTCATATGCTGGCTAAGTTCTCCGTTATTGCACAAGCAACAACTTCCGCTTATAATGATGGTAGCAGAGAATTTAAAAAATATATGTGTTAAAAATGAACTAACATAACCAGGTTTCGAATGCCCAAATAAGAAAGTGTTGTCAAGGTATGACAGAGGATCTGCACTGAATTCCCAGTTGCTTTCAAATTTCATTGAGATTTGTTAATTTTGTCTCCTTCAATGACTAACAAATGGTCAGTATTTTTTAACACATCCCACCCGAAATTATTATGACTGAAACTGACCACAACAACTGAATTAATTTGGTGCTAACTTTTCCTGGTTTATTGATTAATTTTACTCTACACAAAAAAACGCTAAGATGTCAATGTATACTACTTTTTATGTAAAAATTAAAACCTTTGTAAAAATAAAAGAAGGCCTTCCAATATAGCCACCTTAAATTATGGCGGCTCCAACGGAGTGGGTTGAACATGGCACAAATAAATACTATTGAATTTAAAAATAATACATAAAAGTCCAGTAATAATGAAAACAATTCCTTCCTTATTAGGTATTTTTATTTTATTTTAAAAGAAAGATGAACATAGGGTCATAAATAACTTGATAATAATTCCTTCCATCATCATGAGCCAAAAATTATACTTGTGCAATGGTGGAGGATTTAGCTAGCAGAGGATGGAACCCGCGACGTCGCAATGAGAACCCAACCATTTGGACAACTTGGCTACCAACCTCTTAAAAGTTTCATTAATATTGAATAGATTAGCTACGCTATTTTGTGAGAAGTTTAACAGGCGATAATTTTTTACAATCACAACCAAAATGCACAAAAAATTAAAACCCATGAAACAGAAGAAAAAGAAGTTACAATTTACAACTTGAAACAATTTTGTGGTCAACAATTGATCATAATTAAAAATATCAGTAGATATTCTAGTACCTAAAACACATAATAATTGATTAAAAATAACAACAAACTCAAGTAAAAACAAAGCAATTAGATTTTAAAGCCCAGATAGTTTTAAAAATTAATTTAATTAAACATGAAATAAAAATTTCAAACCAAATAAATAAAAAATAAAAAAACACAAGCATGGTAAGAAACATAAAATTCATATTGTTATTGGTTTTTAAACACACGACATTGAAGTTAGTGACAACGGAAATAGTAACGATGCTCGGGTAAATTTTACAGCGCCATCTTCGTGATGTGCCGATCATGCTCCGGAAACCGTTCCAACACCATCCATGCTGGAATTTTTTGCAATGCGATTTTAACCTTTACGCTTTGAAAAATGTTTAGAGAACTAAATTAGAATCGCTTGCTCTAATTAGGCTTGTTGAAAAAGTATCGATATATCGATATTTTTAATTCAATATATCGATATTTTTAGCCGATATATTTTGATCCGATATATCGATACAAAATATCCAATATCGAAAATTGTATAAAAAACGATATTTTTATTTATTTATGTATTTAAAGTCACTAGAATCCAAAACCGTATAGGAACGAACGGAAAAAAGTAACTGTATTGGGTCATGACATCTGGCGGTTGAAATTTTAACTATTAATAGCTTACAAATCTATTGTCTTTGCATTACTATTTGTGATCACTAATACTGTCTCATGTATGTAGGTACATACATAGAAATGAATGCTATTGTCGCCTTTTTTTTCTAAGCCACTACCATGTGTTGGTTCCCAATTATCTATGATGATTGACTATACCTTGTTCCAAACACGAAGTTCTTTTTGACAGATTAATACGCCAATAGAATGTTACTGAGACGCGTACAAACTTTGTATGCGTCGCAGTTTACATATAAGTTGGAAGACAGCTTTTTAGTTTTTGATATTTTTGTAATTATTACCTAATAAAAATGAATATTGATAAAAAATATCTTCATTTTTATTGAGATTTTTGTACATTAAAAAAAGCACAATGTGTATAAAAATTTCTATCGATAATATTGAGCTGAATACACTATTATTTTAAAAACGCAAAATCTCTTAAAAATTTGACCGATATATCGATATTTTTTCCTCGATATATCGACGTCGATATTAATATTTTAATAAATATCGATACATCGATATTTTTTTTCACTTTCGACATCCCTAGCTCTAATAACACTGTCGATTCTAATTTTTGTTTCGTGAATGTAGCATCTCTGACGACTTACTAAATAATTGTCTATGAAAGACAAAATTAATTTACGAAAAACGGTGCCGCAAAAATGAAAATATTTGAGTTTTCAATGGAAGTATAAAAGATTTCTTTGATTATTAATTTTCATGTAGGTTTATACAGAAATACACAAAACAGATTATACATTCGTATAAATTTATTTTTGTTGATGGTTGTCTCCTAAATGGAAGTTTTATTTTTAGGCAAGTTTCTATTCTGGGGAAACATCTTATGCTGCGTATAAACAGGATAAAAAAAGTGGGAGCCAAACCACAAATTATGGGAAAGAAACGAAGCAACCACAAGGTGGTATTTGTGCCGTTTGCAGTTCTTTGTTCCTTTTCCACAAATCGTGTTGCAAAAACAATTTGCGCATCTCCAGTGTCAAAGTATAATTTTCCTTTTGATAAAATATTCTTTCACACAAAAAGACAAGGAGATAAGAAGATGGGGAAAACTTGTATCACATATGCATGTATCAGATAAATTGATCGAAGAATAAGTGCGGCAAGCGGTATGTTGCGTTCTCTTTACAGCTCGGTGATAAGGAAAGCCAAGCTTAGTATCAAGACAAAGATGGTAGTGTTCAAAACGATATACCGTCCGACGCTTACCTACGGTCACCAGATATGGATGCTAAATGAATAGAGACCAAGCTGCCGAAATGAGGTACTTGAGAGGAGTTACAGGAGTAACGAATAGGATAAAATACGAAACTCGACAATCCGAGACGATCTAAACATTGAACCACTGTTACTCTTCATAGAAAAATCACAACTGAGGCGGCTTGGGCATGTCCTAAGAATGTCCGATGACCGAATTCCAAGGAAAACACTGAGTGCGATTCCAGGGGGTAGACGTCCAATGGGCCGCCCCAGATACAGTTGGGAACTCCAGAAACTGTGTGAAGAGAGATGGGACTGCCATGGGCGGAGGCCGCACAATCAGCGCAAGACAGGGACGAATGGAGAAGCCTTGTCAATGCAGTGTGTCCCCTAACCGAATAGGACGAGAGGAAGAAGATGATTAAACATTTGGGACCCTCACAAAGAAATTGATGTACAATATTCGTATAAACATACTTGACAGCAATGTCTTTCCAGGCATTCAAGAAGAACCTGCGTAAAAGGTACAACTACTCCTTTCACCCAAAGTTTGTTAATAGGATCTAATATCTGATAAACAGAAAACCAATACATAAATAATTGTAGTTTTTAGTCTGCAAAACTCATTAACGTCATTTTCACATGGCTCCGAGTGGATGCCGAGGATTTTCTGTTCCGGCTTTCCACAGGTTAACTTTAACTTTGGACGTATCGAAACTGATAAAAAAAAAACAAATTACTAAAATTTCTTTCCGGAAGCCATTTTTTAAAATGTACAACCTTTCACGATAATCTGTTTTATGATAAGATAAACACAATATCAATTCTGATTCAAAAAAACGTTCGCAATATTTTGGTCTACGGGAGAATGATATTGAATAAAGATCAACATATCAGGTTCCGATATCTCAAGTGCTTGTCAAATAAACTCAAGCAGGTGCTAGTTTCTATGAAATGGCAAGTCTTTAGTTAGTGTGGTGTGTGCCACTTTAATAACAAAATAATAATATGAATTGAGGTCGACTGCGAAATGTCTCAAAATAAACGTAAATATTTACATTGTACTTACAATATGAAATGGATTTTCAATCCTGATTACACAATCTTTGGTTATTTGAGCTAAATAAATGTTAAATAGTGACCAACTTTTTGCAATTTTTAACCCCCCCCCCCCCCCCTCCCGGTGACCAAAATCCTAAGCAACCCGCCGCTCATTTGTATGGAGCGTGACATTTTGAAGACCCCCCCCCCCCTAAAAGTGTCACATAGTATGGGTATGTTCCCTTACACTTACAGAGCCCGTATGAAACTAAAATATGAAACAATGTCAATTTTATTTTGTTTTAACTCAGTGTACCAGCAGGGCCGCCGAGAGGGTACATTGGCCAAGTCTGAAACTGGGGGCCCGGGCCTAAGGGGGGCCCGGGACGGGCTCACGGGCCCCGGATTTTTTAATAATAAAAGTCAATGACCAGAAAATGGTCTGGCCAGAAACTTGGACGTTGATGATGTTATAAATAGCTTTGCAAACAAGAAAGTAGAAAAGCAATATTGTAGATGACTATTTTTATTTTCCTATATTATTTTATAGTTTGTGGAGTTTTTACTATAATTTTTAAAATATTCCAATTAGTATTCCATCACTAACGTATCTGCGTTGATATTATAATAATTTAATTTAGCCCTAAGATATAATGAACGACGAAGGATGTGTAAATACACACACACAGTAGCCTAAAACAATAAACACAAGTATTTTATTTTGAGTATTTACCATAACTTTTTAAACATATCCATTGAATAATTATGCTAAATTCGAATGATTGGCATAATGGTATAAGATACCAGAAAATAAGAAAAGGTAATGAAATAGTATTCCTAGAAGTAGCAGGTCAGCATGACATTTTTAATTGTTTTCTCTCTCCCCCCTCCCCCGGTAAGTTGGGGGGAGGGGGCCCGGTATAGTCTAGTAGACTTGGGGCCCAGATTGGCTGTCAGCGGCCCTGTGTACCAGCTAAAATATCAAGTGACCCACCGTGCCCCAGTTCACACTTTTTTTATAATAACTTTCTTACTAGACAATGTGTTTATTTTGTGCACTCCTGACCCCAGATTCCTACCTATCTCTCATACTCTTTTCCTTCCCAGAACTTCCGATCCTAAAAAAACCCTCCACACAGCATCCCCAAAGATGACGTAGGCCGTGAGGAGAATTATTTTCGTCGGGGTTACCTGTGGAGCTAATTTAAAAATAAAAAAAAATCAAATTAATATTTCAAAGCTCTATAGCTCATAGATAGATGGTCGTGTTGACCTAAAAATTTCAGGCAGAAAAATCTGCCCAAATTTCAGTAAGTTCTTATCAGCAAACAAACAAATTTCTGCTTTATTGCAATATGTTGTGAAGTTGTAATTCGTCCCGTGTTGTTGTTTTCATCTCAGCTGTTTGTTATTTGGCTTAAAACCAAAGAGCGTGATAGTTTCATGTCAGCTTTGTTGTGACCACAGGTAATTAATTTCACTTTATATATACACGTGACATGTTGTGATGTATTGCTGCACGTACAATCATGACATTACATTATATTTCAACTCGCCTACGCAATTAGCTATGCATTTAGAACTAGTTTTAAAACGATCCAGACTTGATTTGCAGCCAATATTTATAGCTCAACAACATGACCTGTTGAATACTAATAGTATATAATAACAGAAGGATATTTCAGCTTTGCAATAAAATCCAAATAAATGGAATATTTCTGAATGCATCCGAAAACTAAAATCTGTTTTTGAAATGTGATGAAATCTGCTTTCAAATTTTATAATTCGAAAAAAAAAACATACAAGTAATTTTTGAAATATAAAATTTTTGAATGCAAACATAAAAAAGTTTTAAAAATGGCTCATCTTACGTTTATTCTAACTAAAATTATTGATGATGAAAGAATTAAAAACACACACATATGTTTTTAGGCAAATGCATTATAAACATTATCATTAAAAGGTTAAACGCCACATACGTTATAATCTACGCATTCACAGATGGCGCCAATAAAATTATTTTAGGTTTCTAATATTTTTTGCACGTTTTGCTTTAAAATATTGAGGTGAATTAATTGTTTGCGCCCGTACGTATTTAATACGAATATATATAATTACTCAATATTTTAAAGCAAAACTTTCAAAAAGTATTAAAAACCTAAAATAATTTAATTGGCGCCATCTGTGAATGCGTAGATTATAACATACCTTACGTTTAACCTTAACTCACTTTGTCGTCATTTCATGTAAAAATAATTAATAAAAAAACTTCCAAATTTTAATTTTTTTTTTCAAATTGCGGTACATAAATATTCTTGTTTAAATTGACTTTAAATTTTTACTTTAATAAATGAAACCCAAGTTAAAAATGTGTTTTATTCCTATTAAAATATTGCATACTATAATCCGGACGTCTCAATAATTCAGAAAGGGTCTTGTTTTTCCCTATCCGGATTAGCGAGGCCCTACTGTATGTACATTTTAATAATATTGTGGTTAACTTTAAAATTTGAATATATAAAGCATGGTGTTTTCTCTTTCCAACACTGTTTTAGATCACATTTCTAACAATGACAGATAGGGAGACTACATGAGATGTTCTGAAAAGCGAACAAATTAGCCTGAGGAGGAAAAAACTAGTAATTGGATTATTAGTTCCTGCATATCCTGCCTGTTCCACAAGCAAACAAATCAAGAAAATTAATAAAAAAATATTGAAATTATTTAATTAAATGAAGACAAAAAAGTGACCGAATTGGATATCGACACGGTGGCGCAGTGGTTAGCGCGTTCGCCCGGTAAGCGAGAGGTCCTGGGTTCGTGTCCCAGATGTGTCAATATCTTTTTCTGATTTTTCTGTTTTCAGATTTTCGATTGAGTTTCGCTTATATTGTCTTCATTTAATTAAATATTACAATTTGAGGTTTTACTCATAAAGTTAAAATAAAAATAAAAATATTGAAATTAATTGTAAACATAATTTTACCTTCCGAAACCCCTAATAATTTAACGTCAGGATCTGATATTCAAACACTGTTACATGCGGTAAATATATTAACCGCTTAAAAGGTTAAACGGTTACAACAAAGCATTAATCAAAAGATAGTGATTAAAATGAGCCACAGTGTAATCATTCTTGTGGTTTGTAATTTACCTCATTTTTAAACGACTTCGAAAAGGAGGAGGTTCTCAATTCGACTGTATTTTTTATTTTTTTTATGTTTGTTACCTCAGAACTTTCGACTGGGTGAACCGATATTGACGATTCTTTTTTTATTTGAAAGCTGGTCCTTTCCGTGTGGTCCCATTATAATTTGGTCCAGTTCTGACAATGGCATCCATGAGAAAATCATAAAAGTCTTAAATTTGCATCAAGTATGTGCGCGACAAATGGACGAATAACTCAATATCACGCCAACCGATTTCGATGATTCTTTTTTTATTGGAAAGGATGTACTTCAAGGGTAGTTTGATGAGAGTTTGGTTAGGTTCTGATTATGGGATCCATGACAAAGTAACGGAACTCTCCAATTCTGAAGAACAAATTTACGATACTCGGCCGAATCTTAATCGAATTAGTTAGTGTACTTCAGATTCACTAAAAATCAAAAAATAAACAAAAATTTTAACAAAACAAAAAAACGACTTCAAAAAATGCACTAAAAAGTAAAAAAATAATTTCGTATTCTTCTACAACTTTATAATCAACTTACCTTTTCTACTCATCAATATGTAGGTAAGATTGTTATTTTTGGAGTCGGTGTCAACCAAGGTACCCGCGGCCCGGAGTGTTCACTTGACAGCTCCTCTCCCGCCGACACCGACTCCAAAAATAACAATCGTACCTACATATTGATGAGTAGAAAAGGTAAGTTGATTATAAAGTTGTAGAAGAATACGAAATTATTTTTTTACTTTTTAGTGCATTTTTTGAAGTCGTTTTTTGTTTGTTAAAATTTTTGTTTATTCAGGATCATTATATTTGAATAATTACTTTATCATTATAAAAATAGGCTTTTACTCTAAATTAACACATGTAAATTAATACAAGATTGCCGGAGATAGAGTTTTTCATCATACTACACATTTATCATATCACACAATATAAGTGTACATATTTTTAAACCGTCACAAAACATACCTAATAGATTTCAATGGGAAAATATTATTCCGTCCAGAATCTTGCACTAAGCCTTTTTTCTTAAAATAAAGGATCTGGAAGTATTCAAACGCTAAAAATCTTTACACTCACCCTAGAAAATAGAACACACGGAATTAATATGAACTAATAGAGAATGAGACCAATGTAAATGACCCAATATGCTGGTCATGTTAAAAGTACGCCACAAGGCAGGACACCAACCATTGGATGCTCCATTTGAAGAGACCCAGAGGCAAACCGAGGAAGAATTGAGAACTGGAGGCGAATGGCGAGGGAACGCAGCCAATGGAGAGCATCTGTGGAGGAGGCCAAATCCTACCCCTGGATGCATATAGTGATTGCTAAAGGGGTCTGGAGATGACTAATATCAATTGTAAATGAGCCCAATTCAAGTGCAATTGACGTAACTTCAATCAACCTATCAATATTTTCACATCTGTTGCTTTGTTGATATCTGCAGAAATCTAAGAGTGCAAATACAGTGATAATCTTTTGATTGATTTTACTATCCATAACTCGTAAAAAAATCTCATTCCGTTATGAAACTGAATTCCAAAGTACCTCAATGGATAGAGCGATTGAACTAACAATTGTTAATCGCACAACCAAACAATTGTTATGCTGCATCAATGGCATCTACGCACTCTATCAAAATACACTCCATTTCCCCCGTCAATGGCAAGTCTCAATTGTCAATTGCCTCAGTAAAAGATCAATTAGCAATTGTAAATTGACGTAATTATTGACAATTGATATGGACCATCTCTGGGGCACTAAACTTGTGGAAGACAGCTGACCACCGGCGGGGTTTCTATTCCGTTCGGTTTATATTAATAAACCCGAAGGATGTAAGTGGTAAGGGGGTGGTGTGGATGCAAACGTCGCAGCCTAAGGGAATGTAGGAAAACAGCAGGAGACAAGGAATAGACTCTGAAGAGCTGATAATAGCTTGGCTTACTGAGTTATAAAGGGGATTACGTACAGCGAGAGCATTTAGTTGGCATTGCCACATTTTTGATTGATGCAAATAAAATGTTGACTAATCTAATGATTTACTGTTAAGCTAGTGATATTTTAAAATGTTATTATATACAGGGTGTAACAGGAAGGATTTTAACTGGCATATTTGATGATAAATTTTTTCTATTAAAAACCAAAAATATATTTTTCATACACATTGCCACTGATCACACTCCTACATGTTGCGACGTAATACGCGCACTTTTTCGTTTGCTACTGTGCTGGTATATCTGAATACTCAGTTGCAACTGTGATGGAAGAATATTTTTATTATTTTTAATTGAAAAAATTCTTCATTGGACACCAAAATAACATCAATTTTTTTTACTACAAGTATACTGCCTTCGGATGCATGCTGTTACACCTGTACATTATAGTAGCTATTACCTGCAGCTTCATTCGCGTGATATTAGGGAGAATACTGAACAAAAAAATTTGTATCCGAAGGGAATGAAACGTTTTTTAAAGGATGAAAATAGCATATTTCACATCGTAGTCCTACAACTTTCCCTATGTTGATTAATTGCAACATGAAAGAAGGACAAACAAATACAGTACAATCTCACTAATCCGGCAATTCAATAGACTGATACGTCCAATAATTCGGCACCCTCTGCCCGAGCCTCCCTCGCCCCTTTAAGACAATGCGCTCCATCGCCACGTCGTCGTCTAGCAGTCTAACCTCAAAACTTATCTCATGTGCACATGTGCCCGTATTTACCTGTTGTTTTGAAGTGTGAATAGTGTGTATATTCTCTTTATGAAATGCATTTATTTATTATGATTTTTTCTCTATAATCCAGTAATCCAAACATTCCAATAATCCGGCACACTCTGGTTTTTAGTAGTGCCGAATTAGTGAGATTGTACTGTAAACACACTTTGGCATTTATAATATTACTTGGGATTATAATGAGACAGGATGCACCAGAATGGATTTGTAACATGTGATTAGATTGAAATAATTAACAATTGCACTTGCGGTTATCAAAATTATCAAATATCAGTATGTACATATATGTACTATTAAATAACAAAATATTTAAAGTCAGGGTATTTAGAGTACCTCCCATTGAAATAACAGTAGAACAAACACAACATTCCACCACACATTCAGTTTTTAAAAAGTTGCAACTGTGCAATATTTTAACACTCCTGAATTTTTATTTTATTTTCTTAAAAAGAAAGACAAAAATCTCGGTAGTAAGCAATCAAAACGAAGAAGAAGGGGAGATATGTAAATACAAACGTTAGCGGGAGCGTGCTAATGTTAAAAACAATAATAATTAACCGAAAATTGTGAAAATGTTTAAAACATGATGTGTTTATCATAGAGCAGAAATCTCATGGGAAATGTCCTACATAGCATTTAAAGAAACGTGGTGAATTTTTTCATAACTTGTAAAATAAGAGAAAAACGTATTTATAATAATTTTCAGAGCATACTTTGCGATTCTTTTTCTTTCAAGGGAATTTCATATAATTTTGGTTTTAACGTGGCAAATGTCTAGATATTATCTTAAAAAATAACATACATTTTTTTTTAGAAACGTAAGAGTTCATGAGAAATATGTTATAAAATGGTAGAAATGTGGGAGCTTAAGAATAACCTGACAATATTTTAATTCCTTCCCTACCATTATAATAAGCCAAAACTGCTGCTCAAAGAAATGATGGAGGACTTAACTAGCAGAGGATCGAACTTGCAACGCCGGATAAAATTTATACATTAGTTAACAATATTTAAATGAATGTACAAGTTTTATGGCTAATTAATTTTAAAACAGTAGAGAAAATTATTTGAAGAATTTTATCAGTAACATAAATGTTGAATCTTTCTAAGAATAGTTTCAACGTTAATTGTTATCAGCGTAATATAAAAAATAAACAGTTCTAACAATAGCATTGCGTATTCCAGTGTTCTTCGCAGTAATCCAGTCGTATCTGTCTAAAGTTGTCAGGCAATCTGAACCTCTGGTACATATACCACGGGAGATCTTTCTTCTTTATCATTCTTCGGACACTTGGGACCTCTTGACAATTAGTAACAGGGTCTACGAGGCCTCATCTTTGACATCATCACTGCGAGATGTGTGCGTAAACAGACTGCCATTATCAAATGTTGATTTAGAAATGTATAATCATTAACACAGGTAGTTGGTTATAGATAAAAATGTAAAAACGCGAGTCTTGATTCACATATCAACAATTTATTAAAGGACTGACTAAGATATTAGAATGAGTTTCTTTTTTAAATGATTCTGTCCAGAGCAAGTGGGACCGAGGCACCCCCAATTGAGGAATGTGGTGAGGTTGAAGAAAATGGGTGGGAAGTACCTGACTATTCAGATCTGGTAAATAAATATGGGTAAAAACCATTTCAAAGTACAGTAGAAGTCCATTAGTCGGGCATCCAACAGTCCGGAATGCCCGATAGTCCGGCATCGGAGCTATTCGGAAGTTTTCGGGATAGTTCGGGATCATCCGGAAGCGCTCGGTATTGTTCGGAAACAATAAGTGGTCGGCTAGTCTCAGCTGTCACAACAAATTCGAAGCGTCTTCGCCATTTTTTTGTGCATTGTTGTTTTGTTCGCATCGCAGTAAACATAACTTTTCAAACTGTTTATAAAAAAAAGTGATTTTCGTTCTAACTGTACAGTGACCATGTTTTCAAAACTTAACCCTTCGAGTTCAAAAGGAGAGAAACGAAAACACGTAATAAACACGTAAACACTGACTCTCAATCAGAAACTAGAATTCATCAAACGGCTAGAAAAAGGCGAGAATAGAAATGTTTTAATGAATGAGTTTAATATTGGCTCATCAACTATTTATGACATTAAAAAACAAAAAGATGAACTAATGAAGTTTGCTTCTCAATCGGTAACAACTGAAAAATTGACTTCTAGACAAGGAAAAAATCAGCTGGGCAAAAGCTGCAGAATCACCAAATAAGTTTATCTCTTTTGCTGAGGCTAGTACTAGCTACAGTACTTCAGAAATTATTGATTTCCATATCATTAGAAATAAATTTTATACTAAACGCCAAAAGTCGGGTAAACAAAAAGCCATTCGTGACTTTTTTAAATCTAAGTGAAATATGTTTTACAGTACGTGTACACACATTGACATTTGATAGACCGGAATTTTTGATAATACGGCACCAAGCCGGTCCCGAACGTGCCGGATTATCAAACTTCTACTGTAATATCATTGGTGCAATTTGTGACAGAGCGATGATACTTTGGTGACCCGACAACTCAGAATCATGCAACTTCAAGAAAACTCCTTTGAAAAATCATTAAAAGTGATAAAAAAAAGAGTACAATCACACGCGGTAGAAGTGAATCCTTCAGGAAAACTATAGTAGACAAGAGTGGGAAGGCTACGAAGCACCGCACAAAGAGGAGACCGATTATACCATCTCATTCTCTCACAGGATAAATCCTATAGATGTATGTGTTTGTCCCTTTTTAGTATCGCTATTTTTCATTTCATCGAGTTTCAAATCAAAATGGTGCTAAATAAGTTTTCACTTCAATAATAAATTAAAAATTGGTAAAATGGGTTACGTTAGGTAAGAGACTATTTTTCAATTTTTTTTTTCATATCATTTAATAAGTAATAATTTTTTAAATGGGTGTTGAGATTGCATGATACTGAGTTGTCACAGAAACAAATCTTTGACTCCGGACCCAATATCGATACCATTCAAAATTAAAATGCTGCTTGAAATGGTTTTGGCTGTGTTTAGTGACTCTTCTCTACTTTTGGAGCTTCACAAATCTTATAAAGATATTCACTATACTTAACGGATTAATAAATAATTAATGCATTGAAGAAAATTCAATGTAATTTAAGAGAAATTCAAGCTTTAGAGAATTGGATCGGATCTCAAAGACTCTTATCAGAAAACAATAAAACCAACACTTGTGTAACAGAAGATCTACAATGCGAAAAAAGCAACAATCAAATATCAGGGACTATTATGTGTGATAATATATCTTTGTCTACAACTTCAGAAACATAGTGTGCAAGTGGGTACATTATAATATAATAATATTATGTGGTAGTATAATTATTAACATTTCTAGCATTGGTACATCCACAAGGTGCTAATTGGAGTGAACTTCTGTAATATCGCATACATCACCGTGCATCGCCTCTCTAAATATATTTTACATTAATTTTACATACATTTCACATCAAAATGCAAGAAAGCACTTCAAAACTCTTTGCAAGAAGG